>RXPK01000234.1:1938057-2349790 GCA_004143645.1 Protaetia brevitarsis | reverse complement strand
CTTTTAAAACGAAGAGGAATGAATTGACGAAACTGTGCAAATAAGTGTACGAAATATAATACATCTAATGTCGATTTAATTGTCGTACGGTATTCCGGTTCAACCGGAAGTCTCCCTCTATTTTTTTTAATTTAAAAGGAAACACCCTGGTAATATTTTGCAGATTATAATAGACCTTCGTTTGTGAATATCGATCCCATACGATAGGTTTTCGCACCATTATCTGTCAATAATGAAGAGATAGAACATTCACATTTACTGAACAATAAATTTTAATTATATTGTAAATTATTAAACAAAATGGTAATAGCATATTTTAAAACCGAATTCATTTAAATGTCAAAATGTTCGCGGTTTACTTCCCTGACAATATGCAAGTCTGTCTACGAAATTCCTGAGTTACCGTTTCCAAAAACTTCTCTACGGATTAAATCACAGTTCGCCGACTATTCTTTGTCTCAACTCCTGCAAAGTAGTTGGTCTCCTAATGTAAACACAGAGATTTGAAGAAAAACGCCAGAGATAAAAATCTAATGGACTAAGGTCTGTAGAACGTGCAGGCCACTCTAATGAATCCTCTAAACGTCCAACCATCGATTTGGGAAAGTAGCACCCAAAAAAAAGTTCCTAACTCGCCTATCATAAGTGGGGAGGCGCTCCCATCCTGTATGTGAAGCCAAAAACTTTCAGACCAACTCCCCATTGTAGGTTGAAGTGCAGGAATGAACGTGGTCTCAGTAGAGTCCAAATACTGTTTCGCCACTTAAGTTTCCTTCGATAAAAAAAGGCAGTACAACAAAACCTGCTTTACAACCAATTCCCATCCAGACATTCAAACTTTGAAGAATGTTGAGTATGGGCTTCATGGTCCAGTGGGATTCTCATTGGATCAGTACCTGGAATCATAGCGATTGACGTGTTCCATTAAAACAGAACGTTGTCCTTCGTCAGAAAATAACATATTAAGTTGCAGAAATGTTTCAAGCTGCATTAACAACATTTCCATCACTTCGTCCCGAAAACTCCAGTGCGTCGTCAAAATCAATCATCTGACTAATCTTGAAGTAGGTTGTATTCATACGGCTGGAACTCTTTTCTCTTCAATATTTTTTCTTACAAAAACGACGACTTACCATAGGGTTTAGTGCCAAAGTCTGTGGTTAATAAGTTTGAAGGTGATTCTTCTAATTCAAATAGCAATGTTTTCTCTAACAACCTGCGTTAGTTGCGATCTGTGGTCTTCCTGTTTTTGGTGAAGTTTTTAAACCGTTTCAGGTCATGACTAAAACGTTTTTAGTGTTTTAGTGACAGGCCGAACGGTTACAGGATGAGTCATTCGGGATGCAAATCTATTAAAAAGGTGATAACACTCGCTTCGATGAGTTTAACGCGATCGCCAACCAATCACATTAAAATTTAAAAAACCGCTCCTTTTCATTTAAATGCAACCATGTTCATCCATACAATGGTAATTCGATGGACGTGAATTAAATAACTTGCATTTACTCAACAATTATCTGCTAGATGATAATATCTTTTTTTGGTTTGTTTGGCTGGGCAAAGCTTCGGGTTGTGCTGACATCTATGAACGTTATTGTATATCCCGCTGACACTTCTGGTCGACAATTAATCTGCATTATTACAGATAATGGGGCTAAAACCAGTATGTCGAATTCGCAAAAACAAGGTCTTTACAATCTGCAAAAAATATAGGGTGTTCCATTTAAATAAGAAAAACTGATTGAACTTCCTGTTGCCGAGTATAGTCACAACAACAAAATCAACATCAGATGTATTTATTTCCTTAGACTATCTGCCAAAGTTTCGTCAGAATCATCTTTCGTTTTAAAGATATTTGCTTGGTTCATATTTATACCAACACACCCTGTATATTAACTCTCTATACGTAGACAATTTTAAAAAAAAATCAATTTTCGTCACAGAAAAGTATCGTACAACGAACGAAGTAGCGAGGTCATTAAAACATTGACGTTACGTACATTTAACCACATATTTTAGATTTCTTTTAGTTATGATTGAATTATAAATAGTATTTTAAAAAAAAAGCCGACGTTTTGGTTATTTTGAGTGGACACGCATGTATACAATTAATTAAAAATTTTACCTTTTAACGAAAATGCAAGCACGCTGTATTCAAGCTGAGTGCTTTTCTACGGCGGAAGTATTTTAGTTTTTCAAATTCGCCTCACGTGCATAAATCTCAGATATACAAACAATAATGAACAAAGTGAATATTTTTCGCGCGAGGTTAAAGAAATTTCAGAGATAAATTGGGTCTTTTTCAGTTAATGCTGATTTACTTATAAGCCAAGGAACTTTACAAGTAGTATGTAGTGTTTGAAGGTTATAAACTGTTAACACGAAAAAATGATCTTGTCATTTTACCATTTTCATGCATTGGTTACGTTATTAAATTATACTTGATGGGAATATTCAAAATATTCCTGTATTCAATCAAACAAATAGTTTGATTAGTAGATTTATTTGAAACTAGCACAGAATTTATTAATTTAACTACATATTTACATGGAAATACAACTATCGCATTTTATTTTCGTATAGCAGTTTTCTCCCCATATTGTACAGCAGATGAGCAGATAACTATATCTATAAGAGATTGTCGCATAGATGGCGATTCCTATTTCTTCCAGTACAGATAAATTTCGCACAAAATAGGCTGGAAACTACGATCGTAACATACTAATCTGGCATATTTACTAGAACAACATCTGATAGAAGTCATCGTCTTGAAACGACGATTTCTTTAACGGCACGCTAGAGTGCGCTAGGGTGGTCATTGCGACACCTCCCAATACTACTAGGATTTACAACATTCTAACGGCAAATGTCTTCTTAGTGCATGGGTTTTTGGAGATAATTCATTTTCATTTCAATTGAAAATGATCACTAATGCCTAAGCAGGAAAACGGTAGTAGTCGCTTTGACGTACTGCAAAATGAGTGTTTCTGGACTGAAAAGCAATAAAAAAAAACATTTATTGGTATCTTATTTACAGTTTTAGAGCCAGTGGACGTTCTTTTAACACCTCTTAGGAGTTGGTCCGGTGCTTTTTTAATCACCCTGTATAATCAGAGATTGAAATTCAGAAACTGTTGGAAAATCAAAAATTATCATTAAAAGACCTATTTTAACAAGGGCAAAATAATCCAAACAATACGGTTATAAAAGTTTAATCGACACATCATTTCAACTTGCATCAAGCCCGGACGTTAAAATGGGAGGCACTTGAAACGTACCCATTTAGCGACTTCCTCTTTTACTATCCTTTTTTAGGTGCAGTTCTACATAAAACTTTCCACCGGAAAACACGATTTACATGTTCCCGGTTTAATTCTCGCCGTTCTTTTTGCGCGTACTCTTTGCAGTTTCCACCGCCGCCGTGACGCGTTAAACCCGAAATGAATTTGAATAGCACGGCTCGTTGCGACCTCAGAGTTCGACATTCGCGCCGCGTCGTGACCGTGTGTGCGGTACGTGTGCAGACTCGGACGGCTTTTCGGGTGGATGTGTGTTTGGCGGTGTGATTGGCGCTCATTTGCGATGCTAAACGCGCCTGGGCCTGCAAACGCCATTGATTGCACGCCCAATTACACCCCCGAGATCATGTTTACATAAGTAATCAGCGGGAGCGGAGTTGACATTACGGTCGCTGCTGGAATTAAGTGATCCATTCGTCGGAAGCCTGGTTTACACCAGGACAAGAAATGCGAGACGATGAATTGGAGAATGAATGTTCGTATTTGGATCCGCTTTAGATACTACAGGGAAAATAATGATAATGGCTGGGATAATAAAAATAGATTCTTTATATTTCCTATGTAGCTCACTTCACTTCTGCTTCGTGCTGTAAGCTACGAACTACTCACGTTCAACTCAGTTAGTCCGCAGGTTCCGCCATTCGTAGTAAATAGCTCTTACGTTAACGCGCAAAATTGAAGTGAAGTGAGCCAGATGTCAAATAAAAAGCACCTAATAGCAAACGAAATTACCTATTGGACAAAAACCGAAATAAACTAAATTGATATGAAAGAGCTTTTATAAAAGATGGCCATAATGATCGAGCATCTTAAAGCCGCATTAAGACCTGAATCTTTCTTAGGTCTTTTTCTCTAATCACAAATCTGTTCTGTGCCTTGATTGAGTTTAACCACCTAATCGTGGTGCTTAACCATAAACATAAAAGTTTTCTTTGGTGTGGCAGCCTCTAATATGTCAGGCGTCTGTAGTAGTAGAGGTACTTATATGTTATCGCAGAGGGTAATGACTGGTAAGTAGAGTTTACATACAAAAAAAAAATTAGGTGATTTTTCTTGGTAAAAAATTTCCTTTTTTTGATAATTTTCCGCGGCGAATGGAGATTAAATAATAACCAAAACTTAAGAAAAATGTGTGTGAAATGTAGAAATTTCCTTGTAACGTGAATATTAATGGGGAAAATTTCTGTTTCTTGAAAAGTAATCTCTAACATTGCAATGTTAGCCAAGAAAAAATTTATATATCTCTCAGAAAAACTTAAAATTTCGAAAATTGCAATCATAAATACCTACACTAATTTTCATATGATAAGGAAATAAGCAAGGTACGCATGCGTAAATGTTCTGGTTCAAGGCAGACGTAGGCAGAATTGACTTCATGTTCGGTCACACGTGGTTCGGCTTTCTTGTTATTTTGGAACCATTATACTGATTATTAGTAGGTGGTATTAATTCATATTGGAAAATCTGTTGTTCCTTTAATGTTTTAAAGTCTGCTAAGCGCTCTGCTGCACTTTTAACATGGAATATTCGAAACAACTTGCATACACGTTGGAATTAATTCAGCATTATCTGTTGAAATTCACCCAGACATAGGAACAGAGAGCTCTTCGTTTTTCACATCAAGGAAAGAAAAAAGTTATTGCATCCATGAAAATAATTGGCTTCTACAGAGAATAAGTAAGTAATGTTTTATCTTAATAAATAGAATATAAAACAAAAGGCTAGAAAATGCAGAGGCGTTTATTAGTGCTTTAAAACAAAAGGATTAAACAATACACACATAAGAGGAAGGAAAGTACTCTGGTACAACGTCAAGATCAAGGGACATCAAGTGTCAATATTCCGGGAATTGATACCAGCAAGAATCAAAATACTCCTTTTCTTTGTCTCTAGGGCTTTCGAAATAATTTATTTCATCATATAGTAAGGTGGTAGCAATAATACCAAAGAATACATAAACATCAATATGGCGGTTGTTGTCATTCATATCTTCTACATTATTTTAAATTTAAATTAATCTCAGTGTTATTGCTGAATTATTTTTAGCTTTTAACTTGTATAATGTCTTTTTATTTTAAATTAGACTGTCTTGTTTATGTATTGTTTGATATTATTGCAACCACCTTGCTCTGATTTTGTTCTACTGATGATGCAATAAATTTATTTCAAAAGCTCTAGAGACAAAGAAAAGGAGCTTTTTGATTCTTGCTGGTATCAATCCCGCGAATATTGACACTTGTCCACCGTGTCCCTTGAATACACACATAATTATTTACTTTTGTTTTTCGTTTTCTTCGATTTGTTCAGGCAAAAACTTGTACATAAACAGAAAAAAGAAAATATATATAGTTTTAAAAGCGTGGCTTACTATTTCCTCTAACAGCTTAAGTATTCTTACTTAATGTACAAGTGGTAACAATTCTAATTTTATGTTAACATAATTGATAGATGATTCATTTTTTTGTCTTGTAGGTATTTAATTCCTCAATTAAATTTTCATTTTTGTTAGGAAAAAAAATCAGGAATATTGATTTTTGTCTATATAATTTTACTTTTAAACAAGTAAGACTTTTATGGAAATTATCACTACCTGGAGAATTTTGCTGAATAAATAATTTGCCACTACTTGAAATAATCTTGGAACAGTTACCCACATTTCGAAATTTCACTATGAATATGCTAGGCTACAGGAAAAAAATCTTCAAAAAATTACCTATAGATAGAAATATTACTTCTAAAAGTAAAATTCCTGCACAATTTTGGGGCAATTTTGTGCCCCTAAAACCGTACAGGAATTTTACCAAAAATTTTTAGTATGTAGTAAGAAGTCTTGATTCCGACTTTTCGAGTTTGAGTAGGTTTTTGTTGATGTTTCCAATCGTGTGTTACCCCTTGTTTTTTTTTTTGCCAAAACATAATTAATAATTAATAATTAATAATAGTAAAAAAAATAATCACCAGGTATGTACCAGTTTAGGGTGGCAACACATACTCATATACAGTTACTGCCAAATGTTATTGGCACCTTTCATGTAATCAAAGAATCTCATGTTGTTGTATTATCTCTGCAACAGATATTTTAAGAACTTCTGTATATTTTTTTCGATTTTATAACAATTTTATATTTATGCTTTTATAAATATTTTTATGTATTTTAATGGTTCTACGACGTCAGTTTTCACCACCAACTGTATTAAAAGCACACAGTAGTTAACAATTTATTAATATTATATATACATATATTATAATGTATTTAAGCTACGAGTTTTATTTTCATATTAATTTTACTCTGATTACGCGCGCAAATTCCAGAGCGCCTATAGCATTTGGTGGTAACTGTATATAGTATATACAGACTGTGTATTAAAATTGGTGGAAGAATTGTACGCAACAATGTTCTGTGTATGTTTCTTAATTGAAAATCTTCATATTCCTGTGTTCGCAGGGCTAATTTGAAAAAAAAAGGTACATATGACAACAATTTGCTATCTTATTTAAGTTCGTATTGATTTGAGCAGTAAATTGAGGGTACACAGAAAACCATCTGATGAAATATTTTATTCCTATTTTTATTTTACTGTAATAAATGGCAAAACAAGGCTTTTTAGTTCAATACAGAAATTGCTATTATCAAAAAATTACACAAACTAAAATTACCATAAATGTCGAAATTGAAAGCCATTGATTACAATACATAGTTGCAGCTTTCACGATATATTTTTAATCACTCGCTCCAGTATTTCTTGTATAATTTCCAACACTAACACGTTTATTCGTTTCCTAACTTAAATATTTATTTAACTTAAGACAGTGTTTTCAAATATATTTTTTTCTATAATAAAGCACTTTCAAAAATAATTAAAAGAGGAACAACAGGATGAAATCTAAATAAGTTCCGGTTTCTGTCAAACGAAAAGGCTTATGTTGTACAAGAGTAAGATTATAATTTACAAAATTAATTATTTAACATTCTATTTAGAACTACAAATGAATGAAATAATAATTAGCTTAAGTCATACTTCCGTATAAGTTTGAATCTAACTTTGACCAAGAATAGCTTAATGCATACTACTAGGAGTTATTTCAAATATTTTTGCAGCGTTTTGTAGATCAAATAACTTCTGCTGAGTACAAGCAAACACTGTAAAAAATATATAATAATATAACACAATGTAACAACTTACATTGAAATTTGAGAATTGAACAGAAAGCACAGCAGAAGAACGTTTTCATGTAAATAATTTAGAATTTGAGGATAATCATTTAGAGCTGCAGTAAATGGTGCTCTGTAATGTCGAAGAAATTAGTTGATAGCAGTTTATCAGATGAAATTAGAAATACCTACATGTGTAAATGAAAACTTCGGAAAAAAATGTGCAATGAAAAATATGCAATGTATCTCACTGACAATGAGTTTTAGATAAATTTCATTCATTCCAGCGTGTTGTGGGAGATTCTCATTTATTTTTGCTATATTTTTTAATATTGTAACTTAATTATAATATAAGTTGTATTCACAAAATTATTGAACTATTCTGTCTCGAGCAAAGAAAAAAAAAGGAAACATAGCAGACAGTTTTTAACCGTAGTAAGAAAAAATTAATCGCAGCCTAAAACTGTAAATTGTTGTTTTTACTTCTACATAAGACCAAGAACAGAAAGACATACCCAAAATAATTTTGTTGGCGAATAAACAAGGCAGGTAGTACCAAATTAAACTGAATTATTCCTAGAATTAATATGGTTAATTTTTAAACGATTTGTGAAATAATTTCACTTTAATCAGAATTCAATACTTGGAAACTTTATATATTTAATTAATTTTGATGTTTGACACCGTTTCCTCGTTTAAATTAATAAATATATTAACATCTCATTGTGTATATTTGGTGAAAACTACACATTTTTCACTACAATACGTTTCTAAATGTAAAAGAACCACACCTAACCAACGCTCTCTATCCGCATGCTACAAAAGTACCTGTGACTTTTCCCCAATGTAAATCGGACGTGCACCGGAACCGAATCAGCAAACGTTTTGCATATGGACAGCTGATGAATATTAACACATCTCCGCTACCCCTGTCTGCATAACTGGATTTCACTCAATCTGCAAATTCAATACTCTCTGGTCTCGGAGTCTGTTATTTGCCGAAAGGCGGCCAAGAAATATGCAAATAAATGCCATTCTTCCTCTTGGTTTAAAAATACAATAAAAATCTGGATCGTTAAATAAAATAAATAGAAATGAGATGCAATAATGCCTCCAAAAAGATATTTATATTATTATCTCGTGCAACTACCAAGGTGTATCATATAGTTTGTGGTTAATATATCTTTTTACTCCAAAAATATTACAAATGCTTTTACGATATCGCTACAGTAATATTACCTTTACTCTAATCGAAGTTGTTTTAATAAAGACACAATATTCATACAATATCTAAAACCTCCAATTAACGTAGTAAATATTATGTAAGCACAACTATGCCATTAATCATCCGCTAATAGACATCACTCACGACAAAAAAAAAAAACGTTTTCAATTCAAGCGCACCTTTATCTTCATATTGAATAGGGAGCAGAAACACTCGGCTGCTAACTTACCGAAAAAGATCTATTCACCGCTGAAGAAACCGTAGCTGAAGCGGTTAAAAGTCTCCATTCGACTGGTATTCCAGTAGCCAATTAGTCAAATTCAATTCACCAATTATGAAATTCTCCGAATTTTACTTGGCGCAATGTATTTTTGATTAGGTAGATTTAAAAAAAAAATAAGTATGTAAATATTTGTTATGACAACCTGATAATTATTGATAAGCATCGTCAAAAATCATTTCGAAATATTCTTTATAGAGGGGAATAACGAAGCCGGATAATACTTACGCCATGTGCTGCCACTCTTCCAGAATAAGCTTTGTTTCCTTACATAAATCCCACCCTAATTAAATCACTACATTAGCTGAGTACGTCTTCATTGTAAACGTTCAAACAAAAGCTTCTAATTTACCCAATAGTTGTAATTTAATAACTGGTTAATAATATTGTGCTTTGTATATAATTAAGTTACATTATGTGGGTCCGGTTTTATTGTTATTGTCCGAATGGATACGATCTCATCAGAGAATTAGAGAATTCTCTCATATTACGTACAGGATAATTTCTCATATAATACAAAAAGTAAATCAAGCTTATTTGCTCATGGCGTTCAGTTCAGAGTTGTCATAGTTGTCGTCGGAAGTCGTCAATCATGGCATGCTTCGAGGATGTTTTGTGATTTCTTTTATTGTGGGTATTTATTGTTGGTACTCACACAATGTTTTTACTTAAAAATAATTGTTTCTTTTCTTTTGTATCTAAATATATAAAGTTGTAGAAGTTTGCCCCTAAAACAGTATTACATCGAAATGAAATCCCTGTAATATTCTCTTTCTCAGTATTTCCTATAGGGCCTAAATTAATTGTACAACAAATATACAGTATGTTCAAAATGAAGTCGGCACTATTTCTGACTTCGTTATTATTCGAAATACGTAGTCGATTAAATTAGCAAACCAGTAGTATCTTTTCTCGTGATTATGATGGTGACATCAGAAAAAGAATTGAGTTTCACATTTTGACAATATCGAAGAAAATAATATTTTTTTAAATGGAACACCCTGTATATTTTTGCATATTTTGGAAGAACGAAGAATTTTGATCAGAAATTGTTAATACACTACTACTTTAAATTTAAAAATAATAAAAAATAATTTAAAATAACTAAATTTGTGTATTAATAAACATAAAATAATAAAATATTACCAGATACATTTACTAAATGAATTGATTTACATTTTACATGTTTTTTTTTTTTAAATAAAACATCATTTATTTATTACAAACAAATTTGGCGCACAAGACGAGAGTTAAAGATCTATATTTTGATTTATTTATTTTTCTAACGTGTAGTGCATGCAGATTTATAGTTGACTCCCTGTGACTTTTTATATGTAGACCATCAACTAGTTTAGAATGCACATTCATGGAGTAATATTTTAAACAATAATTTTTCCTAGAAACGCATACATAATATAACCCATATCAAGATTTATTAGATGTGTAAATTAAACATTAACTTCGAAAAGGTACACAGACGATTAAATACTAGATCATCATATCAAACGATGTGTTGTTTCTCGTGCTGGTTAAAATTGTAGTCTGATGCAATGTCAGTATTTAATGTAACTGATGTGGCGAACATGTTTCTTGCGACAGAATATAAATACAGTTACATCAAATATTTTAAAGAATGTTTTACAAAACTGTGTATGAACTGTACACTATTATATACAATACTATTTTCCTAAGACACTATATAATGTATTTTATCATTTAAATCTTATCTTACGACATTTAATTTAATTAGTATAAATATAGCTAGCATATTTGTAACAATAATAACTTTCCAAAAAGCAATAGAACAGAACTAGAGAAACATTGTAATCCTTCTAAATGCTTAAATATACTACATACTGTAACGCAATTTTGGAGATATATATTACAATAGCGAACAGTTAATATAATAACAGTGTTAGGTACCTAGAAGTTATTATTGATGAGAGAGGAAACTTTGGGCACCATGTGCGAGAGATTACAATAAAGGCGAAAAACCGAATGGCAGCTATTGGTAGGATTCTACCAAACATCGGAGGTCCTGAGAGTAGGAAGAGAGAGCTGTTTTTCAGTGCGCTCCACAACATTATCTTATATGTTGATATTGAAATAATAACAAGGTAAATTCGTATTCCAATCCTTTTTATTTTAATATATTTACTGCGACATGTTTCGGTTTTTCCAAATCATCTTCTGGCAATAAAACGTCAAAGGTGTGTTATTATGTAAGATTGATGTGTCAAAAATTTTGTATGTGTCATTGTCTCAGTGCTTCCTTGGCTGGCATTCGGGCCATTTAGTTGTGTTTTCTGTACGGTTTGTGATATTCTGAGATTTTAAATTTACATACTGCTGTGGTCTGGCACCCGGGTTCCGGAAATTCAAATTTGTATTTTTATTCATACCAAATCATCTTTATCAATGTAATGATAGAGTTTCCACAATTTTAATATTTTATTTTGAAAAGATTTTGTTAATAGAATTGTTTGTTAATTTTAATGTAATTGTTCAGTTGTGTATTTTAATTTCATTCAATTGTACATATTGCCTTCATCAGTATTGTATATTTTGTAGTTTATATTCAAGAATTTTCTTTACATTTTATGCGCTGCATAGCCACGCATCTATTTTTTATATGTATGCGCTGTTTGGGCCCCTGAAAGGTAGTTCCTTAAACGATGCCGGAGTAAGTACATGTTATTTATTTTCGTTGCTGCCATTTTTGGTAAATTCATTTTTATTTAAAATGTAGTTCGTTTTATTTGAAATTTTTATCATACTTCAAGGAACTCTTTTAATTAATAATTGCTGTTGTATTTTATTGTGTACAAGTCGGATGTAAGATCAGTTATTATGTTGTTCTAGAAGAAATTGTTTTTTTAGATTTAAGAGTTTAATTTTCCGTTTCTAGTTTTCAATTTGGTTTTGAGTAATTAATCACCTCGGAATAGGTGAATTGAAGCTTTGTGCTTCTGATTTAAATAATTATATTTTTATACTTG
This sequence comes from Protaetia brevitarsis, assembly GCA_004143645.1. Taxonomy (NCBI): domain Eukaryota; kingdom Metazoa; phylum Arthropoda; class Insecta; order Coleoptera; family Scarabaeidae; genus Protaetia; species Protaetia brevitarsis. Next base: position 2,337,834 of record RXPK01000234.1, on the reverse strand, counting down.
TTCTATCCACGTTTAATTTAATTTTAGTGTGTTGTAATTTTGAGATCACGTGGATTTCTGTGAAATAGAATTTTCTTCTAGAACAAATCTGTCTTTTGTTTGTTTAGAGGATTTTGAATTGTCCTCTCGTAATTGTAGATTCATGCAGTTTTTGTTTTCGTCCAGGACTTTCAGTCCAAGGTTAAATTTTCTGCAAATTGTAACCAAATGTTTTTTTTTCTTTTTTTTTATAAAAATAAAATTTCATGATTGTTAATACCATACAAAATTTCTGTTCTTTTGTTTTTGTATCAACCATTTCAATTGTTAGAGTAATTAAAGATAGTCAATTTACTTACCGACCCACATTTTACTTTTCAAGATTAATTTAATTGTGAAAGTAACCCTGAAAGCAGATATTCTTTTGCGCCTTTTATTTTTATCCGCTGAGCTAGTAAATTTTAATTTTCATAAATTTTCATTTTTTTTTACTTTTCATTTTGCATTTATGCTGCTACCATCAGTACACAGCAATACGTTTTAATGTGTTGTTTTTCGTCTTTAACGTGACTTCATTTTAATGTAGTTTTTAACCAGATTAAATGTTTCTTGAAGAATTTTCCCTTACTGCACATACAAAATTTTTAACACATCACTCTTACATAATAACACACCTTTGACGTTTTATTGCCAGAAGATGGTTTGGAAAAACCGAAACATGTCGCAGTAAATATATTAAAATAAAAAGGATTGGAATACGAATTTACCTTGTTATTATTTCAATATCAACATACATTACACCAATCCCCTGGGACACCATAGATTATTATCTTATATTATGCCCCTATCTGGTTGGAAGCCCTCACCTTCCAGAAATACGTAGACATGTTGGTAAAAACACAGAGATAAGTGCTCCTTAGGCTGGCCTCTGGGTATAGGACCACGTCGGCCGAGGCGTTACAAGTGACTTCTGGGGTAGCGCCGATTGACATCATAATTCAGGAGAGAGCAAGCCCGGTCAATCGTATGGAGGTCAGAGAACTGACGCTTGAGAGATGGCAGGAGCGATGGAAAAATGGCAGGGAGAAAACCTCGAGGACTAGAAGACTGATTAAAGATATCAAACCTTGGGTGCAGTGCAAGCATCGTGAAGCTGGGGACAATCTGTCACAAGTTCTCACCGCCCATGGTTGCTTCAGACACTATGCCAGGCGTTTTTATAAAGACGTGTCGAGTGAGTGCGTGTACTGTCAGCAGCTAGACACTGTCGAAGACACAGTCTTCGGGTGCCAGCGTTGGGGAGATGTGAGAAATGCGGTTGTGCGGAAGCTGGGTGAGCTAATTCCGGATAACATCGTCCCGTGTATGCTATCGTCCGTGGAGAGGNACGAAAAGCCTAATGGTAAGGAATGGGTAAGATGCATTAAATTTGCTACTATCAGGGTGGCATGTTCCTCATCAGCTGTTAATTCACTTATATGTGTGCGATAACCTCAAACAAAACCGTCAAATGATTGTCCTGTCAAGAACTATTTTGGTATTGTTTTTGACAAAACCAATAGACGGAAATTGAGAATAATAGAACATCAGAATTAAGGCAGAAACAGAATAACGCAGAAAATATAGAAACGGATAGAATGAAACCACAAGATGTTTAAGCTAATATTAGAAAGGAAGAAGGAACTCATGCCTAAGAATTGGAATCAGACACCGAATGCCAGTAATTACAGTGGGATATCTTTATTAGATGCAGTGTATAGGACCCTTGCCTGTGAAATTAAGGGGAAACTGAAACCGTACTCCGAAAAACTAATAGGACAATACCAAGCGGATCAGGAGGGGGAGGTTAACCGATCGGATGTTACATTAGTAGGTTTATAATCAGTAATGAGTGTAAAATACAGTCGCACTAATTTTCTGAACTTCAAGTAGATGTATTGTAGTGTCTCAGAGTAACCTGATTAAGACACTTTATGATTTTGAAATTTCTTGAAACTTGGAGAAACTTTTGAAGATGACCCTAGTAAAAGCGACCAGCACTGTGCAGAGCAGGAGAGTAATTTTAGAAGAATTTTGAACAGACTTCACTGGATCTTAGTGGAAAGGTTTGAAAACAGCAATTGAACGGAGGACTATTTATTATGAGTATGTATTTATTACGCAGATAACATGGCCATATTATAAGAGAGAGGATGATTGAAAGAATCGTCAGGATTAGTGAATCCACGCGAAAATGGAATTATTATTAATGAAAACAAGAGTAAATTAATGCGTGAAGGCTTTGTTGTCTGCTAACCTATAACTGCAAAGAGAAAGAGATTAACATGAAAACTATGAAAATCAACAAAACTCAATGAAATTGAAAGTAAGAATACCAACAAGTATTTTACAGACCATATTATTGTACAGCTGTGAGAACAGGGTGTTAAACGAGAAACAAAAATAAAGTAATGTAAGAGGATTCTAGCGAGAGGAAACGCAGATGGGTATTAAGAAGATTCACGAAGAATTGTATAACATTTATCATAAATCGAAATAGATGCAATTTATTAACAAGGATATTCCAGTGCGTCCCATACCCTCTAATGTAATAGAAAGAATGGCAGAAGTAAAAGTAGAAAAATAAAATATAGAAAAAGATTGCAAAGCTCTGAACTAGGTATTATATTATATTATTATATTAATAACTGTAATAATAGCATAAACATTAACTCACAATCAGTTGAAAAGACTAGCTTGATTAATATGATAAATATTCAGTTTTTAGAATTTAATTATAAATCCCAGCTCGAAATAGATAATCGGCGTACATACGTATACAACACACTATTCTCTTGCGATGAGAATTTAAACTCGCATGACTTGCCAACTTAATGCATAAACTATCGCCTTTAAGTTAATTATCTGCAGAAAGAGCACCCTTCGGAAGTGTATAGCGTCAAGCCGGATCGAAGCTAAAATATTATAATTTCATAAATAAGAGGTCCAACCGTGCGGAATAAATTGCATATAGCGCAAATTAAGTACACGATGGACTCTCGAATGTAACCCGCTGAGCTTGTTATTATAGACGGATCCTTGCTACTGAATTGCTGCCCCGGATTACACGCTAAATTACCAATTAGACGTAGCCAGTAATTATCTACTAAATACATACGATACGCCGTGTTACCGGCTCGCTACTGCGTGTCCGATTGCTTTGTATATTCTTTATTATCTACCGAACCCATCGACGGGTCCATTTAATTCAATTTTAAATACTATCGTCTCAATATTTTTATGGAAGGTTAATTATTAAGGTTGATTTATTACAACATCTCGGTAATCAGATATTTCAAATTGGTGTCATTTAACACAGCGAATGCGATTGGAAAAACACACAAATGACAGAATAAAAATAGTATACCTAATTTAACAACTAAATTAACTAACTTGCAGATAGATAAGTTTTACGTGATGATTAACAGAAGTATTATACATTAATAATTTATCCCAAAACGGGAAAGAGTTTTGTGAAGTTATCTTTAAAAATAGGGTATATTTGGGAATATAAAAGTAGAGGGAATCATAAAATATTTCGCTGGAATATTAAAAAGCCCTAATGAAATAAAGAAACATATTTGAGAAAATAATAACTAAATCATATAACTATAATGGAACTAAGTGCTCCATTGAAACTTGGCTGTCATATGCACCAAATAGAAAATTATAATTCTGAATTCTATTCTAGAGAGCTGGAGCAGTCGTTTATATTAGGAAAATATGGGATATAAGAATGATAAAGAAGATTATCAAGAAATCAAAATAATCGAAATAATTTCCGTATACTTATTTGCATGGAAAAAACTTTTGGTACTTTAAACCAGAACTAAGTGAGAAAATAAAAGCCATGGCGATAAAAGCACTGAACCTAACTGAAAATCTACTTAAAAGACAGTCAACAAGTCACGAAAATAAATTCCTTTCGTATACAGAATTTGTATGGTGTGCCACAAGGAGGTATCCACAAATCATCTCCTGGAATGAAACCTCAACGAAAACTATGTGCATTTTACCACACCAAACTAAAAAGCTCTGATAGGTTTTTGTACATATTGCTATGGTTTGGCACCCCGGGGTTTATAAATTCTGTGTTATGTTATTATTAGAGATCAATCTTTGTCGATGCGTCTGGCAAATTCTCTCAGAAGTTAATATTTTATTTTTAAGTAAGGTTTTGTTAATAGATTTGTTTGATGAATTTAAGTATTTAATCGTTCAGTTGTTTAAATTAATGTCAGTCATTTGTACTTATTGCCTTCGTCAGTATTGTATATATATTTTGTTCTTTGTGATATTCAAGAGATTTCTTTTTGTATTTTATGCGCTGCGAGTGCACACAGATAATTTTATATATGTATGCGATGTAGGGCCTCTTAAAAGGTAGTTCATTGAAAGTTTTCGTAAGTAGATGTTGTTTATTTTCTTTGATGCCATTTTTGGTAATTTTATTTTTATTTAAAATGTAGTTCGGTTTATTTGAATTTTATCAGCTTTCAAGGAACTCTTTCATTAAATAATTGCTGTTGTGTTTAGTTGTGTACACATATTGAATGTAAGATCAGTTATTGTAATTTGCTTTAGAAGAAAATGTTTTTTTTTAGTTTAAAGAGTTTAATTTTCCGTTTCGTAGTTTTCAATTTAGTTTTGAGTATTTAATCACCTCGGATTAGGTGAAAAGAAGCTTTGAGCTTGTAATTATATTTTCAATTTTATATTTTTATCCATTGTTGCGTCCACGTTAAATTAATGATAGTGTGTTGTAATTTTAAGACCACGTGGATTTTTTGTGCGATTTGGATTTTCTTCTAGAACAAATCTGTCTTTTGTTTGATAAAGGATTTGCATTGTCCTTGTTAATTGTAGATTCCTGCAGTTTTTTATTTCGTCTAGGACCTTAAGTCCATGGTTTATTTTTTTACTGCAAATTGTAACAAATGTTTTTTTTTTTCTTTTTTTTTATAAAAATAAAAATCAATGATTGTAAATGTCATTCTAAATTTCTTATCTTTTATTTTGAATTCAACCTTTTGCAAGTTTTAATAATTAAAGTTAGTCAAATTTACTTACGCCCACATTTAACTTTCAGATTAGATTAGTAACCTGAGAGTGGATATTCTTTTGCGCCCTTTTAAATTTTTATCCACTGAGCTAGTTGATTTAATTTTTTTTTTTAATTTCACTTTTCATATATGCTGGTACCATCAGTTCACAGCAATATGTATTTTCTTTAATTGGTTAAATAATAACTTCTTGGTTGCTTCATTAACTCTTTTTGTAATCTATGAGAGTTGCGGCGATTTTTCGCAATTACCATTGAAAACGTTTTTTGTTTTTGGGTATTATTGGGAAGAAAATGCAACCTACCATGAGTAGGTTGATGCTGATGTAAGCGTGTGAAGAAGTAAATCCCATTTAAAATATATTGTTACTTCACGAATTTAAACTGTATACATAATGACAGAACTACAAACGGGAGTGGCCAGACTAATTAGCGATCACGAGCAAGTTAAGTTATTTTTAATGTTGTTATGAGAGAGATCAACGGATCTCTTACGAAAACTATCACCTGAATTAAAAGTAGACGTTTATATCAATTTTTTTAACTTTAAAATGGCACTTTAGCTCATTAGGCTCACCCTGAGAGTTGATGCCTAAAGTATTTACCCTTCTAGAGGTTAAAGCAAATAACAGTTGGACAAGGTTCATTACCCAAATATCAAACTGTTTCCACAACTCTCCAACTAGTACAATAATTTTTGTGCACACTGCTGGTATGAGACTTTGCAAACAATGTTCCACTCACTATAGTAACTACATATATTAGTTTGGGTTACCTACAAAGCTTCTTAGGCACATATTATTTTCTTGCATGGAGTGTCCTGAAAACAAATGTAAAACAAATGTAAAGAAGAAGGCTGCTTAATTTGCGACAAGTTAATAAAAATGACAGAAAAGACACCTAAATGCCATAGTGTTTGCGTTAATACGTTTGGTTATACGACTTTATTTGACAAGTTTATGAATTCTGGACAATTGTTTCGAGAATTCATGGATTCTCATTTTTATTCAGTGTTTGGTGGAAAATAGGAATCAACGAATTCCTTAATCTATTGTTCCGAAAAAAAAAAATATCTCTTAAGCTAACAAAATGCCTCGAATTCGAAGACGTCAAAATTATGAATTCTGGACAATTGTTTCGAGAATTCATGGATTCTCATTTTTATTCAGTGTTTGGTGGAAAATAGGAATCAACGAATTCCTTAATCTATTGTTCCGAAAAAAAAATATCTCTTAAGCTAACAAAATGCCTCGAATTCGAAGACGTCAAAATTATCACCGTGTTAGTGACTTTGACAGGGGTAGAATTGTTGCCTATGGAGACGTTGGTTTGTCCTATGGCGAAATTGGCCGCCGTATTAATTATATTGCAGTGACGGTAATGCGTGTGTGTTGTTTGCGGACAGAAGTAAATAGAGGAACACGAAGAAGACCAACTGGTCAATCAAGGCGTACCATAGAGCGTCAGATAGGCGCTTTAGCAACTAGCTCTACGAGAGTTTTACTACACACGTTAAATCGCTGACGCATGGATTGGAGAGAAGGTAGACCTTTACTCCTATGCGTACACTATATCGCCGCATTCGAGCCTTTGGACTTTTTTCATACCGTCCACGATTAATGCTTTTTTGACTGCGGTCCACTATATTGTCTACGCTTGACTGGTGCGGAGAACCGAAACATTGGAATGCATAATGTGTCTTTAGGCACGAATCGCGATTCTGTCTAGGAGTGCACGGCGGCCTTAGAAGGATATCGACGTCCACGTGGAAAGTGGGTAATATTGGGTTTGCTGTTGAAAGGCATGTGCAGAGGAGTACGATTTGGGGTTATTGCTACGGTAAGCGATCACCACTCCTCTTTATTCGAGACAGTATGACAGCTGCGCGTTACGTCGATGATGCTTACAAACAACTTTACTACCTTATCTAGATGGGCGTCCACACGTCATTTTTCGGCAGACAACGCACGCCTCCATATTGCGTCGAACTATGATCTTTCTCCAAAAGGAGGCGCTAATTTTTGCACCGGATTGATCTCCATTGAACATGACATGGTATATTATGGGGAGGAGACTGTTCACTTGCACCATCCTCCACAGACGTAGTTAATTCATGAAGTTCCAAGTTGCTGGAACAAGGTTGCCACAAGTAGATATCGACCATCTATTTTGTAGATGCCCAGCCATGTACATGAGTGTACTCAGCTACGGGGTCGCAAACATATTATTATTATTATTTTTCGTAGTACATGTTAATACAATTTCTTGCAAATGTTATCGTTTCATTTTTGATTTAAAACTATCATATTGCCAAAAAATCAAGGCAAACAAATTATTCGTTCTAGGTGTAAACATTCTAGTTGTCACTGAGTATAGTTATATTAATCTTTTATAATGCATTTTTGCTAACAGTTAAAGCATATAAGTAAAACCAGTGGAAGGAGCTTAGGAGTAACCTATTGGTTGCAGTTATACTAAAAGAATGCAAATATACGTTGGATACACCTAACATCTTGAATGCAAACTCAACGATATAGCTCGTTCTTCCTATTTACAGTGAATTCAGTTATCTAATAAATTTTAACGGAACATTTATTTCTTCAGTTTAGCAGATATACTTGTGTGAAATAACGAACATTTTAGCGTATAATTTCTGCAGAGCAAGAGTATTGACAAAACCAGTTAACGTTTTATTGTTACGTAGACAAAGAGGAACCAACTCTTCGGAAATTGAAATCTTAAATACAAATTTTAAAATGCCAAATTGTTTCTGGACATCGTATGGATGGTATTCCGTGTAAGAGATAAAATAACAATAATTTATAAGAACGTATGAGATGTTTTAACCATGTAGAGTTGTTGTATAGTGAGAAATTGTATTCCGATAATATATCCACCGGGAAAATATGCGCAGAGCTTAAGGTTGTAGGTACCATTTTTGGCAAAGTTAAGTATGCACATATCGGGAGAAGTTATTATGCTTATTTTCTTTGCGCGCTAAGTGTGATTTAAAGGCAAGAGCCCGAAGAGTATTATACAAGCTAACAAACAAGTTTCGCTCAGTTTTCAGGCTTGCCTTTTTAATGAATTATAACCGAGTCTAGAGTTTCCGAATGTATTGAGTTATTTCAGAGATTGAAAAGAGATTTATCGTAGTAAATCTGTGGCGGTTAAATAAAAACAATGGGCAAATATAAAACGATTTTTAATCACAGTACCATTTTTGATATAGTTATAAATTGCATTTATATAATCATATCTGTATGGATCATTATCATTTAATATTGATGATAAATTATAAGCATAGCTCTATAACTCAATGAATAAATCAATAAAAGGTCGCTTGATTCCAGAAATTTTCTTTTTCTTTAGTTCTTTTAGCGCATACGTGGTTGTGTTTACTTTGTACGTTTTGCTTTGGTTAGTTTACCCGTGTTATCGCTGAGTGCATTTTAAGTTGCTTAGTTTTGTTGTCATGATTACTCCGTTCGTTCGGTATTCAATGTACCGAGAAGTGCTAAGTTAGTGAGGTGTGCGTTTCAAGAGAGAGAGCACGTGTATAAATTTCGAGCGTATATTTATATGCAAAGGGGAATAGAGAATAAATTATAAGATTGGACCGCAGTAATTAAAGAGTGGAAAGTGAATTTTGTAATATCAAAAAACAATAAGCAATAGGTTAGAGGCGTAGTTTAAGTCCGGGGAACAGATAGCAGTTCGGCCTTCGAGGGGTCGACCCGGGCCAGCTGTTGTCGCTGTTTCTTATCAGGTGGCAGATAGTTTTTGCAAACATAAGCAAGAAACATCAGTGAGTGATATACAATATACAATGTCGGACGAAGAGAAAGTGACGGTCGATAAAAGTAAAAGGGGAAGATCGAGTGACTCAGAAGAGGAAAAACTTTTTGCTAAAAGTAAGAGAACTCCGAGAACCCCAGTGAAGACGGACAAAACAAATGATGAAGAATTGGATATATTACGAGAAATGGTGGGTGATATGAAATATGTAATGAATGAATTGAAACAGGAATTAATCGATATCAAGAATAAGATGAAAGAGGTGGGAGACGAACAAATAGAAATAAGAAAAGATATTAAATCGTTAAAAGCAGAAAATGAAGAAATGAGGAAGGAATGTGATGCAATGAAAATAGCGAATGAGTCTATTAGAAAGGAATCACTAGAGCTAAGAGAAAAATTTAAAGCGCATTGAGATGGAACACGATAAAGTCAAAACACAGCTGAATATATATAAAAAAGGAACGGAAATTATGGAAAAGGAATATAGGAAAAATAACGTGGTAATAACGGGACTTGAAATAGACACATACGATTAAGAAAAATTAAAGGATAAAATTGGAAAAAGGATTGATTGATAAAAAGTATGCTTAATACAGACCAAAAACATGGAAGAAAAGCAAAAAAATATGGCGAGCAAGAACAGACTAAGAGAACTAAAATCGGATCGAATCTATATAGCGGATGATATGACAATGGCAGAGAAATACATACAGAAGCAAATACAGCAAAAGGCGCGGGAATTCAGAGAGGAAGGTAAACAAGTAAAAGTGGGGATGAGGAAAGTAATAGCTAATGGGATGGAATGGCGATGGAGCAAGGACAAAGAAAAATTAGAAGAAACAAAAAACTAAACTGTTGCTTAGGGACTGACATCAAGATGAAGAAAGAGGCAATGCATAACGACAAGAATATGGAACAGCTGAACATTAAGAAGATGACAGAACCAAAAATAAAGAAGGACAAGAATAACACAGCAAATAAACAAATAAGAACAAATAAAGAAGGGAATACGATCGAGAAAAGAAAAGAGAAGAAACAAGAAGTCACAGCAAAATATATAAGAATAGGCACATAGAACACAAGAAGTATTAAAGGGAAGGAAGAGGATATTATAGAAGAAATGATAAAACACAAGATAGAAATCTTAGGAGTCATGGAAACCAAAAAGGAAAGGAAAAGGATTAACCAAAACCTATAAAGGATACTGGATAATTTGATCTGGAGTGGAGGAAGCAGAATGGGCTAGAGAAGGTGTGGCATTAATAGTTTCATCAAATAGATTGAAGGAAATAAGTGAGGAAAGATATGTTAACGAGAGAATATTGACGGTGAAAAATAAATATATTAGAAGAAGAAATGTGGTCAATTATGTAACACACGGAGTGAATGAAGACGCAAGAAAAGAAGAAAAGGACGAATACTACAACAACCTGCAAAACGTGATAGACGATCAGGACGGTAATATATTAGTTATGGGCGATCTGAATGGAAGAGTAGGGAACCATAACAAAGGGATAGAGGAAATAATGGGGAAAGAAGGTGAGAAGGTTAGAAATAATAATGGTGAAAGGATAATCCAAATATGTTTGGTGAACAAATTTGTAATAACACAAAGTACCAACATAAAGATATTCATAAGTTTACAAGAGAAGAGAGAAGCCGAAAAGAAAAATCAATAATTGACTATTTTTTAATCAACCGAGACCGATTTAAACAGGTCAGGGATGTCAGGGTAACAAGAGAAGCCGAAGCCGGGAGTGACCACTACTTATTAAAGATGGAGATAAGAATAGTAGTAAAACCAAACAAGATACAAGAAAAAATAAAAAGTTACAAACTTAAAGAAGACGATATTAGAAGCAAATACCAGGAAATAGTGAAGAGAAAGCTAAGAGAAAAACAGAATATGGAAGGACAAGGGGTAGAAGAACACTGGAGAAGGTTTAGAGAATGTATATTAGAAGCACGCAAAGAAAGCTGTGGAGTAACGAAAGTAGGAAATACAAACATGAAGGAGACGGAGTGGTGGAACGAAGAAATACAAGGAATAATTAAAGAGAAAAAATATATATGGAGAAAATACTTAAGTACTAAAGATTCGGAAGATTATAATAAATATAAAAAAAAGAGAAAGAAAGTGAAAAATGCGATAAAAATAGCGAAGAAGGATGCATGGATAAAATTCGGGGAAAAAATGAATCAAAATTTTAGAGAAAACAAGAAATTGTGTTATGGAACATTAAAACAGTTAAGAACAAAAAGAATATACAATGATGAATGTAAAAGATAAACGGGGAAACATAATAACGGATGAAGACAAAATAGTGGAAAGATGGAGGGAATATTTCCAAGAGTTGACCAAAAATGACAGACATATCAAATAACACAAAATAATTTCTTAGATAATCACGAATCACTTGGCAAATACAATAAAGTCTGAAATAACTTAGTATTTTGTAATATTTTCTTTCACGCAGAACATATAGGGGCTTTCTTTTGTAATCCTAATATACTGTATCTCCTTGCTACCAATTCGTTGGCAAAAATATGTAAGTTATACGAGTGTAATATTGATCTCCTGAAAATGCAACCTATGTCATACCCAACATAAAAGATTCACATGACTTTGTCAAGAAAATCTCAGAGTTCAAACTTCTCCACTCTGACATACTCGTGAGCTTTGATGTAGTTTCCTTATTTCCTATGGTTCCGGTTCAAGAGGTACTACAGCTCATTAGCAATAAATTCGCTCCGAAGGTCGCACGGCTTTTCGACCATGTCCTGAGCACAACATATTTTCAATGGAACCAGGAACACTATGACCAGCTAGATCGAGTGGCAATGGTTAGCCCGTTGGCTCCCGTTGTCACGAATTACATACTACATGGAGCAGTTCGAGACCAGGGCACATCCAGATACAAACCTTCCTGCTGGTTCCGTTAGGTGGACGATACGTTCATTATTAGGCTCACGGAGAGGATGCACTTTGGAATTTTTGCAGCATTTAAACAGCATTTACCCGCGCATACAGCTCACGATGGAGAGGGAAACGGATGGAGGCCTCCCCTTCCTGGACGTGTTAGTTAGCAGGAATGGGGATGGAACGCTTGGTCATAGGGTGTACCGGAAACCTACTCACACAGACCGGTACTTTCACAAGAACTCCAACCAACCACCGGGACAGAAGAGGGAGGTCATGAAGACCCTAAGAGATTGCGCCGTACGCATCTGTGAACCTCGGGTTCTGTCTCAAGAGCTAGCGCACCTAGATCGCGCCCTACTTGCAAATGGGTACTCCAAGAAGGAGGTGGAGAGAGCCTTGCATTCTAAAACAACTCCTGCCCACACACAGAGTAACAGGGAGGCACAGGAAGATGTTAAGGGTACCGTATGTAACAGATCGGGTTAGTAAAGTTCTAAAGAAACGCGAAGACCGTTTTCAACCGGACAAATAAAGCACCTTCTACGCTGCATAAAAGACTCCAGGACCCTCCGTCACGCCTGTCATGACGTCCGATCACTAAAGGACGATCCACCACGAAGGAAACTTCGACCTCACCGCTGAACATGTTCACCGCAGTTGTGAACGAAACGTAAAGTAGTAATTCCACAAGACTACGGCTCAACAGCTCGGAATTTTTTTTACTGTAGATTCCGGCTGTGAAAACCTACGCAACACATAAATACTTAGGACTAGGAAAGTGTGTAAAGTTAAAAAGAGTTCAATAACAAAATTCTTTTTAATAATGGTAGCGCTCAACAAAATCAAATTGGTGCAGTCAGTAGGATAGACTTCATAGAGTGTGTAAGTAAAAATTTGTGAAAAACCTTGAGGTATGTGTCAACACACAAAAGACGCATCCAAACCTGTAACCCACCACCGACGTGCTGTCCGGATATAACATCTATCTAACTATTACTATCATAATATGTTGGTCATATCATTTATAATGTATGACGTCGTGCGAAAAGTGAAGCTTTAAGTAAGAAACCAGAGCGAACGTCTCCATTTTCACCCCAGAAGAATCCAAGCTGAATAATTAAATTATCTTTAAAAAAGGATAGATGTTTGGCAAAAACTTAATTTGCAGGTGTATTAAGATAGAGATACGTAATAAAATGAAGTTTGTGGAGTGGAACAAGTAAACAACAGGAACTTTAGATTTTTTTCATTAGGGTTTATTGTATGGAGATTAAATTTCATTAACATATGAAATTGAGCAATAAGAATCTCATAATCCATTAAATTAAATAATGTTTCTGAGAACTAAAAACATGTGCGTACGTTCAAATAGGCATACAAGGCAATTTTTCTAGTCCCCTTAGACATACGAACATCATATATCACATGGATAATATTTATATTTAGCAAGTTAATACAAAACGCTATGATATATGTCCAAGTAACAACGTACACGTTCGAAACTTACAACTACATATTAGAAACAGCAGGTAGCAGTAGAAGTAAGCATTTCGAATCAATGGAACATGACTGGCTTTATCTGATATGCGGACAACTATACTTCATCACCTGCCCGGCGTGTGATACATCGCGCTTGTACCAAATATCCACCGCGATCGTACACCACTTGAGCTAGCCGTATGCGTTCTTCTCAACTATAGATGAAGAAACGAATTACGTCAACATTTGACCACGACAATATTTGGAGCTCAATTTAACACCTTTAGTCGAGGAATTAAGGTTTTATAATAAGTGTTGAATAATGAAAGCTTTTATATCATTCGACCAAAGTAATCATGAAAGCAAATCAGATCTGCCAAGAAGTTTGTAAGGTTAGTTTGCCCTTCATTTAAATGCGCAGCAATTAATTTGTTTGCTTTGTATATAATTTAGAAAAGCGCTTAATCTTGATGAATATTTCGTTTATTATTTGAAGAAGTTGTTGGAAAACACTTAGGCCGTTTATTACAACCTTATTCTATCCATCTTATCCCAACGCAGATAGAAGAAACAACAAACAAAACTTACCACTAACAAAATATATAGAAACAAAAACTTTTGCTATGCAAAGAATCAGAGACAAATGCGATCATATAGATAGAGTAATGCGACTAGCTTAATCTTTAATTGCTGTAGCACTAACTGCTCTTGTCATTGCTGTAAGCCAATCATATGAGCCACAGATTTCTCATTATTTTCGGATTTATCTGTTTTTCTTTGTATTAGTTTAGATTAGATCAGGATTGAGGTGGCCATATGACCCTATCTCATCACCACCTTTTCCGATCTATTGTAAACCCCTTTATCCTTAATTTTATCCTCTTAAATAGAACTATCATCTTTGAGAGCAGCTCCTTCGTGTAGCTGTTAGTTGTGGGGTTTTCCATTCCCAGTACTAAAAATTGACGGACATTTTACCTTGCAATTTGATAATGCCGAAGGAAAAACCAGTTCTTTGGATTTACCTTGTCGAATCCCTTCTAGCCAGATCATCCGCCACCTCATTTTCCTTCACGGCCGAGTGACTGGGAACCCAAGTCAATATTAATTTTCTTTGGGTGCACGCCACATTTACAGCTCTTATAACCAGCTTAACCTCAACACTTGCGGAAGTGATCGCTTTAAGTGTTAACAGGCTGTCAGACACAACTGGTTGCAGCCGCAATTTGCAACAGTGCCGTATTTTTGCTAAAGCTTACTGAAAGGGCATCTTTTCATATATTTCAGCTCCCACGCCATAGTCAATTTTACAGCCGTCTGCATACCAGTCCACTCTTACTAGAGTGCCTGTCTGCCAGTCCTTTTCATATGGTATTATAGTCTGATACATCGTATCTAGATAGAATTGAATTTCTGAACCGTCGGATCATTTGGCATCTTCATAAGGAGTGTCCTCTTAAGTTCAACTAATAGTTTTTGATAGTCAGCACCGCGCGATTTACTTATCAGTGATTGACTGTGCATAATCTATGTGTTGTAGAGCCGTTATATAATTATGTAGTGATGGCAGGCTTAAAATTACTTGCCTGCTGCAATCAGCGGCAGGAGTCGATCTTATCGCACAGTGTACCATAACGTTTCAGTTGTCGCGGTACATTGTTGGTAAAACTTGTCCTGCAATGCGCTTTTTCTTCAACTTCTACCTGGAGTTCCTCACCAGCTCCGCTAAAATAATATAAAAAAATCAGTATACTTGCTGTATTCATTCCTTGCGCTTTCCTTGGTAATTGATTGAATGAGAGCCACCACCAACTTCGCTTGGTATTTCCTTTAGTAACGCTTTCTTAAAAAGTTGCAGAAACTACAAGTGATGAATTGCATCTATACAAGATAATCCATCTTCTCTAAAAGGTTGGATGAGACAATACTGGAACAGCAAACAATTTCTGCTGCAGACTTGTTGAATCTTTTATTTAAACACGTATATATTACCTATTGTTGTTATGGCCGAGCAGAAATTTCTCTGCATATCGTAACCAAAGAAGTTAAGCCAAAAATATGATTTTTTTTCTCTCCTTGTAGTGTATCAAGCAGGGTGGCAAAGGGCTGAAAGCACATTAGGTATTCGTTTATATACAAAAAGTCCTTTTTACCCAACTGCGGCTTAGTTTCTAATTTCCTACACACCTTACAGCACTACAGCATCTTGTGCACTCGCTTGCAATACGTTGCGTTGTACAACAAATCCCAAAGGATGTTCTTAGGTTTTGGAAAAATATGTTTTAGAGCAAATACACAGACTTCTGCAGTCGTTGTTCATACTATCCTCTGCTGAGGTTTCGCGTCCTGGATCTTCTTTTGGCCAGGAACACCAAAGACTCGATTACAGTCCAGCAAAGTATAATATGTTCAAAAACTTGAAGTAGACTTTGATCTGAGGAAGAAATTTAGAAGGACGTTGCTGCTTTAAAAGTTTGATGTCGTAAGAACGTCTTGTTGACAGCTGTTGTACACAAATGCGAACAATATTGGTATTTGGTAACTACTGGATCCACTTCTTTAAAGTATTTTGTTTGCAACATTTTTGGCAGGAGGTAAAAAAGGAGTTTAGACAATAGAGGCGATGTACAGGTGTTATTGGAATCTGATTGTTAGTTATTAGCTGTAATTTGATTAACTACGACTAAACGAATAGTTATTGCAAAGTTTGCAAGCTTCTTACAGTATGAAATAATTAATGAATTAATGTATTTCTACTAATTAATATAATATTTTTTCCCAAGAAACATTTTTCCCCTCATGCAGGATTCAAACCTACGCACTCTCGTTTACCGGACGAACGTTTTACTATTTGAGCTAACGAGGAGTATGCAGGCTCTTTCGAAAAATCGGCATGTCGATATCAGATTTTGAAAGGTTGGCAGGTCGGCGAATGTGCCGAGTTTTGCCACTTTTAACTTTTTTGTACGTTATTATTAAAAGAATTAAGGTGAATAATTAGTTTTATTTAAAAGTAAAATTAAAATTTAACTTCTATGATGATACGTTTTTTCATTTTAAACTTAGTTATTCCTGAATATTTTTATCTCTGATGAAGTGCGAATATAGATTATAAAAGTTTGCATATTTAAAAGGGAAACCCTTTATTTATACTAGGCTGTATTTCGAAACATATATTTTAAATAAGGAATTGAATTAATGCTCCACTTTCTCATATTTTTTATTAATAAAGTTAGGTCCGGTTTCAAAGTAATCATTAAAGCAGATTAGAAGAAGATGAAGATGACATACGCACCATACAATCATAATTCTTTAGTTTTAATATAATAAAAAAATTAAATTGTCAACTAACAACTATTTTAGTTGAAGATGTGGTTGTGCCTAACTAGCAGTTAATAGTTTTGAATGCTTTAATGTTTTAATGTTTTTCAACTACAAAAGTGAACTATGTCCAACATTGATGCGCTTAAGGTATATTTGAACCAAATTTTGCTTAGATATGATTATAATCTTTAAGAAAGTAGTAATAAGCAATTATACAAGTAGGCAGTATTATGTCAAAAAGAATGCGAAGCTACAGATACTTACATATCTGGAATTTGAAAAACTAAAATAAGACCACAATCGCAGTTATACTCTGCTTACGCCAATTCGTGTTTTTTTTTTATTTTCTTGTCATTTTTACAACTTTTGATTCTTTTATTTTTATCGGAAATGTAGGCATACGCTTCACTAGTTGTTTGGCTCTCGGGCAGAATAGTTGTTAGCTGCCTCGCCACGTATAGAAGCTGTGCATTTCACCGCCATATCTGTCTCCTTACCTTAAGTTCTTTTTTTCCGCCGTGACAGACGGACGTGACATTTCTCTTTCTCCTTTTTTTTGTTAGTTAATTTCGCTTATTTAGTTCAACAGCTACATTCACATATATTGTCAATATTTTAAAAACCGGATAGCTAGTTTACAAACTTTCACAAAAGTATTATAAGCATTCCTAAGCAAAACATTAATTATTAAGTTTTTGATAATTAAACGATTGATGTAATGGATGCCTGAAGTATTAGAAGCTGAATGTAAATCGATTCGAATTGGAATAGAAGAACATAATCTACAGAGAGTTTGGGAAAGAACTTCCAGTATTCAGAGAAGATGTAGGGATATAAATGATCAAAATGATTCCACAAATATATACTCGAATCAATGATAATATTTTTGTTGTTTAGGCTGTTATTATTTTAGGTACCTATTAATTATAAGCAGAACACACTTGTTGTAAAGCAGTAGAAAACAATATTTAATTTGTATATTCGAACATATGTTTCATAAACTTTTTTGATCATTTATGTGCCTAAAACATCTTCTCCTAATAATGGATGTTCCTCTCCAATTAAACTGTGTACGCAATGGAAATTAAGGGGGCTATTAAAACAAACAACTAGCAAGGTATCATTAACGAATTAATGTATTTCTGCCAATTACTGTAATAATTAACATATATTTTATTACTGTAATTAGCAGCAACACATTCATTCCTTAACGATTTTAAACCTGAGGTTTAAGAAGCATATTTCTGTTTGCCTTCAAAAAGCCTATGGGGCATTGAAAATTATTTATCAAAAAAAAAAAACATTGTCCTTAAGGACAATGTTTTTTTCTTAATAAGGAAATTAAAATAATGTTAACCAATTTGCTGGTACTAAGTCGTGCTAATTACTGCGACATTGTTTTTGGCTTTGCTGACTACCGTCTCTAAAGGCTACAAACTTCGTATGTGCCTTTGATATTTGGTATCAGAAAATATAATCACATCAATCACAAATTAAAAGAATTTAATTGGTTAAATGTGGGAAACATGCAAAAATTTTACGCGTTAGCTTTTTTCCATTCTATAATTGTCACTAGAATGCTTCACTATCTCTATAATAGATTATGTTTTCGAAATACCGAAGGGCTGGCAAGTGAGTTGGACCGACAAAAACTCCGAAAGGCGCTGCATAAGGTGAAGGACAAGGAACTTGGAAAGTCTGTCAAGAGTTTCTCTAACACTCTGACAAAAAATCTGTGACAAACCAATGCCAAAGAAAGAGCGTCATGAGAGGAAAGCCGGTATACTGGTGGACGGAAGAGATAGGGCAATTGCGTAAGGAGTGTGTTCGTAAGAAAAGAGCTTACACAAGAAACGGCAGAAGACATCAACCGCTGATTAACCACGTACTGTGGGAAGAATACAAGGAGAGTAAGAAAGAGTTACGAAACTGCATTAAGAAATCGAAAAGAGATAGATGGAAAGCGCTCTGCGAGAGCGTTGATACTGACATCGAGGGTGACAGGTACAAGATTGTAATGAGAGGAATGATTGCATACACACCCCGACCTACGCTAACCATACCCAAGATGGAAAAGGTGGTAAACCATCTATTTTCTCTGCACGAGCCGGTAACGTTCAAATGCGCGGCGGGAACGACTTTTCGGAGCTTTACTCTGGACGAACTTCAGGCAACATGCAACAGGCTGAAGAATAGCAAAGCACCAGGGCTTGGGAACATTCAGGGTAACTATCCAGTGGGTATTTTTTTGGATTTAAGTAAAGCATTCGATTGTGTTTGCCATGATTTTATTTAAATAAATTACAGGCCTATGGCATTAGAGGGATTTCTTTTAATTGGATTGAGTCTTTTTTGCGAAACAGAACCCAATATGTCAATATCTTACACAACAACAATTCTACATTTAAAAATTTTTCTTCTGAAGTTTTGCCCATGAATGTTGGAGTTCCACAAGGACCGATTTTTAGGTCCTGTACTTTTTTTACTTTATATTAACGATTTTCCTTTGAAATTAGGTAAAGCTACAATTACTTTATATGGAGATGACATTACATTAGTAGTGACAGATAAAGATGATCAGATTTTGAATGACACTTGTAATAATTTATTGAGTAATGCATCTACATGGTTTGCAGTGAATAGGATTCTTGTCAATGAAGATAAAAGCAGTTATTTACGTTTTCATCCCTATCAGTTTCGGCCTGCGCCAGGTTTTTACTTAGACCTGTCACTGAGTGACAGACAGCTTACTAATACAGACTATACTAAATTTTTGGGAGTGTGGGTAGATCGGTCTCTCAATTGGAGGGTCCACTGTGAGAGTCTGCTACCCAGACTAAATTCACTTTGTTTTTTATTTAGAAATTTAAAACCCATTTTAACGCGTCAGCAGATGATTGGTGTGTATTACGCTTATGTTTAGCAGACTTTCTTATGGATTATATTTTGGGGAAACTCAACTATGGCTAAAGATATTTTCATCAGCAGAAACGTATTGTCCGTTGCATAACCGGCCTAAAAGCTACTGAGTCTTGCAAACCAGTTTATACCAGTTATAAATTATTAACTCTTCCTTGTATTCTTATTCTTGAGCTTGCTCTTTATGCTTACGACAATGTTTATAAGTTCCAACTTAATAAAGATAAACATGAATATAATACCAGACATAGAAGTGACAAAGCCACACCTAGGTCTAGATTAACCTTAATCAGCAGTCCCCACAGGTTCTTGCTATTAAATATATAATAAAATTCCTAATCATTGAAAGATCTAAACCGTTGGCGTTTTAAACGGTTTATGCGTGATCTATTAGTAGTGAATGCCTTTTATTCTCTACAGGAATTCTTAAATTTCAGAATTACTTAAGTGCTTTTTTAATCTAAGATTTTTC
Organism: Protaetia brevitarsis; assembly: GCA_004143645.1. Taxonomy (NCBI): domain Eukaryota; kingdom Metazoa; phylum Arthropoda; class Insecta; order Coleoptera; family Scarabaeidae; genus Protaetia; species Protaetia brevitarsis. The sequence continues at coordinate 2,317,836 of RXPK01000234.1, read as the reverse complement.
TTATTTTACTGTCTATTATTTATAATTTTTTTTTGAATGCTCTTGATCGAATTTTTATTATTATTGTCATATTTAATATCATTACCATTACTGTTATTATCACTATTGTTATTATTATTATTGTTATTTTATTATTATTATTTTTATTACTATTTATTATTTTGTTCACATTTATAAGTATTACATTTCATTATCTACATTAGTTTGCAGTTCCTAAATTCAATGGGGTTAGCTTTCTTTTTCTAATTAGATTAGAAATCTTTTAGTTGCCAATTAGTTATACTTGTTAATTTTTTTTTCAGATTTTAAGTAGTATTTAGCTTTTAATTTCTATTTTATTGCGGTTCATTTATTTACTACTATTTTGTCTTTTTATTACTCATGCATGTTTAATTTAGTTTTAATTTATGTTGAATTAGCTTTTAGTTAGGTATCTAGTTGAGTTTAATTTAATATTTTCGTTTCATTATTTTGTGGTTTTTGTTGACTTGTTATACATATTTATTTGTCTTTATAATCAATAAACTACTACTACTACTACTACATTCCACCGGAAATAATGAAGGTAGTAGCGATCGAGCGACCGGACTATGTACTGGCAGTATTAAATGACTTAGCAGACAGAGCAAACTTTCCAACAGAATAGAAAGTGGCTAAATTGGTGCTACTGTCAAAGGAAGGCAAATCGGCCGGATGCCCTTCAGCGTATAGGCCGATCTGTCTCTTGAGTGTTGAAAGCAAACTGTACGAGCAATTAATTTTCGCAAGGCTTAAAGATGAACTGGCACGGGCAGGTGAGCCATCGCAAAGACAGTATGGGTTCAGAGAAGATCGGCAGGCTGTGGACGCTATACAAAAGGTAGTTAAAACCGTAGCAGCCTTCTCACATCGCCACTGAAGACTGTGTGCGCTGATCACGCTCGATGTCAGAAATACCTTTAATAGTGCGTTGTGGCAGCTAATACTGGAAGACCTAAGGAGAAGAGGCATTGAGGAAAGCCTAATAAGTGTTATAGCTTTTTACCTGTCGGAAAGGAGGGTTGTCTTGGAGTCAGGGCAGACTGCCAAAGAAGTGGCTATTAGCAGCGGTATTCCACAGGGTTCGGTACTGGGCCCGAGCTTGTGGAATGTGTTATACGATGACCTGTTGAAGGCAGAGTTACCCGACGGAGCGCCCATGATTGATTTTGCGGATGATGTTGCATTGTTGGTGGTAGCTAGGGACGAGTTGACCCTGATGAATATTGCTGACACCGCGCTCATTAGGATGGGAGAGTGGATGAAGAAGAAGCAACAACACGTAGCACCAGAAAAGACGGAGACAGTCTTGCTCACCACGAAGAAAAAGATATCTCCCATTCGCTTCGGGGTTGGGAGTGTCGTAATTACGCCAGGAACGGCAGTAAAGTACGTGGGAGTGTGGCTGGATGCCAAGCTTACCTTCTCAGAGCATGTGAACAATGTTATATGCAAAGCAGAAAAAAAATTGTGGCACCCCCGCCGGCAGGCCTGATGCCAAATATTAGAGGACCTGGTGCATCTAAGAGGGTAGTGCTGTCTGGCGTTGGGCAGTCTCAACTACTGTATACAGCGCCAGCCTGGTACTCGGTAGTTAGCAATAAAAAGCTGGTGAGCATCCAGAGGCTTATGTGCGTTAGGGTCATTAGTGCGTATAGAACTATATCGGCGGATTCCGATGTGAGATGTGGCAGATGACTGAAGGAGGGGTTTTTAGTCGGTAAAAAACCGATATACCCCACCAAATGACAACTAGGGTGGGGATCTTGATAGAAGATTTTTCCCTCCTCATTAAAAAAAGGGTTATGTTTTTGAGTCGATGTCCACCATTTAAATTTACGCTATAAAGGTCTCCGTACCCACCACACCACCATACGACCCTTTTCAGGCGGTCTTTTTCATACAACATTGCAAATTGTTATAACAATCTAGCGGAGTAAGTTTCAAGTCTCTCAGTAAATCCTCTTTTGGTAAACATGTACATCTTTTTCTTCTAGATAACCAATGCCTTATGCGTGCTCCTTTTAAGGTTATCTGTAATATTAATCTGCTTTTACTCGATCTTTGTATCTGTTATTTAAGTACCTATGTTGTGTGCTCTTGTTTTGTTTTGTTTTATGTAATATGTTTGCGGTTAAGTGGGAGAGCAGTCATATGAATTTTATGACTGAATTTCAGCCCTATTCTAATTATAATATGTTGTAGTCCAATGTAATCTCAATAAGAACACATTTATTACTATTATAATTATTATTTTATACTATAAAAAGCTTGCGATTCTTGAACTATCAAGAAAACTTGCACAGTAATATTGACAATAAAACCATTGACTTTATGGAACATTTAAATAAACAATTGAATGGTCAGAAGAATTCGATATTTATAACTTAAAACACTTTGTATAGAGCGTATGTTGCGGGTACAAAGTTATATTCAAGCACGTATAAATATATCAAATGTTCTTTGATGCAGTTGTATTCGAGTACTGCAATCACGAAATACAACTTATACACAACTCTATTGAATCAAAGATTTTATCTGCATATGCGTTTAGAACAAATTGCAATAGAAATCAGTAGAAGAGCGTGCTGCAAGACACCTGCTCCGAGAATTTCGTGCATTTGTTCAACGCTCAAGGCGCCACAGTTGCTGGAGCTCGGAATTAATATTTTATTTGTTCAAGATGGCACCGCTCTCCGAATAAATAATACAAATCCGTTTTAATAATGTCTTATTTATGCTAACGTACAGCAAAGCGAGCAAATTCAATCGATGTATTATTATTAATGTCGTAAAAGGAATTGGTCGCTAAGTAAACGCCGAAATGCAATCAATATATGTATTGATAGCAATCTTCGTTCTGAAATAACAATCGAAATTAATAGTCGTCTGTTAGTAACCGTATATTCCTACTGTTATATTATGGCATATACATCTTGAAGTTGTTAAAATGTTAAGTGGAATTTAAACAGATATTAAAAACTTTTTTATTGTTAAACCTTTTACGAGGTGCTTCATGTGTTTGGAGTCGCGTTATAATTCTGCTGAATTACGGAACACGTTCACAATTTACGAGCACAAAATTTGTTAAATTCCCGAAGCAAACTGATAGCGTTCTCGTAAAGTTGAAAAACAAACAAACTATGGGTAAAAGATCCAGAATATACAGAGCTAGTTAAAAATATGGAACGGTGATTCACTGTCGTTGAAATTATTTCTAGAAATTATGTTCTGTGTAAGAGTTTGGTGCAAAATTGTTACCCACATTTGAGAATACTTAATTTTTCGTTTCTATAACTGTATTTTTAAAGTTCGCTTGTCCGTATAATTTTTCAAATATATACCAATAACTTAACAACAACCCATACAATTTACAGTAACCCAAAGAGGTGAGCATTACATGTTTTCTCGCACCCCAATGCACCTGCGTTGAGAAAAAAAAGTTGTTCGCAAAATTTGGTTGTACATAAACATAACATGCATGTAAATGTGGTTCATACAACGTGTGACAAAATGTTAGTTCAATAACTATGTTGTATTACAGTAACCATTTAAAGATATCTTCCCAGAATTTATGAGTTGTATGAACTCAATTCATTGTTGTTAATATATACCTTAAATATCTTTAATTTTTTTCTCTCAGTGTGTTAGGAAAAAAGTTGTCTGGAAATTGCCAAAGATATACCATTATATCAAGTTGGAGTGCGACCTTAATACCATTATTGTTGCTTTCATGCTGACGCAATACAGCAGAAGCGGGTAAAAATTTCTATGGATGTTGAGCTTCTCAGAGCGTCGATTTACAGAATACCAAGAACTTTACAGATACGATCAAAACCAATGTTGTGCTTTGCAACTGTTCTTTTCAATATTTCAAAAAATGTTTGGTTCTATGGCTTATTGATATTTCGCGCAGGGAAAACCGATATGGTTTCGGGAGCTCTCAATGAAATATATAGAATCCGATCAAAAACCAAGAAATCAATCGTATCCAGTCATTTTATTTATTGGCTTAAATCTGTAAGCTATTCTATTTCCTTCTGTGAATTCAAACGTCAATAATTTTTGGTGACTGGTAGTGAGTACAAGGACCTGCGTTTCTAGGTTTTTTTTTTTTAATATGATCTATCATCAAACGCTCAAGCTGAATCGAAAAAATATCCAAAGAATTACCTTTTACTTCTTTACATCTGAATATTGCCCGTCGCGCGTTGAATTTTTAAGTGACAAGTAATCATTCCATATCACCACTTTTACCTGCCGTTATTGCTATTTCCACCTATATGGCTCGGCCATAGATTTCGAGTTCTAAAACCAAAGAGTTAGTTCCATCCAATCATTTTCCCTATTGGCTTAAATCTATGAGTAATATTATTTTGTTTTATGAATGCCAAATGCCAAAAATTCTACGTGATTGATAGTGAGTCCAAATACGTGAGTTTCTGATTTTTTTAATGTGATGTCCGTCAAATGTTCAAGCCAAATTGAAAATGTAGTTACACAAAGAACTACCTTTTATTTAGACATTTTGGACCCTATGAGCTACATTTGAATGTTGCTTGTGGTGCTCTGAACTTTTGACTGGCAGCCAATTATTCAATATCATCACTAAGCGTTGCGCCATTGCTATTTCCGCCGACATGGCTGCGGGCATTCTCAATGGAATACATGGATTTCAAGTTCTAAAACAAAATCATTTCCTGTATCAATCTAAATGTATGAGCTATATTATCTCATTTTGTGTATTCAAATGCCCACAATTTTACGTGATTGATAGTGAGTCCAAATACGTAGGTTTCTAGTTCTTTAATGTGATCTATATTCAAATCCTTAAGCTGAATTGAAAAGGTAGCTACGCAAAGAATCACCTTTTATTTTAACTCTATGACATCTAAATGTTGTCTGTAGTGCATTGAACTTTTAAGTGATAGCCAATCATTCCATATTACCAATTTTCACTGCCCTTTTCCTATTTCTATGTGCGTATTGCTTCGATTTGGTCACTTAGATGTTCTTCTATACATGCCAGACGTTAAACACCTTTTTCGTCTCTATCAGTATAATGCGAAATCATGCCGTTTTAAACCAAAACTAAAACTGGAGTAGGTATGCTATTTTTCCCAGATGCGATTAGTTTCGTATAATCTTCGAACTCCTGCGTGGACGGCATCTACACCGCCATTTTATTCCTTTTGCTATGCATTTCAAAACCGGAAATAGAAATAACAGTAAACCGTATGTATGCCTTAAGGTTTAAACACACATTCAGCAATAATCTTGCAACTTCTGCTGATATTGTATTTATAACAGAAATATGATTCAGTACAAAATAATGAACCTTTTACGGGTGATTACAATATTGTCTGCAATGATATAAGTTTTGTAGCAATCAACTGTTTTAGAGAGGGTGGTTTCCTAATTGCCCTTGCACTAGTCATATAAATGCTCTAGTTGATTATGTAATTTTTAAAACCATTCTTGGTCATACCGGTATTCATTTCGCATTTATTTATATTTCTCGGTTGTTCCTATAGAATATTTTATTTCATTCTTTCTTGACTGACCGCCGGAATTATGTTTGTGTGAATGGGGAGCAGATCCTTTTTCTCGTCATGTTCGCGTTTGGAGTGTGGCGTTCCGCAGGGCTCCGTTCTTGCTCCGACTCTGTTCCTGCTTTATGTTAATGATTTAAACCATTCAATTAAACCCCACATGCTTTCGCAATTTGCTGATGACACCAGTGTTATTGCTCGTGGTTCTAATGTGGAGGAGGTATCACGCGGATTGTCGGATGTAGTGTTGAAGATGAGGCGCTGGTGTGATGAATGGGGTCTTTCATTGAACTCTCGAAAGACCCACTTATTGCAATTTGGATCCACAGCAGGTGCGCCCCACAGTCTGTATGTGTCGTTCGGGGGTAAGTCGATTGAGGAATGCTCGTTCACAAGGTTTCTGGGGGTGACCGGTGGGGGGAGCACTGCTGCCGGTTGGAGCGGGAGCTGCATTCGGCTTTGTTCGGGGTCCGTCAGTTGAGGAAGCAGTTAGCATCAATTCTATTAGAATGTTCTACTTTGCAAGCATAGAGTCGCGGTTGCGGTATGGTTTACTGTTTTGGGATTCGTCTACAAGCGCAAATTCACTGTTCCTATTACAAAAAAAAATAATTAGATGTATGTTTGGACTTACCCACATAACCTCATGCAGACCTTACTTCAAGGAAATGCATATATTGCCGTTATTTTTGTTGTTCCTTCAAGAAGTGCTATTATTTTATAAAAAAAAATGAACAGATGTTTGTCCGTAATGGCGATGTGTCTAATGCGATGATTACTCGCAATTCACAAAATTTGAGTGTACCACGTCACAGAACCAGTTTATTTGAGCAAAATCCACATTATAGAGCGATAGAATATTTTAACAAACTCCCTCACGAAATAAAAATATGCACTACACGGTCACAATTTAAAAGAAAACTAAGAGTCTATCTGCATGAACATTCATTTTACAACGCAGCAGAGTATCTTTCCAGCTGACTTTCAGATGTGCGACATTTATTTTGGGTGTTTTTTGTTGCTTGAACGTCATTTTGAATGTTACCGTGACATTTTGCAAAATTTATATGTTATGTTTATATTGCCCATTTTATTTAATGTAATGTAATATTTACCTTTGAACGATGTCAATGTTTATTTATAAACGTACGACAAATAAATAAATAAATAAATAAATAAATAAATAAATATTTTGAAATCATCAGCACTGCTCTTGAGGTTTTTCTCATAGATAATGTGATAATTGGCGATTTTAATTTACACGATTTGCTTATATCGCATGATAATTTTTCTTTTTAATGATGTAAGTAATGCTGATGGAAGAAAATCTAAATTTTATATAGTACTGACCTGAACATTCAAATTTTGCGCTCTGATAATCCTATATTTTCTACAGATATCGTCTTATTAGTCTTGACATATCTATTAATTCTTTACATATGGATAATCAACAAACAATCGTTAAAGCTTTTGCTAACACCTTAGTGCGAGGTATAACTCCACATTTATGGTTCCGTTCGTAAGAACTAATATTATGAGATGCTTGCTTGTACACACTCCTTCTAAGTTGAGTAACAAGAGCTGAGCGACGTATTTTCAGTTAATTGATTTTTCTTATATGCAATATTTTAAATTAATTATTATTAGGTTTGTTAATGTTGTTAGTTACATCATTATTATATTAAGTTAGGTCAAATGTGTTTTCAGCATGTACAGGTTTGTTAGTTTTTGGCTTTGGGCAATGAAGATTATCGTTACTATTATTTACATTTGATTATATATACTATGTTTATATATAATATATATTTTTTCTTTTATTTCTTATTATAATCATTAAATTTTCAGGTTTGAGAAGATAATCTGTGCTTGTTGTTGTTTTTAGTAGGGTTTGAAGTATACTTAGTATATTTATTCAATTAAGACATTGTTTTGTTTCTGAGCAAGCTCTTATATTGAACATAATTTCTTAGGATGAACACTAACGGCAATTAATCGCCACCTTCATACTTTCAACTAACCCTGTATGTCTGTGTCCCTAATTTTATTATCTATAAAACCTGTCATCGGTATTTGTAGCTATCCAAGCGCATGAATATAAATAAAATATGCTTGTTGCTAGTGGGTATAACAATATACAACACAATAATTTTTATAGTCTGGACAGCTTCAGCGTAGGTACCTTAACGGTAACTATTAAACTTATCAATAAACCGTTTATTATTTAAATTCAACATTAATTGCCGAGTGCAGAATGTGCGAAGTGTTGCTTAGAAAGTGACAATAAAACAAACGCAACGACTACGGGTAGTAAACAATCCAGAGTTTCACAATTCGCCACCGTATAGTGAAACTGCACCGGATTTATCCGTCCATTTCAATCAGTGGGTAAAGCGGGACCTTGTTCAACGCGACCTGACCAATAACTTACCGCACAGAAGTAGCTCATTATGCGGCAATATCTTACGTATACATCATATCAATTAAAATATATAATTTATTATTCCTGTATATCCAATTCCAATAACCATAACCACTGGATTTATTCGATATGAATATTTATAGAAGCTCTAGATATTAATTGGATGGAATATTGGAAGCCGTCGTGGAGATTTCTCCGATTATATCTATTATTTTGTCATTTTAATTAAAGAGCGTCTGTGATTTCCGAACGATAAACTGGCTTAATGATTTTCCCGGGTCTGTCTACTACACGGCCAGCCGGGAGCAATCGTTTCGGATACCTCACGGCAAGAGCCAACTTTTTGACACGAAAATCCCGTAATTATGTACGGGCGAAAAATTGTTATTTATTGTTGCGCACTATGTTTATATCTACTTCGAAATTTTGATTTACGCCTTCATTTCTGTGATTATTTTGCCGTAAATAACCGTACTGATACGCTTACTTAAAATCTAGATGGTTACCGATGCGTGAAATTTACCGTGTGTGTAAAGTAACTTACCTAGAAATAAGCGAAATATATCGCCTGTCAATAAATTAATATTAATGTATTTGGGTTTTCTTTTTTCCAAAAAAAAATGTGGCCCATAACCTTGGCTACCTAAAGAAACTTGTGTATAAAAAAGACACACAGGAAAATAGGAAGAGTAGAGTGAAGAAAGCATTTCCAGCCATTTCGTAGAATTGTTGAAAAAACTATAGCAAAATTAAAAAAAAAAAGGGTAGAAATATGCTTGACAGAAAGAACATAAATTGTTAAATAATGTTCATTTGTTTTTTTTATTATAAATAAAAGACAAAAGACGCGTTATGAATAAAATACATACTAGTTAAGTAATTAAATAAATATATCATAAAATAAATAAAAAAATTGTCCTGGCCTACCCTATTAAAAATAGGTATAATTATTTCTGCTAATCATAATTAAATATCATTCCTTTTCAAAAAATATGTCGTTAGTTTTATATTTTATTATCTGATACTAACACATATTTACTAATTCGAGGCTTTATTCAATTACATAGAGTTTATATATTAAGCCCATATGAAAATTAATGGAAGATTCATTATATTTATTTAAAACCATCTACCAAATTGTGCATGAGGTATCATAAAAGTTTAATATAAATTAAAAGGGGTTCGTGTAAGGGTTGATTTAACATAAGCAAAGATATAGGGTGCTATTTCAAAAAATCAAGTTACCTTGGACTAAAGTTATTATTCATTTTAGTTACACTGTTGTGTCAAGCTAATTGTAAGTATGCATGTGTGGTATCTAAAATATGAATACCTAAAACAAATGCATATACAGACTACGCCGCCTTATCCGCAAGCTTGCAGCAGAGTCACTTTTTACAAAAGCATAAATAACAACGATGTTATTACAGATAGAAATACAATAGCTTGTATTAAGTGATGTACACTACGTAGAATTTAAAAATGGAATAACATATAGGGTGTTTCCTTTAAAAAAAACGGAGTGATGACGTGTTTTTCAACTCTTGGAATACCTTGCATAGCCAAACATATTTTTAGATTATGGAGCGCTAAATTCTTTCTTCTTCTTAAACTTTCATATAGACTTTTTCCCAAAATCGGTAAATGTCGTTGAACATATTAAAAATTAATTAGGTTGATCAAAATCTTGAATTAAAAAAAAATACAAAAGGAATTAGCAGATACAGGTCCAGAAACATGAGAACATGAGAAGAGAAGGAATAGACTGTTGAATCTTCTGACTTTTAATATGTTCAACTATATCTGTCACTTCATTTGTTCCGTCTTTTTCCTTTGATTCTGACATGGTTCTCAAGATCGTTATTTAGCCGAAACTAATTAGCCAATAGTCCTGTAATAGTAATTGAGTTTCATACCAGGTGTTATTTACTTATCATTATAATATGTATGTTATATAAAATATTATTACTAGAATGTTCTTAGAATATTCTTTGCAATGATTCTAGGATAACTGTATTTGTATATAAATATTCTAAACATTTGTGGTATATTCTGATAATAATTGGAATATATAAGCACTTAAAAACGTGTTTAAACAGTATTATATAAATATCCTTGTCTGGGAAGGTTCCTTTCTTGTTGATGATCGATAACAGAATTACTTACAAATGGTTTAGGAACAGGTGAAAGCAACTAAGAGTAGGAATATCAAAGTGATTGAAGAAGACACGAATAATTACAGAAGCCCTTTTAGAGGTAGAGACTAAAAGCTAAAAGCTTCTCATACCAAAGGTAAAGCTATAAAGTCTAATAATGTAAACCTTACAAAAAAAAAACAAGATACAGTAGAGGACTGCTAAAAGTGGGTGAAAATACAATTTAACACGCTGACATCTTTTCAAATGTCAAGCAAAGGTCTTTGGAAGTGACCTAAGTTACGGAACTTTGTCGTAACTTTGAATATACATATAGCGACAGACAGATAAATATTTATGTGAGACAGCTTGCCGTTGTATATATTTGTCACATTTTGAAATTACAGTTAAATTCTTAGAAGTTTGTTACCAAACTTTCACGAATATTGTATACTAACCTAAATCCTACAGTCCACAATTTTTTGAAGGATGTAAAACACTCTTCCTCATAAGAAATTTTTAGTATCATTTATGTAGTATGGCCAACGGTTGAAGGTATGTGTTTTATGAAGTAAAAAATGCAAAATTTCTTGAATAATACTTTAGACGACTCGATGTGAGCAACATTGGCTATGAGTTTTAAAGACCGTTTTTATGCATCTGGCATATTCCTGTTGTATTATTTGCTTTTAGTTCATTATGGTCAATCCTTCCGCTGATGGAGGAGTAAGGTTCATGATCTACAAAGAGCCTACCTGGAGACCACAGCTATCAGAATGAAAGGAGATGGAGGCTGCCTCTTCCAAACATAGGGGAATAATAACAATAATTTGTTGGCGATCCAACTCCCCTGTCTTTCCAAGACTTTTCTTTATTTCTTGGAGAATTCCTGGAGATAATTTCTTCATGAGTGCAAACATAATCACAACTCATAGCTGACCGATTTATCATATTTTTGCTGTTATTACTAATCATAATCACATTTTTGGTTGTTCACATATTTTATTACTTCACATAAAGCACAATTCACATAATTGGGACTCTAGTGTATGTGTTATTATTATTAACAGTCATACGGAAATTATTTAGTTACAGTAGGAACATTTCAATTGTTACAGAATATGTAGCTTCGTGTAGTAGTTGGAACACTGGGTTTAAGATGAATTGTAATTATTTTTCTTTTCATAAACAAAGTGCGAAATATTCCGTTTATTAGTAGATTGTTTTGCAAATGGGGCTAATTGTTTTTAATAAGTATATGTAATTGAATAATCTAGCCATAATACTATCAATGTGAGCCTCCCTGGTTAGTTTACTATCCAAAGAAATTCCTGAAAATGTGACAGGAGGATACTTTAGAATGTGAGGATCTATCAATGGATTTAAAGAAAAATTAATTACTTCGAGTTTCCATAACTTAATCTTAATTTTGCCATAGTAGCGTAAACTTCTGCTTGCGAAAACTTTCCTGGGACGGTACATATCTGATACATGTGCAGTTGCTTTAAATTATGGAATAAAAATGTCGATTTAGTGGCCTAACGTTTCACCAGTATTAGAATCAATAAAAGTTTTGTAGTTTTAATATCTACGACATTATTTCTCCACCTGGAGGTCGGGGTGGATATTAAAACGGAGGCCCAGAATAGCCTAAATAATAATGAAATCGGGAAGGTAAATAATTCAAAAGAAGATCCATTTTCTCACGCAATTCTTTAATAAAGGTGGCCGGTTTCGTTCGATTATATGGAAATCCTCAGGATAAAATTACTAATCAGCTAAGAATAGTCAAAAAATTAAAATGTGACATTGAATTTGAATAAATAATGAAATCATTTTATGAGATACTAGACATTTATTATATACATTTTACTTATAGCAAGTACACATCCAAAACAAAGCAAAAATAATACGATGGCTATATTTCCATTTCATTTAAAATTGTCTTCAAACGTGGGTCTACCCTCAAACGCAAATTGTTTTTGAGTGATAAAAGACAATTTCTGTACTTAGTTTTTAGGGCAAGCATAGACAAAAGGCCTTTTTACAGATATAAGATATAAGGGTTTGTAAAAGGGCTTTTTGTATATGCTTGCGCTAGAAAACTAAATACAGAAATTGTCTTTTATCATTCAAAAACAATTTGCTTTTGTGTTTTTGAGGTAGACTTACGTTTTCAATATTTCTGTTTAGAAAGAATGGCGGTATTTTTGAAAATATATTATAAAGAACGATAATACCAATAGAATACCAGAACTTTAATATATGAAATTTTGTTTGTTTTTAATTACGCTATAACTCGAAAACAAATAAAAATCGGATAATAACATTTGAGTTTTCTTACATTATTTTCACCTGTAGAATACATTCCTACAGTTTGGTCAATTCCTCACGACTCACCCTGTATATAAGGCGTATAACGCTATTCCTGCTGTGATTCCTGCTGTGATCAAAGAAAAGACGTCAATCGCATTTAAAAGGTCATTACGCCAATACATCTATGAGAGACAGATCTGGGGTATTGCTTTTCCATAGTCTGTACATATTTATTTGCCTTTGTTTAGTTTTCCAGAGAAGAGTTTTTCTTTTGTTTTCGTTTTCTCTTTGCTGTGCACCACAGAATTAGATTTAAGTTAGTTTAGGCACTCAGTTTTATTTTGTCGTTTGTTTATTTGTAAACAAGGTTAAGCGAAAGATTGGTGAGGATATTTACCCGCACTAACTTCGCCTTGGGTATTTTTGTGCATAAAATTTATTTTATTATCATTATTAGTTCTTGTTCACTATCTATTTTACAAAATAAAAGACATTTATTATTATTATATTAGGTTTCAGCGATCGTATGGGGTTTGGGTATCTTATCGGTATGGCTTGACCTATAAACAGAATACTTTCTTAGGAGAAATTCCAAAGGTTTCTTTTTATAACCTGAATGTTTAGTTTCCAAGTGTGGAACTAAATTTTGATGGCTCGTGACGAAGAGCGCGAAATATAAATTTTAGTGATCTAAGTTACATAACTTAACTCTTTAACATTTTATAACAAAAAACAACAAAGATAGTGGAAAAACAGACCCCGGTCCCTTATTACAAGGAACATAAATGCATATCAAAGGTGGATCATAGGGAATAAATTAGATTATTCAAAACAAATGTTTTGTAATATGACATATACAGGGTGATTCTTAATATATGCGACAAACTTTAAGCGCTGATTCCTGGGGTTATTTTGATCATAAAAGTTCATAAGAACATATGTCCAAAATCGCTTAGTTCTAAAGTTGTACAATGTTTAATAGTAAGCTAACATAATTAATGTTTTTATTATAAATTAACAAAATAATTAGTAAAACAAAATTAACTTATACTAACTGTTGAAAATGACCGCCCCCAACTGCAATACAAGCTTCTACCCTCCACCGTATTGACTGGCGAGTCTGTTTTAAAATACCAGGGATATTTCGAATTGTTTGAAAAGTTGACCCCAGAGAAAAAAGTCCAAAGAATTTAAGTCTGGAGACCGAGGAGGCCACGGTTGTGGACCTCCCCCTCCTATCCACCGATCTGCATACGTATTGTCCAAAAACTCGCGAGCAACTAAACTAAAATACGCTGGAGCACCGTCATGCATAAAATACATTTGTAATCTTAATTGCAACGGAACTTCTTCCAGCAGTAGTGGTAGCTCCTCTTCAAGAAAATTGCGGTATACCTCGCCATTTAACCGCATCGGTAAAAAATGTGGACCTATATAGAGAATTCATGTTGATGACGGGCATTCACTAGTTCGTGCAGCCCATATGTGATTATTATGAAAATGAATAATCGCGTTTCTAGAGAAAATAGCCTCGTCGGTGAAGAATATTTGAGCCAAATAGTTATGATTTTGTGCGATTTTGTGTTGCATCTATTGACAAAAAGCCACTCTTTGCGGAAAATCTGCCGGCAAAAGTGCCTGCACCCGTTGAATGTGACATGGATACAACAGTTGATCTTTCAATATTCTCCAAACTGTGGCCTTACTAATGTTTAAAGCAAACGCAATTTTTCTGGTGCTTGTAGTAGGATGTTCCTCAATTTCATTTAGTACCATTTCTTCAACTTGTGGAGTTCTCACTGTAGATGGGTGCCCGTTATCAGTCGTCCGTTTTTTAAAATTTCCCGTTTCACTAAGACGTTGGTGAAGACGGGCAAATATTGAATGATGCGGAATGATACGATTGGGGTATCGTTCTTCAAAAAGACGTCTAGCAGCACGCGAATTTCCATTGGCAAGACCGTAAATGAAATGCATATCACACATCTCAGCATTCGTGTAATTCATTTTAGAAATCAGAAACTGACAATAAACTGAATGAATACTCTGGCAACTATTGAGAAATATTGAAATGACAAATAAACAACTCCCTCTCAACACAATAGTTTTTGAAGAACCAACTGTGATATTATATCGTGTTAGTCATAGCTCATAATTTATTATTAAACATTCAATAACTTTAAAACCGAACCGTTTTGGACATATACTTATATGAACTTTTATGATCAAAATAACCTTAGAAATCAGCTCTTAAAGTTTGTTCATATATTGAGAATCACTCTGTATATCAAATTATTCTCAAATACATTTTTCAAAGTTGCCCTAATCACCTTAAATCGATTTAAGGCGATTGAGGCACTTTTAAAATTATTAATGAAGGAAAGAATGGTACAGAAAAGGCATAGTAGAAACTAAACCTACTGACTACTAACCTACTAAACTAGCTGACAAAAGGACCACAGCAATAAATAGATTAGGTGACTTATTGAAGTAGGTAACATCAAGTGCAATAAAAACCAAAACTAATAAATGCGGTCAAATTAAAAGTACTTTTGCCAATTTTCGTTTCATTGAAGGGTTTATTATAACATATAACATCGCAGAAAGTCGATTGCTTGCCAGATTCAAGATGAAAAATCAGTTTTCCATCGTTTTGCATTGCCATAAGGAATGCAAACTATTATATCAAAGCAACTTTGATAAATTATTACATAATTATATAACAACAAGGAACAGATGAAGATTTTAAAGTAATAACTTCATAATTGGCACACACATACGCGCACATAAATCTACTCGTTGCAAGTTCACATGCATAACGTGCTTAACGTAGAAACGCAATAGAACAAAAAAATTACAAACCAAGCAAAGTAACTAATAGTAAATTATAATGATACATATACTCACAGTACTATATATATTTACTTTAAGATAAACGTTAGATTACGAGTAATTATAGTAATTAAGGTGCTGATAATTGTAGTAGATACTGTACCCCTAAGTAATAGATATTAAGACAACTTTAAACTATTTCTGAGACAATGCGCTCCTAATAAATGGGCGGCCTTTGTTTATTGAACCGAAGAAATACTTGGAAACGCGCTTTGGAGTACGTAAATAGCTATTTTGTTACATACAGTGTAGTCAAAGGTACATGTTGGATTCAACAGCACGAGAATTAGAATCGCATGAAGCACAGTTTTAAAAATGGTGTTTTAATAAAAATGGAGGAAGCATTCTTTAATATACAGGGTACCACGATGAACAACAGCGATCGATATAATATGGAAAACTATTTACAAAATATATACAATACTCTAGCACTTCCGGTTATACAGGGTGTTGACATCCACTCCCTTATTTTAAACAGAACGCGCTCTCTATATTTTTATATTTTTTGATTACCTTTAAAATTCTAGTTAAAATTAAGACTAAGCTCTTAAATAAATACTAGGATCCTGTATGCGTTGCCGGTTATCTTCAATCTACCTAGGATATTTGCAGACTGCAGGTAACTGCAGCAAAATTAAAAAGATCAAATTATTGATATTTGTATCATGCGTAATAAAATGTGTGAACATATGGAAGTCGAAGATATACATAATTTTAAATATTTATAATTTAAATTGATTAATTAGCATTTGTAACTTATTCTCTGTAGCATCTGGCCATGGTTGATTTGGCACATCTATAAATGTAAGAAAATATACTTCTCTTTCAATTACTCAAAAACGCTTGTCGATAGGTACAGGGACATTGATAGTAATCCGTTATTGTTAGCGATCAAAAATAATAACGAAGAAAAAAATAAGAGATCTATACTTTTTATAAGTATTGCGTACCTTCATTTAACTATCGAATTGATATTTTTAAACTAAACAATTACCCTGCTATAATAGTTATAATTATAACGGTATGCAAACTAACGAAAATGTGACTTCGAATCTAACATTGTGAAATTACCCATATTCCTGTCTGTTTTATGTAATGCTCTATTGTTCTAAACAACGAAAATTGATCGTGGAAAGACAACATCAATTTCTTTAAACGTAATAAGTGTAATTTTGTTTCTACAGGAAGGGAGATACAGTGTTCGGTAAAGAAGCCGCTCTCAGTGATAACATAAATAAATGTATAGTTGTATACAAATTATCAAATTGATACCTATTTACATTTCTGCTGGGAATTATATAAGAAGTAGTTGCAAAAGATAAATTGATGTAGAGGATCAGTTTTTCTCCCTATATTAAAATGGTACTTGTTTTATTTTTTAACTGGTATAATAAATGGAGAAACGTGATTTACCTAACAGCTTCAGTTTTAGAGGTCGAAGTTTTGGCCATAGAAGTGTGAGTTTTATTGGAAAATCTCATACTTTGTGTAGAAAAGGAGAATTAAGTCATTGTCTAAAAAGAATCCTGGCATATAGAACGAGAAATATTTAGAGTTTTTCAATTTGCTTAGTAAAATAGCTCAGCACAGCTTTCCTGCATTTGAAATGCTTGGCTCACTGATATTAATAAACAATTTTCTCTAAAATTACTACAGCTGTTTTGATATTTTCGCATTCTTTAATCTGGACAGGTAGAGCGTTAAATAATTTTAAACCTATACATTCTGGTTACTTCTTGGTTACATTTAATCTAGCAAAAGGAATGCGAAAATCCCCATACGATCTTATCTTGTAATGGTAAACGTCACCATTTCTAACAATTTTGTCCATATTTTTAAAAACATATACACACATTTCCAAAATATGTAAACTTGTAAGTGTTAATATTTTGTATTCTTTAACACGAATGCGTTGTAGCCGCTCCAGCGATTATCCTTAAAATGCGCTTCTGGGCAATGAAAACATTTCCCACTAATATTGAGTCGACTCAGAAACATAACCCGTAACGCAATCTAGATTCAACCAAAGCGCAGTAGATCGTCACAAGTTGTTCTGGTGTTAGTACGTATCTCACGTTACGGAAAAGGTATGCCAAAGAGTTTAATTTAGCAATTAGTTGTTCACAATGACCTTTCCAATTTAAATTCTGATCAAGTACTAATCCCAGGAATTTACTTCTATCTGCTTGTGCGATTAGATCATCATCCACCCGAAGATCCAGTGATGGAGCAACCCTCTGATAATTATGAAACACAACGAATTTCGTTTTATTTTTATTGAGTAATAGGCCATGGTTGCATAGCCAGGTTTCCAGTTTTTACAATAAATGCACCTATGCTCCAGATCATTTCGATCTCTATCAGACAAAATTATGGACGTGTCATCCGCATAAAAAATAAAGTTGGCGCGCGCATCTACAACTATATTCTCTATATCATTTATATAAAGTAAACAGAGAATCGGACCAAATACCAACCCCTGCGGGACACCAAATTCATTTTTTAAGCTTGTCGAGGTAATCAGTTCATTGCAGCCTTCTAAACGGAAACATATTGCTCTCTATTACTAAGAAACGAAGATATCCACTAATGTGTTGGCTCTCTAACACCAGATTCATATAATTTATTCAGCAATGCAATATGATTGACGCAGTCGAATGCCCTGCTGAGATCACAAAAAATCACCACAAGACGATCGCCCGCATCTTTCCTACTGTAAAAAGAGTCCATAGCAGTAAACGTTAATCTGTTCTGCACAGAACCATGTTGATTCTTAGCAATTATTTCAAAACATTCCAAAAATTCCTGCAATCGCTTTAGAAAAGTATATTCGAAAATCTCAGAAAAAACCGAAGTCAGGGCAACTGGTTTGTAATTGTTTCACATGATGTGGACCACCTCTCTTAAGCACCGGAATTACTTTACTGACCTTTACCTTTAACACCTTCGGGAAAACACCATTTTGAAACGATAAGTTAATTAAATATTGGAGGGAGTTAACAATAGCGTTTGCAACTCTTTTAACTATTACTGTCGGAACTTCATCAGCACCCTGCAGACCATTTACATTTAATATTTTTTCACAAAATTGAAGTTACTTCCTCTACCGTTAAGACAAAAAAGGGAAGCCTGTTGGCAAACAGCTTTTCCCTTCTTAACAGATCTATCTTGGTTCTTATTTGATGTAGTTACCCCAATATTCTGAGGAATGCCAATAAAATAGTAAAATAGTTGAATAAATCTACAATTAATTTAGGGTCAGTAATTGTCTCGTTATTATTAACCAAGCATGCATTTGTGGAATGACCACCATTCGCTTTTTTACCAGTAATAGATGAAACAGTGTGTCAGACAATTCTACTGTGGTTATCTGAATTCATAATTTTGTTTTGGTAAAACGATTTTTTTGTATTATCTATTAATTTAAAATGTTTATTTTTTGCCTGTCTACATATATGCCTCTTCAAAGTCAGAATATTTACATTTTAGTTTATATATGCTTAAGGTTTGCACTTGAGTTTTTTATATCAATAGTGATCCAGGGCTTAGGGTGTGCTTCTTTGTTAGAATAACATTTGAATTTGGGGAAATGTATTTTAAAGTAAAACAAAAAAACCTCATAAAAATATTCAAACGCATCATCTACATTATTTATGTTACATAAATTCGACCAATTTTCAGCGAGCAAACCATTATAAAATTTTAAGAGTGCGGCATCATCAAGGATCCGTCCATAATATACAACATTGTCGTCTACGGGTTTCATTTAATTATTCCTGCAGTCTAGGAATCTGCTAGTGTTGCAGTATTTAAAAAGTATCAAAATTTTGTGAAGGTCTTTAAAAGCACTATTTACTCATGTTAATGTCATAATCCAATACCTTACTTATATGTCCCCATCAGCATAACTTTATTCGCGATAGATCCACTCTAACCAACTTAATATCTATTATGCAATTCGTCAGTGAGCAACTTGATACTCAACGCCAAATTGACGTCGTATACTAAGATTTTAGAAAAGCTTTTAAAATTATTGATCATGGTATCTTTTTACTATACTGCTAAAACTATGTACATTTGGGTAAAGCTCTATTTACAATCCTATCTCTTTATTACAAGAGAAATAAGTCATATCAGTATTGTTCTTCATGGAAGATACCACGAGGAGCACACTTAGGGCCTTTGTTATTTTTATTGATGATTTATTTAGTTCTCTCGGTACTTGAATATGTTCACGACATAAGAATTTTCTCAACCATTGGGACGTAAAACGATATTCTAGAGATACAAAGGAATTTAAATAGAACTGTTCAATAGTGCTCAGAATATAAATTAAGATTAAATGTCTAAATATTCGTACGTTTGCTATACCAAGAAAGTAATTCTCTTCCAGTGTTACATTTGTATCTTACATTTCAAAATGTTTTAATAGCATTCTTTTGTTGAAGATTTAGTATTTTACCTTAGTTAAATGGTCCCAATAGTACTACATCTATCTTCAACTATCAACGTCGTTTTTTAAAATACCTTTCTTTTGAAATAGGCAACGCTTATCCAGGAAGAATAATCCGTTACACTACGCTTTTCGCAAGACATGGCATAACATCCCTGAAACGCGAGAAAATGAAAAAAAATGAAAAACCACGATACCTCAAAAACTGTTATATAAAAAGAAAATTAACTTTGATTTTAGAATTCAGCAAGAGAAAATCCATAAGAAAAGTAACTTCTCATTAAATGTACACAAAAAAAATATTGTTTTGTAAACTAGTGTTATTGAATAAATTCACAAAGTACAAATGTTACCACCCTGTGTATCACCCCAGATGGAAACTGCACCAGACTATTTGTAACTAAGATCTATCTTACTGTCTTGTAGGTATGTAACGTACACATATGCAATTTGCAAACACGAGCAGGATATTTTTAACGTATGACGATAACGACTTAATTCGATAAATTGCAATAATGTAAATTGGCCCCATTACACTCATTTACGTTCTTATATGTAGTAATCTACATTATAAAGGCTAAGTAGGAACGCGTGCCACTCAGATGCTAATCTTACTTACACGCATGCATGTGCTGTGTATCACACGTCCGCAGGGCTTTCCTCGCGAAACAAAACGTAAGGAGGGAATACTTTTCCGAACGAAACCACCTCGACTGGAACAAGAAAAAATCGAAACGTGTGCTACAAATAGCGGGAACGTAAAAATCACCGGCAATTAGCAAGAAATATAATTTTACGCGTGATTTAATATATTTAAATGTTTAACGTTGGCGTTTGTTTGTTTTACGTTGCCTTACCAACTACTTCTTCGTTATTTGTTCCTCGCAGCTTTCTTTTCGCCGCTTTTTTCTACCTTTTTCCCTCCAAGATCGACGCTGTTGAAGTTCTCTCTTTCCTCCAGCCAGCGAGTTCTAAGTGTTTTGTCTCGAAGTCACGACGATAATAAAGCTTCTTAATTTTGCAGGGTCTCGGGCTGCATGCATGCATAATTTATTTTCCAGTATCCGCGGCCCATTACAATGCAATTATTATCTATAAGGAACTGATGTGTATGTTATAAATCACCGGTGACTTATTGAATGCAGTAAAACCGTCCGACTATCTCTTGGACATGGTCGCCCCGTGTACGTGTGTGCGTGTGCACGAAACGTATGGCGTGATGTTAATTTACGCTGGGATATTTTCTCGCACTCTCGATTTTTCTTTTTAGTTCGAACGTACTTGTACGCGTCTGTATGTGTTAGATATTGTTGGCGCCATCTGTCTTATTACACAAACCCTATATAAATAATGCTACACATAAAAAATGAGATGATACGACGCATACTTAGATTTATACGTTCCCTTCAATTGTGTTCACTTATTTCCAAACGATGATATATTTTAAGGATATGATGTATGTAGGTGGCGACTATAGCGGTTACGGGAACGTAATCCAAAAATATATTATTTAAAACTCAAGCTGTTATATTTTCATACCTATGTTATATAGATATGAAAACATATCAATTACGCAATACTATGGCTTGCTATTCAGTGCAATTCATTACGAAATTTTGCTAACATATCCAAAAAAAGTTTGAAACACTTTTACATAATAAAAAAAAGACTCAGATACCCCGACAATAAATACCCTTGAGGAATATCTTATACATGTCAACCACATAGAATTTTCGATCAAGTACACCTTGGAATTGAAAAAAAGAAAAAGCCATCCTAGTCTGAGTCATGCCCTAGTCGTAAACGCAAAGATTATTAACAGTTTGGGCCACGAACGCGTATTCATCTATTTCGGAAGATACGGCGTGCGTTATTTCGAATATATTACCAGTAGATTTACGTTTTCGTAGAGATGCGAATAAAATAGGATTCGAGGTTGAATTACGGCAACGGGAATTAGATTAGAACTGAGCGGTTAGAAAGGCAATTAATACAAAGGGCCGACTTCATCTCGCGGAATTAAAAAGTATCACTTATACCCAACGAATTTATAGGCATCTTTTGAGAGAGTTTCGATTTTTTTACAGATGAGTCGAAGGGTTCAACGTGGTATAGTAGTAGTATAGTAGTATATATTTGTATATTATTTACCAGTACTGTATATACAATAAAGAAAAGAATACACAACAGACAGAAAAGCAATAAAAAAAGTAATGTGTATAACAGTGGAATTGTAGTGACAAATGCAGAATAGAAATATGGTACACGGGCGGCTTTTGTTGCTTATAAAAATGGTGTTAAAATATATAATAAAAAGTTTAAATTAGGGGATCCCGCTTTCGATAATTTCTATCATATTGAACTAGACGCATCTTTCAATAACGTGTATTTCCGCCTGGAAGGTACTTGGGATATTTGCCCAAGTTTCGAAATACTTGGTTTTATGCCCATCTATTCCTATTCCAGTTCCCTCCGCCGTTTTGGAGCCATCAGTGTACCATTTGATGGTATTTCTATTCAATTTCACTATGGTGTTATGATCCCACTCGCTCTTGTTACTAAGCTTTGTGATGAATTCCTTCACAAAGCTGAATTTTCTTGCCATCCCGGGGCATATCCCGCATAAGTTTGATCACCATCAGGAGATTGAGGTCTATGCCTAATCGTTCCTTCCTCGACTATTATCAGTGTTGTTCCTTTTGCCACGCCCTCTATCACAGGATCATCTCTTGCCCAGAGGTCGTTTTCTTACACAATATACTTAAAATATTACCTAGTTCCTGTTGAATTGAGGTCGTTGGTACTTTAGGTATTTTGTTAGTTAGATGTTAATGCAGGACAATGATTTTTCACTAATATATTTTTCTTTGTAATTTTATTAGTCGACATACTAAAAGGTGATTATATCAACATAAACATATATCATTTGTTTTTTAAACGCAACAACTTCCAAATCTGTGGCCCGAGTAAAGAGCAAACGATTAGAAATTTTTATATCTTCCTCTGAAGATATATGAAATTTTATCTAAAAAAATTGAAAATCATTCAGATGCTCCCACGGGCTCTTCAGGAAATGTGATAACCCAAGTACTATTATTTTAGTGCCGGGCTGATGGTCACTCTAGTGGCTTGCACGCTTGACTATCAGTCGCGAGCCCGACGGATTGCTCTCAGAGCGAAACTTTCGTAGTTTTCCCTCACTGCTTGGCGAATACTGAGAGACGAACTCTCAAGCCGCTCCACGGGCCGCAGGCGTAATAATAACTCATGGCTGAGCCGATGCCTCTGTAATTGGCGAAAGCTGTAGGGGACGCCAAGGAACGAATTATTATTATCATTATTATGCCACTTTAACCTAAATCATAAATGACAATAATTCAAACCGTTTACAAAACCCAAGGCAATATGTCGTGTGGGTATTTCAAACAAAAATAAGCTTTTTAGGAGCCATCAAAATATGCTTTTATACTTATTTGATAGTACCTTTAAACTAACATGCGTAGACCTGATATTTTACATTTAAAAATACACTGAGCAAACTGGGTTAAGTAAACTGTATACTTGACAAAAAATTGTTTACCATAGGTAAACTTTTGCTTGGAACTATTATCTTCAATTAATACCTGCAACTAAACCCAGTTTCCTGAATGCAAGTTGTTACTGTAAATAGTGCTTTTATTAACGGCTATTGTACAGCGTGCCTGACGAATTTGTGCTAAGTAACGTATTACTTATGACTACAGTACACGGTCAGTAGAAGCAACAAGAATGCTGATCGCTATTAAATTCATGTATCTTCTTAAATAGCTAATAACTTGCCACAACTATGATTGTTTGAGTTTTGCTGCCACGCCGTGATTGTTTTAGTGTTCCTGATTGGCTAACGCGGCGGAGTAATAAAATAGTCCCCGAGATTGCTACGCGCGCAAGCGCGGGCTGGCGCCAAGTAAGAGTTGCGGACGGCGCACGTGTGAAAAGGTCGTCTAAACAGAGTGGCCAAGGAGTACCGCCATTGTAGGCCAGTTGGAACGCAAATATATTAAAAATATCGGGTGGGTTAATTCAAGGCCTCATCCGTATAAAGAATCCCAGCGAAAGAAGAAGTACCGAGCCTATAAGCAATCGGATGTTTCAAGATTGCAGTTTTAAACCACGTGGTGGGATATTTGAATTCCTCATCACTGTGATGATATATGCGCCTGCTGGTGACGTTAAAGTGTGGATGCCGTTGCTAGTGATCCGACAGTCCAAGTGCCATCTGCATCTAAGGATACCGCGACAAAGAAGCCGACGTACGCCGACAGAGGATCAACTCGCCGAGACAACGCCTAGTGCAAAGAACCAACAGAAACCGCAAGTTTACCGCCTAGGTATATTATTTCTTTGTTTGTTATTAGTTGTAACTTCAAAGCCATATTTTTCTTTGTCCTTTGTTTAGATTTCAATAATTTCAATAACTAAATAACGTTTCAAGGGAGCCCCATCTACCCTATCTTTTATTATTGCTTTGTTCATTATTTTTTTCATTATTAAAAATATATTTTATGAGTCATTACGTTGTAAATTGTTTAAAAATAAACTGTTGTTAAAGCGAAACCAATATCTTTCATTCATATCAGGTAGTCACTGTGTTTGTCCTATACAAAATAAAACTATTACTAATAATACTACTTTTTATTTAAATTTAGTGATATATAAGTTGAACAACAAATTTAAGGTAAGTATATTGTATATGTATATATATAGAAAACCATTACTTTTTATATATCAGGTATCTAGTGATCGTGGATTGGAAGGCCAGCTGTAAAGCAGCAAGAATAGGGGACACAATAGATCTTTTAGGTCGCATGTAAACACCACCCTTCCATTACACACATACATCTAGTGATCGTGCATTAATGATACTGTTTCCTTATCACAAGTAATCCAAATAGCTTGCATTAATTGAGGTTAATAATGAAGGTGTGATAGCCATTATAGAATAGTTTACTCATAGCAATACATCTACTTGACATGAGCAAATTTTTACTTACCGCAACTGCATATATTCTTTGGTTTACTACTTCAGTTTAATTATCATAAGTTACCGGTATGAATCAGGCCGTAAGTAACTTAGATTGCTTGTTGTTAGTATCAGTGTTTAGGATCTCTTTTTTACTAGTGCTAAGTAATCTGTGCTTTTGTCCTCTATCCAGCTGAACTTTTCACTTAAGATTCATTTATGATTATTAAATTTTTTTCTCAGTGTAAAGTAAACACAAACAGGGTGTCACAGATAAGGCAATGAAAAGAATTCGTAATTCTGTACATCTGTATAAATACTTAAAGATGTGAATAGGCGGATTAACGAAAAAAGTGAATCTTTACTCCCTTTGTAATACTATTTTTATGTATAACTGACCATGTCTAAACGTGGGTGGAGTTGGATCCTTATATTACACGTGGGATGTCCAAAGCAAAAGTCCAAATCTACACAAGAAATAATACATTGAATGAGATAAGTTGTCTCTGGTCAAGCGCAATATTTTGTGCATAATTATATTTGTTATACCTCTCGAGGTAAAGGTTTAAACTTAGATACTATTGGAGCTAATCTATTTAAGATTACCAGCAATACAATGATTAAACTCAGTCATCCTCAACTATTTTTGAAATAGTCTAAAAATAGTATAGTTTTAAAATAATAAGGTTGCGTAAATAATTCACTACATTGTTAAGACAGTTAATTGACTTAATGATGATAATTTTGTTCGTGTAGTCAGTTACTTTATTTAGAATTATCGATTTTTCGCCACTGCACTCGGCTCGTTAGAAACCCTTCATTAAATTCATTTGCACAGGATATAGTCCCACACTGAATAAGGTATACGAACTGCCCAAGTTATGTTTGAACATTTGCACTACGAGCTTTGGTAATAACGCCTTCATCACTTGAAATCACTTTTTGCGTTATATAATGTTATAACATAATATTAGTTTTCCCACGTGATAACTATATCTGTGATCACTTTCACTTTTAATTACAACTAATTGATTCTAACATGTCCAAGTATTAGTTGTTGATTGTATATCTGATCACGGAACTCCAGTTATTGTTATTTTTTTCACAAAGCAAACATAACCTTAATCTAATCACGTACCACGACCGTGCGCACAGACTTGTTCGGTTGTTTTGGCGTAAACTAATTTGGCGTAGGAACAATTCAATGCTTCAAACTTGGACAACAAAATATTTCGTTATTTCAAATAAATAATAATAATAATAATAATAATAATAATAATAATAATAATAATAATAATAATTAATAATAATAATAATAATAATACTATTTATTTCCAAAAGAAACATATACAATTCAAGAAAACGTCAGTAAAAAAAGAAGAAATAAAAGGTTAAATGAATCAATAATTTGGTAGAATTAACCAAATATTTGTTAGTCCATATTTAACACATTATTTAGTTAGTTTAAACAAAAGTTGGTATTATCAAACAAAACGGCTTTTCAGTGTATAAGCACGAGAACCGCAATAGCATTATCTTCTTGACTTCTCCTTAATTTTTTATGACTTTATGAACGAGCTCATATCCTTAATCACCAATGCCAAAAAATATTTATGCTGTTGACAGTATAACTATTAAAACACTTTTGCACGTATCTACAAGAGGGCTACATTATGGGATATTGCCAAGAAGAAAAGAAGCGATTTGTTCAAGTATTAGCTAAATTCATTTAATTAAATTAAAAGTTTTAGTTAACATTGGAAATTTCTTAATTTTCTTGTGGATTATTCTTATGTATTTTTATTATAAGAATCGGTACTTTGTTTAACATTTCGAAGCATATTTTTAATCTACAGGCTGATTCAAATTAAATGCGCACCATTCCTATCTCTCTTACTACTGATTCTAGAAAGTAGGTTCAATTAGCAAAGTATTAGTGTTTTTAACGCTTATCAATATGCAATATACGAAAAAAATATGACGCATGTCCCAGAGATTTTGAAATTAATATTTTTTTTTTTAAATTGAACCCCCTGTATATTGTTAAAAAAATGGAATATATTTTAATTTGTGATGCAAAAGTTTTAATATAATATTGTCTTAAAACGAATAATAAAGAAGTATTGGTGGTTTTAAATTGATGTCAAAGATATGTAAAATTTATAGTAGGCTTCTTTCACTTTAAGTCAAAACAAATGGTATGTTGTTTGAAACTGTCCAAAAAGGCACTGAGCTTAAATCTTTTACACGTTTAATTTTTAAAAAATGTTGGTTATTTCATTTTTGTGTTGTGTTCTTTACTTCTAATTTTTATTATTACATTATTATCATTAGTAGCTTCAACAGTTTTCCTTATATTTAGTGCTAAGTATTAGATAATATCTCACCATGGTATTTTCTTATTTGGAGAAATGCGATATTCTGGAAGCATACATTGTAAAATTCAATAAGGACTGTCGAATATTATGCAGAACAGTATCCTTTACGACAGTAGCCAGATTGACATTTACTTTCGAAAACTTTACAGACAATTTAGGCAACACGATTGCTTATTTAAGAAGAAAGGAACAAAGAAAAATATCATTATCAACGAGGAAGTAGAAAAAAGCTGAAAAAACAGTGTTAGCATATTTTGAGGCCCATCGCGAATTTCCATTAGAGATGCTACTAAGGAATTGGGTTTAAATTACGCGTCAGTTCAGAGAATTTTAGAAAAGCATATCCCCTTTTAAGTACTGAACCTCACAAACATTACAACCAGGAGATTCGAACAGGAGGTTGGCTTTCTATGAATGGTTTATCAATTTTTGTCATGACAATTTGAATGGAGTACAGTGTATTTTATGGAGTGATGAAACAAATTTATCCAATAGAGAAATGTTTAATAAGAAGAATGCACACTAGTGGTCGCAAGAAAATTTATTAATAATGCGTCCACATGCTGCAAAAGTTCGATCTAGTTTTAATGTCTGGTGCGGATTAATTGATTCGATAGTCGTTGGTCCAGTGTTCTACAATGGTACGTGACAGGAGAGAGATATCTGAAAAATGGCCCAATGCGATGGCTATCACGCTCTCCTAACCTTTCACCTTTAGACTTTTTTCTTTGGGGATATTTAAAAGATCAGATATACAGAACCCGGTACAATAACGTGAACGAATTCCAAAATAAGGTTAGGGAGGTTTTTTCGCCAATTGGATGGAAGGACAATCTTAAGAGCTCCCCAGAGTGTACTCAAGCAGGCACGGAAATGTATTGAGAATGAAGGTGATACCTTTGAGAAGTATTTATAAATTATGCATTTACCTTTTCCTTTGCAACGACATTATTTTATAATATAATATGTTAAAATAAACATCAACCTCAAAGACATGTATCTGTTTTGTTAAAAGTGGATTCTTTATACTGCTCTACATTTTACAAAATAAAAACCATCATAACTTCTTTATTATTCGTTTTGAGACAATATTGTATTGATATATTTGATTCATAAATTAAAATATCTTTCATTTTTTAGACAATATACAGGGTGTTCAATTTAAAAAATATATAAATATCAAAATTTCTTGGAAATACGTCAGTCAATTGTTTTTTCGTATATTGCATATTAATCAGCATTAAAAATCCTAATACTTTGCTAATTTAACCTACTTTCTAGAATCAATAATAACAGAGATAGCAATGGTGCGCACTTAATTTGAATCAGCCTGTATACTATAAGGATCACCTTCTATTTCTTTTTAATATTTTATTTTAAAACAATAAAAAATCCTTGTATTGTATTGTCATCAGAAGTTTATTTAATTGGATACCTACATTATATTTATAAAATTCCAATATTTGTTCCTTCATTAGCATGTTATTACACAACCTAGTATGGAAAAGAATAAATAGCACTTAGTTATGTATATCATAAATATTTACAAAATATGCACTGTAACATGAATGAAGTGCAATTATTATCGGTAAAAGTGTTCCAAGTAGTAATCTCTGAATGATGTTTACTCCATGAGAGCGAACTGCGAACTGTTGAATGCCGAGCATGGCCAAGTCAACCGTTATGAAGGGAGAAGATGCGTCGCACGATTCCCTTTAAAAGTAATTAGGATTTGATACCGTGTTGCTAGAATTCTAATGGTTTATATAGAAAGTTGCATTCAAAATGATACTGTTCTATATTTGTATATGTATGAAATAATCTTGTCAAAGCAAACGACATTTAAGAATATAGAAAAAAAAAAAACCTTAATATTCACACAATTATTAATGACCATCACTGGATGCTATTAGAGAATGCTAAATGCAAATGTGATACTGTTTCTACTTAAAAAAAAAAGAAAAAAATTGATATTACGGCGATAATCTCGGGCAACTTTGTTTCCTGCATTGAAAAAAAGTGGTTTAAATAAACAATATATTTAGCATCTTTATTAATGACAACTATATTTTTTTAATAAATAGGATTCAATATTTATTCGTTATTAATGCGCTATACACTCAAAGCGAGTAAAGTAAGGTTTCTAAGGATAAAGGTCCATGAGCTAAAGTAGCTACCAAAATTTTCAGAAGTTGGTTTAAAACGCTTCTCAAACTTTCATATTATAATCTGACACACCACACTGAGAAAAATCGTCCAAACAACTTTTTTTTTTTTTTTTTTTAATAATAATAATAATATTTATTGTAGCAAAATTGCAATATGCAAACTTTGACAGTGTCTAAATACAATATAAAATACAGCTAATAAAGACCATACACACAATTTAAATTCGAATACAACGTACCAAACTACAAATAGAATGTGGTATAAAATAAAATATAAACATAGATGATACCTACAGATAAATTCAGACACAAGTGTAATGACATTTTGGACAGAACACAGACGTAACATTAGTGTCACATATTAAAAGCATAGTTATGTTAAGGAACAATAAAATTTAAAATCTATATTGAAGGTTAAATAATAAAACAACAAATTTAGAGAGACCCATCGTTAAAATACTCATCCGCACAATAAAAGCTGTACTTACTGATATAAGCCTTTAATAAGCTTCTATAAGAACGTAATGTTGTG
Organism: Protaetia brevitarsis; assembly: GCA_004143645.1. NCBI lineage: Eukaryota > Metazoa > Arthropoda > Insecta > Coleoptera > Scarabaeidae > Protaetia > Protaetia brevitarsis. Next base: position 2,287,971 of record RXPK01000234.1, on the reverse strand, counting down.
GCGTTTTTTATATCCGAAGGCAGTGCGTTATAATACATTACGCATCTAAAGTGTAGACTACGCTTATAGAGGCTTGTTTTATGTACAGGAACACTTATATTATTGCAGGACCGCGTTGCCATATTATTATAAATATCCTTGTTTTTTTGTAAAAAGCTCTTCATTACGCTTATAAAACATTAACACTTCAATTAAATACAAGGACCAAAGAGGTAAGATCCTCAAAGTTATAAATAAAGAGCGACATGATTTCGTGGCTGAGGCACCAAGCATACACCTAATAACTTTCTTTTGAGAAATAAAAATTCTCTCTGTACACGGCGCCGATCCCCAGAAAACTATTGCGTATCTCAGACGTGACTCCACATAAGAGAAATAGAACAGGCGGAGGACATCAATGCCAACAATGCTTCTCAAGTTCCTGACAGCAAAGTACGCAGAGCTTAATTTACGCTCAAGGCCAGCGCAGTGCCTATCAAACCTCAGGCTAGGGTCTACTGACAAACCAAGAAATTCAACAAACTCACTTTCTGGAATGGATCTATTATCGTACCTAATACCTACTAATTACATTTGCGGAAGCTCGGAAGTGCACTAAATTAGTCTTCGATACATTTAGTCTAAGCCCGTTACACTTAGACCATTCGTTCATCATGCATACAACGTTACTTGTCCGCACAGATACCTCCTCCAATGTAGAATCCGCAATAATACAGCTGACATCATCAGCATACTGAGTAATCAGACACGAAGGCAGAGACACATGCAGATCGTTAACGTAAATTACGAATAGGGTCGGACCTATAATGGACCCTTGCGGTACGCCGCATTTAACTTCTACTATTGATCAGCAAAATTCTGTGATCTCACCATCTACAGATCCTCTAATTGAAACAACGGATCTACGATCAGTGAGGTAAGATACAAATAGATCATAAGGAACACCACGTATTCCATGCACCCACAACTTCCGCAACAGCATGTCGTAATCTACCGTGTCAAATGCCTTCGTGAGATCGAAAAAACAACCAAGTACAGCATTACCCTTATCGATTTCTTTATATACATAATCCAATGTATGATGTATGGCATCGGTTGTTGATCTACCTGATACAAACCCAAATTGAGTTTTGGAAAAAATGTCCATTTGCTTAAGGTAAGTAACCAATCGAATATTTATAATTTTTTCAAAAACTTTTGTAATATTAACTTGTACTAAACTTGTATGTTTGGCATTTATATATTTGGAAGAAGTATATTTTAGTGGCCGGAAACAAAAAAAATCTGTGGCAAATCCCATTTAATTTAGAATGGTCACTTCTCCTAAATATACTTGCACTCAGTGGTATGATACAACTCTCTTCATGCAAATAAATTTTGCTGTCTATGTTTTCTTACTGGTAATAAGTAAATTTCTAATTATAATAAGTAAGTTCTAGTGTTTCTGCCAATTAATTTAGGTATTGGGATCAAATATACTTTTATTTGCAAAACTACGGGGGTTTATTGCATTCGCCCGGTTAAAGTCGAATCAATAAGGATTACTTATGACTACTCACTATATATCTATAGATGGTAGAAGTCTTATACGTTACAAGTATCTATTCAATTTTATTGGCACTATTAGAAGTATATTACAGGCAAGTAATAATTTGACTACTACAAACTAATTACATATGTGTCATGGCAAAACTGTACATTAAAACCAAATATCTTATTTTATTGGGACCAGTAAAGTGTTAACTTACAATAACTAGATCCTTTAGAATAAATAGTTTACCTATTTCGTTGTAGCAAATGTACTATTTATTAATAGCAATATTATTTGTATATTTAGTATATATAGATGAACGAAATATTGTAGGGAATTTTTTAACTCAGAAATCTTGTGTTATTCACACTAAATACTTAGAATATCTGTGCCGCATTTAAGTATAATTTTTATCTGGAAGAACTGAATATTCACTTGTCAGCACTATTCTTTTTTCTCGGTACAATTGCAATACCACCATCAACTGTAACATTACATCTGCCTCAGTTGATGTTACGTGACAATATAGTAATAGATATGAACCTAGCGAACGGAAATATATCCCCACAACATTAAATGGGCAACAACTTGCTGTAACATTACTTTTTCATTTGCATTGCAATTGGCAAGTAGGTATCTTTCCACTGGTAATACAAAAGAATTATGAATAACTTTTGATTCGGTTGCTTACTATAGCACGAATGTGAAACATTAATAATATTGGGCAATTGCGCTGTATTATTACAATTACTTTGTATCATTACAATTTTTACGGTACTGTTAGGTTGAATATCTGTAAATTTACAATTTTTCATCTTTAGCAATTTTTACCGTAAGCTTAATTTTTTTTGTATGTAAATTTGAAGGTTGAAGGTTTATCAGGTCAAACTTGTTTAAAAAGGATATCAGTCTCTTTGCCATGATCTTTTTCATTATTTTTGATAGGATTGATTGAAGTGCAATTGGCCTGTAGTTATTTAGCTCCTCTATATCACCATTTTTGTGAGCGGGAATCACTTTGTTAGTTTTTAAACAACTCGGAAAAATTCCTGTCAAAAAAGATTCATTTATAATGTGTGCGAGTGGTGATGAGATGTAATGTATACAATATTTAATTACATTTGTAGGAATTTCATCATAGTCTGCCGTTTTCGAGTTATTTAATTCTGGTACAGTGTTTATTATTTCATTTTCCAGGACCGGTTCCAGATATATCAACGTGCAATCACACTATATATGGTGTGATTGCACGTTGATGAGGGTGCAGTTTTGTGAGTTCGAAGAGACGCTATAATCTATGGTTGAGAAATAAGTATTGAAAGCGTTAGCTATGTCAGTCATATTTGTCAAAATAGAAACATTTGTCTTGAGAAAGACCTAATAAACATGTTTGCTGACTTACATTTGTATCTCTTATTAGAATAGAAAAAAATAAAATAAGCTTTACGTGTTAAAGCTAAACTCTTCGCTCTATCTATATTTACAAATGCAAGCGCTTGCGTGTGTTACTGTTACGTATGTGTACATGCATCCTACATGAGGTCATCTTAAAAAAGAACCTGCGACCAAGGCGCCCATCTTCCAATGTTCTTACGAGGGCCTCGGGTTAGAGGAACGCCTAATAATTCACAATCCGAACGCATGAACCAACTTTAATTATTAATTACCGCTGAACTCGCTCATCTCCAAATGCAATTAAACGTACCTGGCCGGTCTATTAGCACTTGCATGTAAATGCGTACACATTCGTGGTCAGAAGAGAATGATGGATAGGATGAGGTCAAGACTTGTATCCTGGGGCCAAAAATATGATTGACATTCACCCACCAGCCGATAGTACACGCATTTAATCCGGTAATCATGCCCTGGAAATCTGTTACTTAGGTCGTTTAATTAGCATTATGTTCGTAAATGCTTCTAACATTAACCTTTCGTGTAATACGAAATAACAGATTTTGTTTAGACGTTGTGGTTTTGCCGGTAATAGTTCTGAGTAATAAAACTGTTGGTACACTCATAATATTAAATTTGTATGTAATAAGCGTTGATTACATTTGATTATTAATTTCTTGATACCAAAAAAATACTCAAAAAATAAAATTGGAAGATTTTCATGTCAGCTTAATGATAGGTTCGTGTAAATCACTTAAATCCATCTCCAGAATATAAATTCCCACCTGTCGGAGTTGTTGTCGATTAAAATTAATATTCACCTTGATTTAATAGACATCAAAAACTATAAAGGTGTAGAAACGTCGGCGCAGATTTCCGGAACAAGATAGCGTTAAACCAATAATCACGACCAATAATTCAGCGAGTTATGGGTAATTTTCCGATATGTGAAGTGCCGTACCTGACATTTGTTTTAAATAATAACCTCCAATTTAAAACTAAATATAAATACATCGTCACGTCCACTCGAGAACTTATGGACTGTGGCTTTTGTAAAGCATCCCATTTAATGTTTCAAGCAGTTCAAATTTTAAGATAGATGAAGCTTGAACAATTTTATTTTTTCATTCATAACGCTGTTATGCTCCTGATTAGGCGCGTTCTTCACAGTAGAAAGTGTGTTGTTGGTATTGAAATTATAACAATGGTGTCAGTAATACAAAACGTATAACACTATTTCGAGTTACATTACGTAACCGCAACATATATTAAACGAAAGTTATAGAAACAGAATAAAAGTGCCTATGTCTAATACAACATACCACATAAATTACAAAGAATTTCTGAAGAACAGATTTCAATAATCGTTTTTGACTAATCCTTTATTATTTCTTTACCTTTTCGATCAACCATGGGTGTGGAATTAAACCATTCTAAGAGTTCTTTCGTTAGACCTATGCTTTACACGATTATTGTAGATGAGACTTGCACAATATTCAAATATGTGCATTTCAACAAGTAACTAAAGAGATAAATTAGATTAAAAGAACTTATTCAGGATACAAAGCCATTTCTTTAAAATATCAAATGATTTCATAAAATTAAGTATTACCGAAAATTATGGATAAAACACCATTTTATTATGTCGGATAAGGTTATTAAGAATTCGAAATTAAAACAAATGTATCAGAAACTTTGTGAGCTGAGTAGGTATATATATATATACCTACCTATATATATATATATATATATATATATATATAGGAAAACTTAATTCAAATTCTTGGTATTCGTGACGATGAAGGTATTTCAAAAATAAAACTACATTTAACGTTTCGGCAATATATTGCCCTTCCTCAGAAAACTACAAATATAATTAAAATAGTGAGAGTTATATTGTTTACATAGTTGTTATATGTTGCTTACCTAAAAACATAATTCTAAAAACCGAAAAAATTAACTATTATAATTTTAGAAGTTACATTTTGTTAAAACATTATTACTATTTTTTTTTTTTTTTTTTTTATTTCTATTATCAAATTTGTGAACCATTTGTGAAATTATTAATTTACAATAAAGTTTCTAAACCTTTCGACTTGTGTTTGTTGTTATATTCGAATGAATTTTAATGTTACAGACAAGCAAGTGTAGCCTTACCAATAAACAAGTTTTTACACTACTGTTCTTATACTAAATAGACCTAATGCAAAGGAAGGAACGTATACCGGGTCTGGTCACAAAGTAATTACAAGATCGAACTGTAAATAGTTGATAAATTTTGAATCTCAACTCTGTCATTGATTGCATCATTATTTTGTTTTATGTGTATAAGCTCTAACATGTTTCTGATTTTGTAATTTTTTTCTTTAGCTAATATAGAGGTATTATTGAAATTAAATGTGTGTTTTTTATTGATTGTATGTTTTTTTACGATAAAAAAAAAAAGCGCCATTACTTCATTAATTGATAGAACTATAAAATTAACAAGTCCACAATACAGATCAGAAATATACAATAAAGCCAAAAACATATTACTACACAATGATTACCCTCACAAACTCATAGATAAAACATTTAGAAGCAGGTTACACAAGTATTACAACAATAATAGCAACACAACACAACAGTTCAAAAGAGAAATAATGATCACACAACACTCCAATACCATACATTAAAAATCTATCAGAAAAAATTAAAACATTTTGTTACCATACAAATTAAAACTAGCACACAAAAATCTAATAATTTTAAACTGTTATTTCACCAAATTGAAAGATAAAGTTCCCCACAACAAACAAACGCATGTAGTTTACAAAATCCCATGTAATGATTGCAAAGGCGTATACATTGGGCAAACCATGCAACATCTTTCTGAAAGACTAAATGGCCATAAATACGCAAACAATAGCACAGCCTTAAAAAAACATACAATCAATAAAAACACACATTTAATTTCAATAATACCTCTATATTAGCTAAAGAAAAAATTACAAAATCAGAAACATGTTAGAGCTTATACACATAAAACAAAATAATGATGCAATCAATGACAGAGTTGAGATTCAAAATTTATCAACTATTTACAGTTCGATCTTGTAATTACTTCGTGACCAGACCCGGTATACGTTCCTTCCTTTGCATTAGGTCTATTTAGTATAAGAAACAGTAGTGTAAAAACTTGTTTATTGGTAAAGGCTACACTTGCTTGTCTGTAACATTAAAATTCATTCGAATTATAACAACAACACAAGTCGAAAGGTTTAGAAACTTTATTGTAAATAATAATTTCACAAATGGTTCACAAATTTGATAATAGAAAAAAAAAAAAAAAAAAAAAAATAGTAATAATGTTTTAACAAATGTAACTTCTAAAATTATAATAGTTAATTTTTTCGTTTTTAGAATTATGTTTTTAGGTAAGCAACATATAACAACTATGTAAACAATATAACTCTCACTATTTTAATTATATTTGTAGTTTTCTGAGGAAGGCAATATATTGCCGAAACGTTAAATGTAGTTTTATTTTGAAATACCTTCATCGTCACGAATACAAGAATTTGAATTAAGTTTTCCTATATTTTTTGGCGAAGAATATTAAATATCATTTATATAATATATATATATATATATATAATATATATATATATATTATTATATTGTATATACAGGATATCCCACCGAACTGGGACAATAGATTTTTTTGAACTTCTAATAGAAATTTGATTTTGAAACTTGCAGTGTAGTCACGGCCCACTGTCGTCTATTTAAGCAAAATATTTTCAACTTTATAGCACTTTCTGTATACAGGGTGTTGATATCAACTCTCTTATTTTAAATGGAATGGTATAATTTTTATGAGACTAATAAATTTGGTGGATCATTTGCAAGTAGGTTATATGAAGGTTCCCTATCCCTAAACTCGACGGTTTTTGAGATATTTTCATTTGCGTGGATTTTTTTGGCATTTGCACTCTTTCAAATAAAATCAAATATTTCATGAGATAGCTGGTATTTAGTGGTTCTACTAAAGTCGATGTAAATACAAGGACGTAGCTATAATGTGTTATAGCAATAATCACTGAATCACATACAGGGTGTTCAAAACCGCCCCTCCAATGTGGATACCTTTAAGCTAACAAAACTTTTTTCTTTCTAATGGAACATGGTATTTTTTACTACAGCATTGAATGCAGTGCAAAATTCTACATCGATTGACATTAGGGTTTGGTATACCTATTCTTAATAGTTTTTGAAGTATTAGCATTTCTTGCCAAAAATATGCCTAAATTCCAAGTTTGAATCAAATAAAATGAGTTTTTTCCTACAAAACACTCTGTACATTATTTGCCTAACCTATCCAAATATTTATGTTTCAGATATCTAATGTTCACTAGTTTCTTGCTAATAGTAATGCCTTTTAGTCATAGAGAACGTACATTAATTATTAGATATTAGTAGGCCGTGAGATGTGCTAACAAACAAGTGATATCCATTGTCGGTAATTTACCAGATTGCGCAGTGATAAACCTATGCAGTATTAACAAGTCATATCTTTTATAGAAAGTCCTAATGCTGTCAACTCCTTCACACATTTTCTTCCAACAAGTAAAATATTGGAAATCGAAAGAAATAAGAAAAACATTGAAAGTTACATATACAAATAACATTTTAGACTTATTCTAGATTCATGAAGAATGTAACAATGATTAGATACCTACACTTACTCGCAATGAATAAAAACCTCAAAAAAATACAAAGTGAAATTAAAGCAGATGTCCTAAATACACCCATAATATTTCGAATATTGTTCACTTACTAGACCAGGTATTTTTTTTGTAGGGGAGCCGTCTGACATGGAGACTCCGAAAACAATGCAGCCTCATGGCTTTTTGCATTAAACTGGGTATTAAGCGATACAGACAGATAACATAAAGCAGGAACAAACTATTAAAAGTCTTCCAAAATGTTCAATATAAATGTTCTTTCAGAATAATAGTTTCTTAGTTTTTTCGATGCATTTAATAAGCAGGTAAAAATATAAACATGTAATTTGCTGTCGCATAATAATTATGGCTTATTAATATTTTATAATTACAATTACATAAAATTCCCTAATAATTGGAAAACTTCCAATGATAAATATCTCGAAAAAGTTGCAAACGAAAAATTAACAAAATTGCAAAATTCTCAGAACAACGGTTGAGTTTATGGATAGGGAACCCTCATGTTAGCTAATTGCTAAAATGACTGAATACATTTATCGTACCAATAAAAATTGTACCATTCCATTTAAAATAAGAAAGTTAATATCAACACCCTGTATACCGAAAGTGTTATAAAGTTGAAAATATTTTCCTTAAACAGATGACAGCTGGGCCATGACTACACTGCAAGTTTTCAAAATCAAATTCCTACTAGAAGTTCAAAAAAATCTAATGACCCAGTCGGTGGGACACCTGTATATTATACATATGTATGCCTATTAGTAGCACTCTGTTGTTAATTTAATTTATTCTGTATTGTATTAAGATTCAAAGCAATGAGAGATTCCTAAATATTTAAAATTTACTGTGTTAAACCATACCCCAGTGATATACATATACTGATATTAACTAGTAATCATCATATAATTAATTAATTTCCACTGTATCGAAAACCTTAGGTATTTGCCAACTAGAACTTCATATGCATGATTCTTTATCAGTTATTGTTCATAATTTGCTGTTAGAAACTCTATTTCTCCTTTTTGTTTTTCAAATTTTAAATAAAAATTTTTCTACATGAGAACCTCTTAGAAATTCAATATCCCCTTATTTCCACTCACTTGCACAACGCTATTTTCCCTCATTTTATGTTCTTTATGTCTTTCTTCACCTTCCTTTCCATTATAGCACGCCTGTAATACATCGTAAATAAATTTGTTAATATAATTCTAATTAACTTAATGGGTGATTCTTAAGCCTTCATCAATCTACCGACCGCGCACGTTCCTATACGTTACATCCCAATGCCTTCTATTCCAGAATAGAGCAGCGGTGCATCTTGCGGGATATAAATCATAGGAGCGTTATTTGTCTATATTTTTCATTTCTTATCTTAATCTTTAATAAAAATACCCATTAGCTTGTATAATATCCTATTTGGCTGGGCGGATCGCCTTGGATTTTAAACGGATGCTCCATGGGGGAGGTGAGAGCCAACCCAACCGATTAACGCCGATTACATCTCGCGAACCGCGGGAGATCAATAAACAATGATGGCCCGGAAAATTACTAAATTATCCACTGAGCATTTAACAATAGTTCGGACAAACAACCGCGCACAGCAACAGCGAAATGAGAAAAGGACGTCTTCGGTACCCATGCTGTTCTTGCGGCCCGCTATTATAACATCAAAACGTTAATCGTTCCGTATTTAACCTCCTCACGAGGGAACGTAATTTTTTATCTCGTCTTACCCGCTAAGCGTCACTTTACAAATGATTTCTTTTTTTCTGTACCGTGCGTTCATATTGTGTGCGTACTTTTTATTGTTGGCGTTTTGTAGGGAAAAGCAATAAAAATTTTCGTTCCGGCGTTGTTTTATTGTGGTGGCTATCGTATTTTGTTCCATGGACGCTTGGCCATTAACACAGTCACATATATCACACTACCAGCTCTTCAGGACCTTATGCTAATACAACTTTGATTTATAAGGATGGTTTGGCAGAAGACTAATCGTAAAAACCCACCAATAACTATCGTAATATGTTTAAGTGGTTTTTCATCCATGGAAATTAAACTACAAAAAGGTATTTTGTTTAACTTTTTGAAGGCTGCGAATCTACCATAAACACACTTATTCTATTACATTAATATTACTTATACGTATCACAACAACAGTTTTATTTTTCATATATTCTTCATAACTTCTTCTTCCCGGATAATGAAGCCCTCGTGTGAATATTTTTTACATGTATTTTGGAAAAAAAAACGTAAAGGAAGAAAATAGTTACTGTTTTCTACTTGTAAATGGATGATACTATAATTGATATATAAGTACAACACATAAATCAATTTATTCCATTTGGTTTATTATAATTTTTTTAGAATTAGCTACATGTTTCGACCTCTATTGGCCATTTTCAAGCTATCTGCAAGTTAAATGTAAATATAATCATCTTAATATACTGCTATCTATCAATTTACTTAAATGTTGTTAACTGACACATATGTGAGTATAGTAAAGTTCACGAAAAAAAATTAAATAATATTAATAATAATAATAAAAAATAATAACTTTGTGTTCATCACAATTTGGTTTTATTTCTCAGAAATATAATGAAGATAGTTTTGATTATATTTATTATTAATATTATTTTGTAGCAATATACCATTATGTATAGTTCTTTAGTCTTAGGTTGTAAATATTTAGGCATTTTTTTTCTTTTATTTTCTTTGTTACATAGGGTTAGTGAAAGCAGTTTTAAACTGAAACTCGCCCTAAGATTGTTTGTATTGCTAATTACTTTTATATTTTCTTATTTATTAAATATTGTATTTTTTTTGTAATTGACATTACAACAATAAAGACTGTTTAATAATATTATTATTATTATTAAATCAAATAAAAAAGCAATTTGCAATATTGTGAATCATATTTATAACAACTTAGAAAATAAACAAGTAACTGCCGGCATCTTCTTCGATCTAGCTAAGGCATTTGACATATTAGATCGTAATTTGTTATTGAGAAAAATGGAATCCAATGGCATCCGTGTTGTCGCCATAGATTTGTTCAAATAACTTCCCAACAGATATCATGCAACTGCTATAATTGGAAATATGGACTCAACCAGTAGGAATCATGTTTCGAATCCGTCCAGGAATTGTGCGGGATCTGAGCTTAAAATTCTAACTTTACGTAGCCTCTATATGTACGCATTAAAATATTTCTGTCAGTTAATGATGAATTTTCATCCGCAACAAGGACTTTTATAACAATATGCAGACTTGATTTTTTAATGACTACTCGGTTCCTAAGCAATCTTCCAATTTTTTTGAGAACGATCCCAGGTATAGAGCAATACAAGCCTTTAATGCATTGCGCACTGACCTTAAAGGCATTTCTCTGGACATCACTAATTTTAAACATAAGTTGAAGGAATTTCTGCTGGAAATCTCTATTCATTGCGTGAGTAAGTGTGTATGTAAAAGTAAAGCTAGTTTTTAATTTCTCCTTTCTTAATATGCAATGTTCCAATTCACCATTTTCCAATTGTAAAACTTGTTTTTGATCTTTCCTTAAAAATCGCTTTCTGTTACTTTTTTAAAACTTCTTAATATTTCTTAAAATCTTTACATATGCATAAAATATTCTCTTATTATTTTTTTTTTTTTGAATAACCTTTCCCCGCAACCAATCATTTTCCACATAGCCTCCTTATCATTTTTTTCTATTGCCGAAATTCGACAATTTGGCAATTATACCGAATGCAATGCAGTCATGTTGTGTAAATTGTTTATATAATTAGAAAATATCCAAAAAATTTAAATTTCAAACATAAATACAATTTTTATTAACCTTCAAGATAAAGAACCAACAATTTTAATGTTATTATTAATAATCATTGTTATTATAAAAAGCAATTAAAGTAGAACACTGCAATTTACAGAAATTTCAATATTGAAGAGTTATTGGAATAAAATTTAAATTATTAAAGTTAGTAAACTATTATATCTATAAACACTGCTATATTGAATAAAAATATTAAAAATTATCTTACTAAAACGTCACTGTAAAAACAGTTTTAAAAATTATTGTCGGATATACAGAAATTTTCAGAGAAAGGATAGATAACATGCAATTGAAATTTAAATGCGTGTCTTGTGTTGTGTCGGAAAATACAATATTAAGTATAATGTGTGTTGTGTATATATATTTTAAATATGTGTACGAATTTAAAAGGTTTAAGAGTGATGGTATGTATACATTACAAGAAATATCTTGACAAACAAACCAACAAAAAATTCTATATTTCTATATTAAGATAATTATAGCTACATTTAACTTGTAGATAGCCTGAAGATGAAAATAGAGGCCGAAACATGTAGCTAATTCTAAAGAAAATTATAATAAACTGCATGGAATGAACTGATTTATTGTTTTTACTTATATATCAAGAAAATAGTTACTATTTAAGAAACAGTGTGAAGTGAGCTTTTGCGTCTGAACGTTTACACATGATAATGAAATTATTTCATTTGACGTAATTTATTAATTTTCAACAAAAAACGTCAATGCAAAAGCACCAATTAAGATCTTACTTTCATTCTTTCATGTAGATATCTTCATGTATGGTAGCAAATAATCTACCTAAATTATTTAAAATACTAAGAACATTAATGAAAAGTGTTTAAATGCAGCAGAAATCTGGAAAACAAAATAGACCGTATACCTCACCAATATACAAAAGATCAAAATCTAATCTCACAAATTACAAAGTGGGACGATCAACAATACAGAATATTTCCGCAATTAATCAGTCAAAACTGGACAAAATTAAAAATGAGCCTATACATAAAAATAGAACAAAATTAAATTTAACATGTAAAGAAGAATACCATTTGACTAAAAACATCGTAAGATATTGGAACGGATACCACTTAAATGGAAAAAGTGAAGATAAAGGAGTAGTTTCAGAAGGCTATATCAGAAAAAAGTATCACAATGTCACATTTAGCCTCTAGTTTTCCCAATTAATCAACTTCAAACAAATACTTCCTTTTTGTAGTAAACACGATCATAACTATTAATCGATTCTCGAAATATATTCCAAAATAGAAAACGGTACGCAGAAGAATGACTCCTAAGCAAATGTGGGCAGTCCATTGCTGTTCGTGGTATTTATCACTTCCAATTATTTCTGCTTGTGGTCTGATCTATAATTGAGAAATTTCAGAAGAATCATTTTTTTTTTTCTAAAACGAGAATGCGTGAGGTTATGTACGCACTGTTTGAAAAAACAATGATTTATTTTTATATTCTTCCGAAGTTATACAATTCTAAATCGTCTAGTGTGGAAGTTATTACTTTAAATGATTACATGAAGTACCTACGTTTATTTCGGTTCTACCATTCGAAATATAACCAATGAAAAATACGTATTACGAGTTATATTATCGTTTAAAATAATTGTATTTTTGCAATAAAAATTCGAATTCCTTATTTTTCTCACAAAATAATACGCTCGCTGATTTTACTCCTACATCTGTACATTTATAGATACCTATCGTAAAATGAAGCAAAAATCTGTGTAAATTTTAGTTACAAACAGAATTTGTGTGGGTGTGAAATAAAGCTGCTTAAATACAACGATATTGTTGCGAATTGCTGAACCTAAGACGATCATTTAACTTCCTTAAAGTTTATTACGATTAAGTTTTGTTATGTGCTTATTCTTTTATTGTTTAATATTTAGTCCGTTAACGAAAATATTACAAATATCAGATTTCTAGACCCGATTTTTATTAGATCAAACACTTATATTTTCACCGTATTGCATTTGATAACATATACAGGGTTGGGATAAAGTATGGAACCAATCAAATAACTTTAAAACTGAGAGGATGGTGTTGATGAAACTTTGCAGATAAGTGTAACGAAATATAATACATCTAATTTCGATTTTATTGTTGTGACTATACTTCCAGTTGAACCGGAAGTTCCCTTTATTTTTTTTTATTTAAATGGAACACCCTGTATATTTTTGCAGATTATGAGAGACCTTGTTTTGCGAAATTCGACATACTGGCGGAACAGTTCTAACTCGTATATAGTGGGGAGGCACTCCATCCTATTGAAACCAAAATCTTTGAGGCAACTCCCCATTGTGTTGAAGTGCAGGAATAATGTGGCTTCTCAGTAGATCCAAATACTTTTCTCCACTTAAGTTTCCTTCCATAAAAAATGGGCCTATAAGCCTGTTTTCAACAATTCCCATCCAGACATTCCGGACTTTTGAGGATGTTGAGTATGGGCTTCATGGATCCAGTGAGGATGCTCGTTGGACCAGTACCTGGAATTATGGCGAATGACATTTAAAACAGAAAGTTGCTTCTCAGAAAATACCGTATTAGTTGCAAATGTGTCCATCTGCATTACAACATTTCCATCGTTCTTGGCGCAAAACTTCAGGCGCCTATCAAAATCATCATCTCACTGACAGTTCTTGAAGTAAGGTGTATTTTATACGGATGGAACTTTTCTCTCTTCAATATTTTTCCTACAGAACGACGACTTATGCCATGTTTGTTTAAGTTCAGTAGAAGTTTAAGGTACTTCCATAGCAATGTTTCTCAACAACTGCGTTAGTTGCGGTCTTGTGGTCTTTCCTGTTAAGTGTATAAATTTTTAACCGTTCCAGTCATACTAAAACCTTTTAGTGTTTTAGTGAGAGCTGAACGTGTTATAGGAATTCTTTCGGGATGCAAATCATTAAAAAGGTGACACACTTCTTCATGAGTTCTAACACAATTTTCATCCGTACATTTAGTAATTCGATAGACACGAATTAAATAAACTTGACTGTTTGTCAACAATTACCTACTAGATGATAATACCTTTTTTTTTGTTGCTGGGCAAAGATTCGGGTTGTGACTGACATCTATGGACTTATTGTATCATCCCCACTGAAATTTTGCCGAACTAATTATCTCTCCATTATTTACAGATAAAGGGGCTAAAATAAGTATGCCGGAATTCAGAAAACAAGGTCTATTACAATCTGCAAAAATATACAGGGTGTTCTATTTAAATAAAAAAAAATAAAGGGACTTCCGGTTGAACCGGAAGTACAGTCACAACAAAAAAATCAACATCAGATGTATTATATTTCGTTACACTTATCTGCTAAGTTTCGTCAATATCATACTCTTCGTTTTAAAGTTATTTGCTTGGTTCCGTACTTTATCCCAGCCCTGTTATATTGCTTTAAAAGTGATAAATTTAATTTTTCCAAATTATATCACACTAGTAAACTTCAGATTGTAAAGGATAATCTCATTATCCCTGTACTTGTGTTAGTAACTTCCATACAAAGTATATACGTACAAAATTATACCAATAAGAATTTATATGAAAAATGATTTAACAAATGTTATGCAGTAAATTTTAATATGTCTCAGATGGGAGCAATCTAAACATATGCATGCTTTTTTGGTATAATAAATATGCGCCCGATATAATAAATTATCGATGTCAGGCATTGGTAAGTCAAAAACTAAGCTCCTCCTCATTAATTTTTGATCCACTTTTCGACGAGGTAGCTTCTGGATATGTCATATTAATTGGAGAGTTTTTATTTATGGCTTGAAAGCTGTAATTTATACTCGAACACAAGTATACAGATACATATTTTGATATATGCTTTAATAATTTATTATTTAATTCGGGATAATTTTACGTTTAAAAATGGTATCTGAAATCTAGTAAGAAAAAAAAAAAGTTCATTGCACAAATAGCTAATGCCTATCAAACACAATCTAAAAAACGTGCCTTCTCTGCAAATAAATAAATAGATAAATGATAGTCCAAGAGAATCACAGGACGATTTGTTACAAAAATGATTACACCAGTTTAACCAAATTGAAAAAAAATCTGCAAATGAGGTGTCACTATATTTTTCTTAGGTCTTTTGACCCGCTGAATTCGAAATTCACATTATTTTTTTTTATGGATGCGTTGTATAGTGGCTTAAAGTCGTTCTACAATTATTGTTATCCTTTATAGATATTGTAGTTTCAAATCGACAATTTAGCAATATCTTCACTTAATAATGAGAATTCCATCTTAAAGTCTCAGTTCAATACACATTTACAAATGGAAAAAAAAAATCAATGAGGTGCCACTATATTTTGGCCCACTGAACTAAAAATCACATTATTTTTTTTCTTCTATGGATATGCTTTCGAGATGTGAATTTTTGAATTGCTTGTTGATTTCCTCGGAGGTAGTTTGTTTACTTAGATCATATCTCGAGTTAGAAGCGATCGATCTAATTGTAGAAGCTACCAAATTAAAGATAATCGAATTATTTTGCAATCAGTCAGCAGTTTCATTGCAATCAACCACATTATCAGAAAAAAGGTTACTTTTGTGCCCAATATGAACATCTACTATGCACTTTTTCGCCAGGAAAAAGTAGAAGTTGTAGAGATATGGCCAGTTTGTATTTTTTTCCATATAGTTATTATACTTTAACGAAAATAAAAGGGTATTAGGATTTTTTTTTTTGAAAACACCTTGTTCTTTTCGTAAAAGTAGAAACTTTACTTAAAAAAAAATAACCCAGGTATATTTGCACGATAACCACTCTTTCTAGGGGATAGCTTGAGTTTGTAGTGTTCATTTTTGCCTGGAGCTAGTTTGAAAATTTAAAAATTCATATCTCGAAAACATATCCATAAAAACAAAATTTTATGAAATTCTCGAGTTCAGCGGCCCTAGGAAGAAGATAATCAAACAATAGCCATATCCAGTTTGTAAAATGGCTGTAAACTAGTGTTACAAATAGAAGATGTGTAAAAACAATAATTAAAATACATCTCCTTTGATAATAGAAATCACAAGAACAAAATATTGAAAATAGTACAAAAAGAGGTGTACTGAAATAGTTTACTCCTTTAAAGTGCGTGAAGACATATTTCGTGAATGACTGGTCAATTTGCCTCACGATTTCATGAAATGTGTCACGTACGAAGTTCGTACAATATTTTTTTTACGAGTAACAAGCATTTTTAAAAATAATGTTACGAAATATAATAATTTATTACCGTTAACTCTGCCTGCTAATGTGAGGTTAAAAACTTTAAGTTGACAGCGTTTATCGACTGTCACTTTAATTAAAAGTTATTAAATTTTAAAAATGATTTGTACAGGGTGAGTTTTTGATCTTGAGACAACGGAATATCTCTAAAACACTGCATCAAATCAAAAAAAGATCTTAATAAGATTTGTTATAAGTCGGGGGCTCGCTGAATCGGTGCCCGAATCGGTCAATGCTTTCCCCTCTCCAGAGTGGGAGGGGGTACTACTTTGAAATCTTAAATGGGAACCCCCATTTTGTATTGCAGATTCGGATTCCACGCCATCAAGTATGTAGTTCTTGTTTGAAACTTTTTTCGATTCGTAACAGATTGAGCTGTAATCGCCAAAAAGACATGATTATGAACGTCAAGAAGAAATACACAAAAAAGAGAAGCAAGCAAACATGATTTGCACACAAAATGAGTGTTTCTGGACGGAGGCGCATAAAATAAATTTTATTACTGGGGCAACGGATTCTTTATTTCTATTTATTAAAACAAAATTATTAATTTATTCAACCAAAGGAAAACACAGTTATTATTATTCAGTGTACTGTATTATAGGATAATGCAAGGTAATTAACGATCTTTTTACCTAAGCGCAAAGAAAGTAAGACCAAATAGGACAGTGAGTGTCGCTCTCTATCTAAGGAATAAAATGGGATTTAATAGAAATATCAAAGAAAAGTAAAATATGTAGATAGGTATAGAATACTTTGATGAAGGACTCTAAACATTGGCATTTGTGGGTAAATCCAGGATCTAAGAGCACAAGACGGTGACAAATGTGCGAAAATAAAAGAACCTACAGACCAATAGGTAGAAGAGAATGTCTTAAAGTAAGAAATAAGAGAAAGTTCAGGCGAAAGGGCTTTCGTACAGAAGTCCTAAAGTATGTAGGGGCAAAATGAAAAGAAAGGACTTATCCTTTCTTTCATTTTTGCCTTAAAAAACAAATTATGGCCGGGGAAAAAAGGATGTCACCTTCAATGGAAAACGCCCTGATATGTTCAATTTCGAAGAAAGAGGATATAAGCCGACTGTGGAAACTACAAAGGTAATATCACTGGTTCAGAGATACCTATGTAGTTTTAGCGAAAATCATTGGAAATATAACTAAATCCTTATAGGGGGTAGGAGAATATCAGGGGGATTTAAAATGTGGAAGGTCAACGGTGATGAGATCTTTTCGTAAAAAATTGTTACTAAATCAAAGCTACAAACAAACCTGAGTTTGCATATCCTCTTTGTTGATTTTATCAATACGTACGATTCGATAGAGACAGGAAAATATATGAAACAATGTAAACAGCTCTAAACATCCAAACAAACTAATTAGGTAACACGAATGACAAGAGAAATGCAGATACAGGGAATAAAGTGGTAACAGAAGGGACGATTATGGCACAGTTTCGAGGAAAAACGAAATTAGACAAGGGAGCGCATTATTCTACGGGTATTTAATTTAGTACTAGAAGCAGTTTTCAGAGACCGCGGAATACAAACACGAAACACATATATCAGCCAAAATAATAACCCAAACCAAAAAAAGAACTAGAAAAAAATATTCAGCAACATGGATAAAGCGGTAAGGTTATATAGGCTAAAAATTAATGAGAATAAACAAAGTTCCTAATAATAAAACAAACAACAACAAATGAGCTAAGATATAGTAAATTCCAGAAAGTAAGTCATTTGAATTAGGGGGCAATTTATTAAATAACAAATAAAGAGGATAAAAAAATATAAAAAGAGTAACCAGGGAAGCAATGCAATGGGGTCAATGAAGAAATGTTAAAGTGAAAAGAAGTTTCAGAGCAGTGAAAGTCAGAATATATACAAGTGAGATCGTTAAGAATAGGATATCGGAACTGGGATGTAAAGTCTAAAACATGAGGATTGAGCGCAACATAGCCTTATGCAAATGTTGTTCGTTTAAGACATACAGGATGTTGTGCAAGTTAATAATTTTAATTTCTAAACTTTTCCAATAATTCAGCAAGTTTTCCATACGAGTCAACGTGAAAATTTGTATTTTTTCAGTATGATGAATAGGAATTTGTCATCACTTTTTAACCGTTGCTCATAGATGGCTGGCTAGTTATATACGCTTGCTGAATAAGGTAAATCGAAGCTATCTTTTTTGTGTATGCAGAATTCACATAAACCGATAGAAAATTTGAAAGAGCATGAAATATACATACTTGTTTAATTCTGATATCTTGATCGTCTTTCGAGATATTTGCATTCGATGGTTTCAGTGCATTTCGTGGGGTCTAGTACGTTTAGCGGCCGCCGTTTCACGCGCCGTTTCAGCGCCGTCCGATTCAGCGGCCAGGACATTTCAAGCGCCGGGACATTCAGCGCCGCGTTATTAAATGTTTAAAATATGGATAACTTGAATGTGTAATTGGTTGTAAACTACAATGTAACATTTTTCTGCCATAAACATAAGTAAATAATGGAAATCTTATGCAAGTGGAGATCGTTAACTCGATAATAGAAATTTGTTTTAAGGATAAAAAAAGCTTTTTCAGATTATATCTAAAGAAAACAGATAATTAAATAATCTTACTCAATAAGAGAAAAGTTTATTTTATGTGGTGTTTTCCCCTCTCTAGGTTCTAGGACGTTTTGACGCGGACCAGTTTCGACGTCGGAACATTTTGGACGCCAGATGCAATACCAGTTGAATTTGATTTAAACATATGATGCAAGAGACTTTTTTGAACATCGGGGGAGAGGACACATTAAAATGTCATATATTTTTTTTAGTGTTGGAAGGGGGTGAGAGGGGGAGAGAGTGACTGTTTTAAATGATGATTTTTTTTTTGCGAAACATCGAGGATGAACCGACAATGTTTCAAATCATTTTTTTTTAAACATTAGAGCAATTTTTTTAGTATATTTTTTTTGTTTCTAAGCATTCGCAGGGGATACATTAAAAATGTTTCAAGTCATATTTTTTTTAACATTGACGAGCGTGAGAGGGGGAAGTACGTTCTTTTAAATATTTTTTTTTCTTTGTTTTTGAAACGTCGGGAAAAAGAATGCCATTATAATTGTTTCAAATATTTCTTTTAATAATGGAAGGGGTGAGAAGGAGAGGGGATTGGTTTTTTTAAATGCAAATTATTTTCTTTTTTATTAACATCGATGAGAGAGCACTACATTAGAAATGTTTCAAATCATATTTTCTTTACATTGAACTGGGTGGGAGAGGGAAGGAATTAGTTTTTTTATGATATTTTTTGTTTCTTTGTTTTTTGAAACATTCGGGAGAAAGAACGCATTATAAATGTTCAAATCATTTTTGTTTAATGATTGAAGGGCATTATTTTTTTTAAGATTAATATTTATTTGATTTGAACATTGTTTTTAACGCTGTCCTCCTCTTCCGATGTTTCGAAAAAAGAAAAAATACCATTTAAAAAAAACATTCCCTCTCCTTCGCCCCTTCCAATGTTATAGATATTATAATTAAAATAATAAAAATATGTATAATATATATTTAAAACATTTCTTCTGCATCTTCTATCCAGATGTTCCGAAAAAAAAGAAAAAAAAAATCATTCAAAAGAACATTTATCCCCCTCCCTCCCTCCTTCGATGTTTCTAAAAAAAGAGAAAATTATCATTAAAAAAATATAATCCCCCCCTCGTACCCCTTCTAAAAAAAATTATTTGAAACAGATTTAATGCTCCTCTCCCGATTGTTTGAAAATATAATTAAAAGGAAATATCCTCCGCTCCGCATTTCGTGCTACTACGTAATTTAATTCTTAAATACAACAGCTATCATTATTTATGCTTGTGAAGCGTATGTCAGAAAAGTGCTAAATAAGTGCCTATTCTCTTTTTTTTTTTTTTGAAAACAAGGCGTAAGTACTTGCCGTTTTAAGTGCGGCGACAGGAATAAGTCAAACGCTATCCATAGAATCTTACGAAAAGAGAAATTTCTTCCTTATCATTTCACTCCTGTCCAGAATTTATTACCTCAGGATCCTCCTGCAGGTCTACTATTTTCGCAGTTTTACAGGACGAAACAGAACGAGACCGATATTTTCTTGACATAATTCTCTTCACCGATGAAGCAACGTTTACTAGATCGTGCAGTTTTTAACTGGAGGAAATAGTCATTTGTGGGATTCTTAGAATTCACACGCATTAAGGAACAGACATTTCCAGCACGAATTCAAACTAAACATTTAGTGTGGGATGATATCTGATTCTTTCTCTCTTTGAACTTCTATCGAATCTGAACAGTCAACCATACTTAAATTTTCTCGAACAAAATTTAAATGGGCTGCTAGAAGATGTACCATTTGAACAAAGACAACACATTAGTTATGCATTTTGGAGCGCCATCACATTTTCTCCGCTTGTGCGCGAGTATCTGAACGTTCCACGATGGTTTGATCGTGGAGTGAATTTCCTTGGCACCTTAGAAGTCCAATTTAAACCCCTAGATTTTTCTATTTGGTCTGTTATGAAGGAAATAGTCTGCAAGAAAGAATTGAGTCCGCGAAGAGTTGCTTCAAAAATACCCAAGAAGCTGCCAATGTAATCAGAAATAAGGCAGGACTGTTTTTTAACATCAGAAGATCTTTAAGAAAACGCATAGAAAGTGCATTGTAATGGGTGGCGGACATTTCGAGCAGTTGCTCTAAATAAGTTATTCACTTAGAATATAATTGGGGGGTTTGCAATGACACTTGTATTCAGCTTGCTACCTTTTGAAAATCGACATTATTTTTCAACATATGTTATTACTCTACTGAAAAGTATGATTGAGTGTGTATGATTCTTTCTTTTCTATTTTTTATTTTTTACCTGAACTTCATATTTTAAAAAATCAACAATTGTGTAATACGACGAATGCAATGAAACTTTTGAAGCGCATCTATTTCAAAACGAATCAAGATATCAAAACTAAATAAGTATGTATTTTTCATGTAGACAAAGGTTGCTCTTTCAATTTCTATTCGGTTTATGTTGTTTCTGTATACATAAAAAACATAAGCTTCGATTTATCTATTCAGCAGGGTACTAGCGCTTCTCTATGAGCAACGGTAAAAGTGGTTGACTAATTCCTTTTCATCATGCTGAAAACGTAGTGAATACCAATTTTCACGTTGACTCTATGAAAACTTGGCTGAATTATTGGGAAAATTAGAAATAAAATTATTAACTTGAACATCCTGTATGTCTTCAAACGAGCAACATTTATGTAAGGATGTTGCCTCAATCCTCGTGTTAGACTCTACTATTCCCGTTCCAGATTTCTCATTTTTAACGACTCACTTTGCATAGAAGCCGTCGGGATGGTGGTTTTTCGGGTGTGAGACATGAACGTTGACGAAGAAGAACGAAATTGAAAAAAGAGGTGTAGAAGAGGAAGGGTTAAGGATTATTTTTGGGGAGCGAAGACAGAAGAAGGTTGATTTGAGAAAAAAGGCGTACATAATAATATAATCATTACTTCTAAAAAAAAGTCAGCAAAAAAAAAATCATAACAGAAAAAGAATACAGAATACAAAATAAAAAAAGCAAGGAAAGTAGAATATTAATATTACTAAACTATTAGAAGGGAAAGAGATCGCATTCGATTATAAATCGATTCTTCCATTGTGCATATCACCTATAGCAAAACTGAGTTGCAAAGAAATTCCTTAGCTAAGGAGTTCAAGCCTACCTCCATCTTGTACGAACTTCCTGAAATTTAATTATGTTAAGTTATGTGTGATAATGATACATAACTATTACTTTCACAATCGATATCAAGTGGAACAAACCATATATCCCTGGGTGTAAATAAACAATATTTATTATGTTTTCATCTTTATCTTTTCTTATCTAGTAACATATCATCAACACTTTTAATATCCAGCATCTCATTTCTTAGCAGCAATACTGTACAATAACGGTGCAGAAGTTTTCTGAAGTCGATGGAATGAAATAACGGCCGCGCGAGCATCATTTGTGTGGTAGTCACTAAGGTGCCCCTCCTTGATACAGCGATGAAAGTGTGTGACTTCCGCAGACACTGTCACGTCCATATTGTTTGCCTTGAAGTGTTTATTTGCAAAAATTAAGGACTTATACCGGGTACTGATTTTTTTTGTAATTTCCTATATACTCTATTGTAAAATAGTGGTCTAATATCGGTATTGTAACAGTACTTTGTATTAACACACTGTAAATCTTCAATACCGGTATAAGACCTGGTTAAAAATATCACTGCTTTTGTAAGAATTTTACTTTCTGTAATATAATATACACTCCACTTATAGATAAATCAACATCATTATAATAGAATAGACATTTCGTTGCAGTCAATATTTTTTTCCTCGATGAAACAAGTCAAGGTGGATTTGCGAACGCCCTTATAGTTACATTATTTCAACAGAGATACTCTACACATGTGCAAATATACGTATATAGAGGAATCAGTGGCAATAACATTTAATTTTAAATCTCGTATATTTCTCAACATCCCGCAAACAAAGCGTGTTTCGAAAGATTTATTCGAACGATTTCAATAACTTCAAATTGGTGAGCAAATGATGTGTAGGTAAGAAAACGTTTAGATGCGAAAGATTCGTGTCGAAACGGTACGCTTATGGTTCAGTGCATGCATGATTTACGATTGCTAAGCCGATGGTTAAAAATCTACTCCTACATTATCAACCTATACAGTCAATATAGCTGTATACAAACTTTGAATATTTTTTGTCTAAGCGTCGACTAGACTTACTACGAGTGGGCGGACAAACGAATTATGAATATGAAGTATTTACATATCATAACCTTTAAGGACGCAATAACGAAGTTTTGTGAATGAAATTTATAAGTCTATGTTAATTCACAGTGCTGGGGACTCCATTCATTTTCTTAAATACTTAACTAATGATACTGATATTTTGATTTGCTTCGTTTTTCCTAACTCAGACTAGAATCAATTATAATTAGTGCTCGGTGTATGATTGTAAAGAGCAAAATACAAAGTGGGGATAATTGTTCATTAATAAAAAATAGACACAAATAACATTTGCTTGCGCCATAAGCTTACTGCAAAGCATTTGTTGTGTGTTATCGTGCCAACTTGTTAGTAAAAACAAAACGTCGTTCATAGCAGTAACCACCACAACACGGATTTATAAAAGTGATAATAACCATTAACTACTACTAGAATGAATATGTCTAGAACAAGATCGTAATTTACAGCAACCGTTTGCAATGTTGTCAACGACTCATCAGGAAGTAGTTAATATTTGAACATTGGGCAATAGCATCTGTAATGTAAAGTATGAATTCTATTAGACACAACAGCGATTCAATTTATTAACGAGTTCCATATTAATTCCGTCGTGCTGATCAACACATTGA
Organism: Protaetia brevitarsis; assembly: GCA_004143645.1. Classification (NCBI taxonomy): domain Eukaryota; kingdom Metazoa; phylum Arthropoda; class Insecta; order Coleoptera; family Scarabaeidae; genus Protaetia; species Protaetia brevitarsis. The sequence goes on along the minus strand of RXPK01000234.1, from coordinate 2,263,812 downwards.
AAAATTCTAAACAATTATTATCTGTCCTTTAAATAGTTCTTTCTAATACAAGACAATTAATTCCTAGGTGATCAGATAGTCAGACAGCTTATAAAAGAACAGGACGACCAATTAACCATAAAGGTGTAAAAGTGGTGGATAGGGAGAAAGTTCTAACGTCTCTTCGAATGCTGACATGCACATTCCTTTGAGAAAGATAAATATGACTTGTTAAAGTATATGTAAATGGCAAGTTTTTATTGTTTCTTTCCATACGCGAAGTATCACTTCCATTTCTGTTAGATAACAAACTAGGGAAGTGTTTTTGCAATTGGTGTAACATGTAATGAACTCGATTGTTACAGTCTCATTAAATATTGGTACTATGCTTTTTTTTTTATATTTTTTTTAATGAATATGTATGATGTAAAACTGCATTGATAGCTGGAATAATTAACTAAATCACATAAAAGTTAGGTTGGATTGACCATATGCTAGAATTCTCCATTTCCTTTTATATGGACTATATGAGAAAAGAAATTTATATGTAGTAAAATACTGGTCAAAATGACATAAAATCAGAATAATATTGTCACGCCACAAGCAGTGGCGGCTTGTGATAATATTCAGAGGTGGAGCTAATCTCGGGCTAATACTTTTCATGATCATATTGCTCGTCTTCTTCTATTCCCTTTGTTACGATGAAGTATCATAATCAGATTATTGCCAAAATGAGGAGCATCAACTCAGGAGTTCAGGCGAAAGCATTCGCTCATATTTGTTTTTTAATCCTGTGGTGATGATCCACATCCTTCCGAACTGAAACTCGACTATTATTTGAATTTACCCCATAAGAGTCACAAAAAAATGCACGAAATATCCTATCAGAACATATTAAAGCAAACTGCTGATTAAACGATTACTTGAATAAAATCTTCAAAAAACAAATCCAGCTCCTTATTTAAGCCAGACAATATATCGCTTGTAATGACATAATGTGAGTCAGACGGTTATAGAAGATCAGCTATTGAAGGTAGACACATATGCAGATGGCCGTCGTATATGGACTTCGATTTAGACACTTCCCGCAATAAAATTGTGTCTAAGAATATTTAATATTTATTACATCAATAAGTAATGAGTGTGTATATTATTTTAGGATGATACGCGCGCAATTAGATAACTATTTCCATTTGAAAATAGAACTACTACTCATATCTTTCTACGGTAAAAATTCAAGAAAATGAAGTAAGTAAATATAATTTAAAGGAGTTAAATATAATTTTAACTATTATAGCTATTGTTCAACTACTTTTCATCAACACTCTTTCTTCACAGCCATAATTAAACTATCTTGAAAATATGAAACTAAAAAGAAAATGTGTGTTGAATTGTATTGAAGTATCAATAAGAAAACTGCACTGGAAGAAAATAACAAATTAAGTTCTCGTATATTAAAAAAGTATTGAAGCCAATATTGTAAGATTTACAATGATAGAGGAGAGGCAATGATATTTTTAGACGTAGAAAAACAAGCAACACAAACCGTGCAGATATGTATACTCCTAAACTAAATTATAAGCAAAACAAGAATGAAAGCAAAAAATTACAACGGTACTGCGAACAATTGCGAATAACGTAAGAATCACATAGTATCCACGTTTTATTATTTGCTCCAGGTTTTGTCAGTTGATAGTCTAGTCATAGGGAGTATTCTGAATGTAAAATTATATTGGACTACAACAGAGCCTAACTGTAAAGTATCTGGCGTGTAATCCATGTGCCTTGGTACAAATATGACAACAGAAAGTTACTACCTTGTTATTTTCTTTAAATTAAACATTAAAATGACAATGAAGGAAGAGAAGAAAGTTTTAATTTACACTATACTGTACATTTTATAATTAGGTAGTATGTGTGGAAGTATAATATTGGTATTAGTAACATTTAAATTTATTTGGTTGATTGCTGCAAATTTTAACAAACTGAGTGAAATTACTTTTTATTTCATAGTGTCTTGAGTATATCATTGTTTACATAATCAATTTGAATCCGCTAAGTGAGTTATTACGGTATCAGAGTCGGTAAGTGTCGCTAGGCAGCAGCTTACGGGACTGTTTCATATAAATATATGTAAAGCAACGCCGTTACTATTAGCAAAAGCAAGTATGTAACATGATTTTCAGAGATAATATCATTTTTGACTTTTAATATAAATGTTGTAGTCTGTCTTGTTGTACATTTACTCTTAGCATATTTGACAGTAATGAAATAAGGTTTTATACGGTGTACGTCCGGTAGAGCTTTGGCAACAATATCGTTTAGATATTCTAGACTCGGCTCCTTCGTCGCCTCGTCCATAATATCTAACTCATACTGTTACAAGTCATCTACACCGGACTTGTAACTAAATAATTTATAGTAATTCACGAATAATTTGTTGTGTTGTAACTCTTTGTTAACCATAGCTGCCCCGTACCGTAAATTGCAGTATAAGGGTTCCAGTAGTCAATGAAAAAATGTGTAATGCTTTGCTGATACCTCGTGTGTTGATGTCTTGTTACGTAATGTGAATGCAGAATATTTCGCGAACATCGTTAATGTAAGAAGAAAAAAGAAATTTGTAGCGGTTTAAGTTATCGATTTGCATAAGTACTTGGACTCTTCTATAGTTATTCCACATTTCTTATCATACTACAATTCACATTCCAAAAGATTCCATTGACGGTTCGTTTATAATGATTGAAAATATGGACAGAAAATCCTTTCGTGAAAAATCTGCCAAACCACGCAGATGAATGAAGTCTTTATCAATAATTTGGACATTATTTTAAAAGTAATCAATAGTACGACGAAATAAAATCAATAAATGAAGAGGATGTGTGTCGGGAATATTATCCTATTGCAATGCGTAATGTTGTATAATTTGTAAAACTGCCTGTTGATAAACCTACTTATTTATATTCCTATCGGAAAATTATCCTAAGAAGGGCGATAACACAAGAAAGTAAAAGGCCCAGAGGTTATAGAGCACATTTAATTATAAAATCAGGAAGATGCTATAGGCATGCTAAAGCTTAAGATTATGGAAAAAGCAGCGTACAATAATTTTTATTCGATATCTGAGCAAAGACCCAATATGAGATGAAAGACGAAGGTTAAGACATTTTAATATTTTCTAATTTTAGATTTTTTAAAACAGCTGTTATAGTTTCACAATTCTTGTTAGAATCATATAGTAACTTACATACACATAATATATAAGACATTCAATCGTATGTTAGTACGGTAGGTACAGCAAGAAGAGAAAAAGTTTCCACGTAGCTTGGTAATAAAAAAAATATTGGACGTGAATTAGAATAAAATTTAATGTAAATAACTTTCACTTTGAATTTAAATATCTTACCAAAACAGCTTCTAAAAAAATAATCACTCGGATAGTAGCTTATTGTAGAAAGATAAAGGTTAAAAAAACTTCGTATGAAGTTGAACTATTCAATAATGTTAAATGTTAGGAATATTACATGAGGAATGAAAAGTATTTCATTATTGTTTATGTATCAGAGAATTATAAAAATTAAGACATTTTCATTGAAAGTTGAAATATTTTACACAATACGGCAGAACTTCTACTCACTGCTCATCACTGCATATATAATGATATTGACAACAGTGTAACAATTCTAATTTAGTCTTCTTCTACTAATGGAGCTATATACATTAAAGAACGTTATTTGCTAATTTATACGCCGTTCCTACTTGCCTACTTTTTATTTGAATTATTCATCAAGGGTAGACCTTTACTCATATTCAATAGAGTTAATATTTTAATGATGTCCGTAAAAATAACTATTATTATATTTCGTATGAAATTTTTGAAAGCGTGTCTTTTATCCATAGATAATGCATGGTTTTTTTTAAACATGTTTCTTCTGTTGCAGATATTTAAATTAAGAGTAAAATTAATTAAGTAATCACAACAATTAAATTTTATTTTAATTTATGACAGTCTTAGGCCGACAATAGTTAAGAATTTGTGACCAATAAGAGCTTTTATTTTCCTATTCTTTATATAAGTAATTTAACTTAATATTTAATAATCGAATGTAAAATACTTTCGACCAAGTAGCGGCAAATAGATATATTTTAACACTTTTCGATAGTCGGCTGTTTACTTCTCTTACGATCTTATCTCAAACCGTAAACAAACCTAACAGCTGGCGGTCTGCTATTGTATGAGGCGGATTTTTGGCAATATATCCCGTAAAAATTGTGTTCACATCATATTTTTTCTTTAACTACTAAGGCTACACGGAAACTTTTTCTCTTGCTGTACCTACCTATAACAATGCTTCCAGTTTGATGTAAATCATACAAACGGGTGCTTTAATTCCAACAAAGGTTTTGTTTTCTTAGAATTCTCATTAACGTCTTTTAATAACCCGGCGTTATAACTTAAGTGCTTAAAAAATAAATTGCTATTTTATAGTGTCATGCATACCTACCATGTGATTTTTATGCATAAATGTGTGACAAGTATGGAATTATTCTAACATTGAAACTAAATTAAATTATTCAAAACTAATTGACCTAATTTACATTATTTAACGTTTTCTTTTTATTTTGGAAACTTAATTCACAATTAGATAATAATACATAATACATAATCTGACTAACTGTAGATAGAATTTTCTTACAATCTTAGAAATATTTATGAACGAGCGTCTGATATTTCGTTATATCCATAGACGAATTAATTATTTCATACACCCACGCTAATTTCAGTAAAATTCAATTACCATAGGGATTTTATCGAACAGCCGGCTAAGTAAATCATTAATTACGTCTATACGTATAAGAACGACTACAGCCAGATGTTTAATTCGCAAGACATTTACTACCTTTACCAGCAAGAGTATTATGTATATGATGCCTATTTATAGATATCTAGTCCGAAAAAAGAATTTCACTGTGTTTATTTTCAAAAGGCGTAGGGAAAATATACATAGAAACAAATTTACAGTCTATTTAGCAGGACGTTAATGACGTTATTAATATTAATTTATACCTGTGCAGGTAAGAAGTGATGTAATTCTTGATTGCAATTTATAATATCGAATTAGTTTACGTCTATAAATAACAATCTCTCTCCAATTAATGGAAATGTAGAAATCTTACAGTTTATGCGCGAAAGCGACATCGTGATCTTAAAGTTACGATATACGCCTAATACATGCACTACTTTTTCTTTAATGTTTTTAACATGATTAAATTACAAGCGCTCGAAACGCCAATTAATAAAGACTTATGTGACACGAATCGACTTCATAATTATTATGAAAATGATTGACGTAAAGATGATAAAATGATTGAAAATTCGTAAAATGATGCTTATTTATTATTAATATGAAATACTTTTTGTATAAGTAGCTAGTAAATACTGTAGAGTATTGACAATGATTATGCATGAAACTTTTATAGCAAAATGTTTCGGTAAAATGGATTTAATGAACAGAGATTATCTATAAAAATATAACGAAAATATAGAAGGTAAGAAGTAGAAATTATCCATAAAAACCATGTGATGTTATTGCTATTGTAATATATAATTAATTTCAATATACACAATTGGTCATATTCACAAAGGAAATCGTTTCTCCTGAGAAATAAGATGATTTACTACCTGAGAAGCATCATGTACATACGTGGATGATGTTTATATTTTAAAGCCCCTGAAAAAAAAAAGAAAACCAAGTGTTAGAAATCGTTTAAGTCCGAGTTGTGACTGCATAACTTATGGAGGTTGACCCAGAAAACTATAACAATTTTAGAATAAGGAGAATAAAGCAAGGTTTTCATGAGATTTTATTATTTTATGGTCAATATGACTGAAGGTGTGCCATTTAGTCCATTTGGTGAAAACTATAACATTTACGTGTTGTCCATTTTCCAAAATGCGATTTTCCAATTGCTGATCAGACAAATTCCAGAAACTCACACCTCATGATTCTATTGATATCAATCTAATGAACTTCTTCATATAAATAGCTGCCTTCAGCTTATCTAATATGTAACAACTATAGCACAAACAATTCTTATCATTAGTATTGCTTGGGTTTTCGCAATCGTGGAGAGCTTAATATCTTATCGCCATTGCTTCTTTTTCTAACCTGTTCTTAGTATGCCACGCATATCTCATGCTCTATTCGAAATCATGTTAGGTTTAGTTCTTATTCGCCTGAAAACTCTTAGTGAATTAATAAGTTGCTTAGTATCTGCTATCTATCTAGCTTGCTACAAAGAGCTTTAAAATAATATTCATTGGATCTGAGCTGGTGTTTGGGAATAACTAAAGCTGCGATATGTGATGCAGTTGCTGAGTGGATCGTAGGTACACACGAAGTTCACTGGAAAGAGTAAAAAGACGGATACACAGCAAATGGATGATGCGCAACCAAGTGAAGATGCACTGGCTCGCAACCGAGTATAGTTTAGAATGTACGAGCCTGCTGAGAGACACGGCTCTTTAAGTACCTACATAGGTCTCATTAAGAATGAACTCATACGTACACTCTGTAACGAGAAAGAGAAAATAGCTCACCACGTTACTTTTGAATGTGTTGCATTGGACAGAGACTACCACTGCGGAGACAAATTAACCCGATGAAAAAGATTTACCACACAGGCTACTAAATCTAGTTGAAGGGACTAACCTGTTTATACAAAAGAAGACATACATCAGTACGGGATAAATACAAAGGCCTCAGCTACGGTGTAAGGCATAATAAGAATACCAGTTCCGTTACTCAGTGACTAAACAAAATCAATCAGTGCAGCTGGGCATATCTGCTCAATTTACGCTTTATTGTTAAGGACATTTGTGTCAAGCACCGATAAGTAAATCACATAGTGCTGATCATCAAAAGCTATTAGATGAACTTAAGGAAGCATCCCTTATAAAAATGCTGTGGTCAAAAATTTAACCTAGATAGAAAGGATTAGGTGATAATACTAGATAAGAAGAACTGGGAGAAAGGCACGTAAGAGCAGACTCGCATTGATATACAGATGGCTCTAAAATGGACCATGGCGTAGGAGCTGGATACATGCAAAGAAAAGGCTCTTTCGGTAGGCTTCAGCAAAGACAACGATGTGGTAAATGTGTCGCTATTTCAGCCATTCCACGCTTAAAGCGATTAGTTCCGTAAGTGTTTTTAAAGCTTACTAGTTGCTTCTATGTTTGTCACCGACTATGTACTGTCATTTGAACCAACGCTGGTGAAAGTCAAACTGGGCCAAATAACTTTACCACCCTTGGTGTTTTCTGGCGCAGTGTGCTGTTCTTTTCGTAAAAAAGATGCTTGTGAAGTGTTCTTGCATTATCAATATATCTTTTTCGTTTTCTTGTTTGTGTCAAATCGATGAAAATTAATTTATTATTCATCCCTATATAATTTTGTTTGAGTTGTTGTTTTGGCTATTTCCATAGTTTGTAGGATTTTGATGATCCGACATTTCGTCAGTTCGTCTACAGCCGTCATCAGGGTTTCTTGTCAAACTCATTATTTGCAATTAATTTGACAAATATGTCCGAGAATCAATTTTTTCTTTGTCTTGTGTAAGATTCGAACTTGGTCTCGAAATTCCGAATATTTACTAATGTAACACTTAACCATTTAGCCGATCGGGGGAGCAGATATGGCTATCTTACAACCTATATTTAAGCCACAGAGTGTATTGTGGTTGCCAGTCTCTGTTAAGCTATCCTAATCGCTGGTAACCAGAAATCTTTGATTTCAAGACTTGGTGTGCTTTTGGCATTTGGTGTTATGACCATGTGTGCTGCTTCTTTCAATTTTCTTTTTGTGAAGTTTTCCTCTCTTGGTTCCTGTCGAACCAATTTTTGGTGTTCTTTGATTCTGACTTCCAAGGGTTGCTGTATCTCCGATGTATGGTCTTCCACATTGACACAGTACTAGGTATATACATTCTTTCGTTCTCTGATTCGCATTGTCCGGCTTTATTTTGGTTAGGGTTGATCTATTGGTGTTTCGTCGTTCTTATTGCTGTTTGTAAGTGTTGCTATCATCCTATTTTTTTTTTCCGGTAGGCTTTTTATGCACGGATTACAGTTGTGAAGTTGTGAGTTAGAAGACAATAAGACGACGAACACCAAAATCTAATCAAACAGCCGGAGCTGCAAGAAACAATGACCTTCAGGGTACCTGATGAATGCAGTAGACAATTGCCGAAGCGTCGAATCATCAAAATCTACAAACGATGGAAAAGCTAAACACAACTCAAGTATTCATTCATCGTCAACAATCTATCGTCGTGAGATACAATTTGTGGCCTATTCCGCAGGTTTCACTGTATACTCTCGCCGCACAGTTCCGCCCACTTTTAGCGTTATCATAGAATAAAAGTCTATAATTGTTTAAATTCTAAATTCTAACGTATTTATTCTTTAATTTCGCAATTTTTATTTTTTCGTTTATTGTGCCCACCGCTACTCGGTTTTCTGGATGCGTTATAACTTGTTCCCCTTGTTTTAACAGTACTTTAGGAAATTAAGATCAACCTACATACTACGAACTGTGACAATTACCAGAAGATTTCGTATTTCTAGATCCGTCTAAAAGGTACTGATGTGTAAATACTAACAGTATACAATTCTGATAAAAATCCTTTATATGTATCAATTATTTAGTAATTTAGTATTAATAATAAAAATGTGTATTGGAAATCAAAAAATGCAGCGTCAAATAAACACTTAATGTTAGACGGATTTAACAGTGGATAACATCGATAAACAAAAATAAATTTGTGCGATCAGTGCCTGGCTATTCTGCCACACAAAGAGCTCTTTCTTGCAATGCACATTCAGTTCGTTTTGTCTTGTAAGAACATATCGATAACAGGTAAAATAATCTCAAAAGTATTCTCCAAAAAGAACATGCTATTGGCAACCATAACAAGTAATACCCTGATTCCATATTACACTGAAATAAATAGAAAACACCTAACAGAAACATCTTTATTTTTGTTTTTAAAAACTATTCATTTAGAAAACGGGATAACGTGCTATTAGAATAATAAAGTTCCAGTAAATTTACGGTTGTAGGAGTTTTTCGATTTCGGTGGTGGTCTGAGATGGGTTGCGACTGGCAGTTAATGAGTGCGCGCCGCAATTCTAGTGTGTATCAGTGGGGCCGTTTTGAACGCAGCGGACTAAATTAAAATTGCTTGTTGATCTGACAATGTTCCCAATTTTAACTGTCGAATATATAAGACGAAAAGTGGAGACAAAATCTAATAATGTAACTTATAGAAAATAAAGAACATTTGCAAGAGAATGATCGCATGGTGTATTTATAAAAAAAGGGAAAAGGTATTTAATCTTACAGGTATGACATTCAAGAGAAGATGGAAAATAGGTTAATGAAATAATGTGCCAATGTATTAAGTAATTGTTATTCCGCGGCGCGACTACAACACATCTATTAATACCACGGTGCATACAGACCTTTATTCAACCAGTTACATCACTAATTATAAAAAATTCCAAATCAATTTGATTTAAAAAATATTGTAACTATCAACCTAGTCCAGAAAATCGAGGACGCCTACGATAGATTATATGATAAATACTAGACTGGATAGTAGGAAATTAAAAGAAAATATTAATGAAGCTTGTTGCTTGTATACTCAGTGAGTTCATTGAAACATTTTCACTGAATCCCTATAGTACAAATATACAAGTACAAATAGTAGTAAAAAGAATATAACAATGTAATTTAGAAGTTAAACGAATATTTGAAGCAAGGGTTAAAATTAATTGAAAAGTTCTGTTTGAGAAGAATGTTTCAATGAAACGTTTTTAATGAGCAAAATGCATTAGCGTTTGGTTATTTTGTGGATATCAACAGCAAGAACTTGTGAATGCTAGTACTTACATAGGAGAGAAAAAATCGGTTGTCGTGGTAAACGTACGAGAGCCAAAACACAAAAAAAACGCGTTTTTACCAATGTAGGATGACAAAATGAACAGTTTGAAGCTGTAAGAGATTAGTGTCTTACGGCCAGTGATGGATCGAAAAAAAGACCTTCTGACCTATAGACAAGGTCGATTATTACTGGAAAAGACATTTGAAAAATACCATTCATCATGCAAGATATCTGACATGGCAAAATTACAAACCACAGACCACTGACTGCGTCAAACTCGCAATCTCTGGCGGGGCTAGGATCATATGACCACGAGAAACTCATGGGGTGGAGGTACTCTACTGAAGATATTTAGAAAAAGCATATCTTCAAAAAAAAACGTTTCGAGATGCTAGCAGCCAGACATACCTTTTCTCGCAAAAATCTATAAGTCACATATCTAACAAGGATCCTTCAACTAACAATTTAGGAATTCAACTTAATGTTAAAATTTTTATATAGCCAAGAATTCTATTTAGAACCAAATATAGCTTGTGGAATTATAACTTAAATGAAGCAATTTTTCTGAAATATAATAAAAATTTTTTATTGATATTTCAGTTTTATAAAGTATTAATTAAGGTGTGTTGTAGACGATTTTTTTTTGTTTCATAAATTTTGTCAATACAAAAACAATAAGTAAAATTGATTATTTAAATGTAGATTTCGCTTATATGTTGTTTGTAAATTAAATAATACTGCACAACTCTAACAATTTAAATGTTCGTGTTATTGACAGCAACAGATGGTTGTAAACAAAAAAAGGAAGAATAACGACACACTTAATTAATTTACTTTAAAAAGCTTGAAAAGATAATAAAAATGCGAACGTGTTTATAAGAAAACGCATTCAATTGAACATAATTCGACGGAAAAGTATTGGTTGCTAAATGTTATGGGTACTAATACTAGTTTATTCTATTTTGTAAGTTATTAATAATCAAGAATGTTTTTTCCTTTTGTACATGTATACAAAAATACAAATTATGTAGCTGCTAGCATCAACCCCAATAATGAATTCCACGTAGGAAATTCATGTTTCTTTGCTGTAATTTTACTACTTCTTTATTACTCATTAATTTGACGAAATGCCCAGCGATCGGATGATTGTTTTCTCTCTAGCAGTAGATCGCAGTCGTGCAGCCCATTCCAACCCCTACTGCTGAAACGCTTCACCGAAATCGTTCGAAATAAAATACTAGGCATCATCGATTGCAATCGCGGTGCATAACGTACTTGCCACCACCACCGAAACAACTTAAAACAAAAATCTTAATATCAATAGCCACCTATGTTACAGGACTGATTGAAGAACTTATGGTAAATAAATTAATGTTAAAGATTCATACTGTAGAAGCTGCAATTTTGCATATATAATTATATATTAACTTTGTTATATTGTTATAAATTTGTATTGATTTTGCGTGTAATTGAAGCGGTGCAAAAAAAACCCATAAGAATTCTAATGTAACAAAAGGCAAACAGGCTTTTCATTAAAGCGGAATGAATTATAAAAGAATGGAATATAAAATTAGAGTTATTTATTGCCTAAATATTGAAATTGAAAACCGGTGAATTGAATCAATTAAGTTCGTGTATAGAACAATCACTGGTCCAATATTTAGCGCAATTTCAACAATAATGATAAACGCATTCTTCGTGCCACTATTTGTGGCATTTACGGGAACGCATGTATTTTTAATAGAAACACCAACAAAAAGTCAAATGGGACAAAATGGATGAAATTAGCCGGCATAATCTCACCCAAACATATGTCGGGAAGTGAGCATCCACTAGTCTCAACATCAGAGCACAGTGAGCGATGTAACAGCCCAACTTTGTGGTATGTAATTATACTAATGTAATTATACTAATTTTTCCACTATGGTTTCTGTAATAACCACGTAATTGCTATGGATAGCCCTATGTTTGCTGAGTGTATTTTGAGTTGCATATTTGTTTTGTTTTACTCGTTACATAATCAATGTTCCGACAATATTTCACAATAAAGTTTTTTTGTATATAATTTTAGTTAAGAGTTTATTGTTTGATTTATTTAATTAAGTGTAAGATTTTTGAATTAATTCCATCAATTATTGTCTAGCGTTTTGCCAGTTTGATAAATGTTATCTATCTAGATTTTGTCGGTGAATTGTGCGTTTGCGTTGTACGTTTTTTGAGAGAGGGTTTTGTAAGAAAAACGATTGTAAGATTTTTATCAGGCAGTTCCTTGTTCGACTATTAACGTGACGTATTTTTGTAAATCATTGTTGCCATTTTGTAATTCATTTGATATTGAGATTTGATTTCTGTTTAAAATATAGCCAATCAAGGAATTCTTTTCGTAATAGTGTAGTATAATATGAAGTGTGCAATATATAGATATAAGATTAATTATTATTTTTTGTTCGGGAAGATATTTTTTTAGTTTTTATTCTCTCATTATAGTTTTAAAGAGTTAATATTTTCGGTTTTTCAATTTCTCTGATTCATTTTTATTTTATCAATCACCTCGTTTGGGTGAGTAGAAGCATTCTTGCTTTTAGTTATTTTTAGTAATTTTCTAGAAATTGTCCACGCTCAGTTTATTTTGTTGAAACCACGTGGATTGAAATTGTAAGAATTTTGGAAATCTTCCTGAACAAACAAATCTTTTGCTTTGCATAGGAAATTGCATTGTCCAATAGAAATAGAATCAATGCAGTTTTTATTTTAGGGCAGAACTTCAGTTCAAACGGTTTTTTTTTTCTGCACAACTGTAAAGTTAAAGCACTTTTTGAAAATAAATTTGATTGTTAATTAGCTTCTTTGAGTTGAAAATTCTGTTTTTTTTTTTTATTTTTATATTAAACCTTTTGAATTTTTCGGGTAATTAAGAAGGTCTGATTTCATTCACTCATAATTTACTTTTCCTGGTTAGATTCAAATTTTAATTCGCGAGGGTAACTCTGAGGTTAATTGTTCTTTTGCGTTTTTTTTTAAATTATTCCGTTGAGCTAGCTAATTTAATTTTCTTTTTCATTGTAAAAAATCACGTTTTTGCAATTTATTCATTTTAATTCATCAAAGTACAAACGCAGTAATGTTGAGTGTACTGTGTGGCGAATACATGTGCAAAATGGAGTTCATTCCCAAGATCGTGCGAATAGTGCGAGTACTTCGGGGGCTTAGATGTAATGAGTCCCAGCGACCCAAAGCAGGGAAAACAAATGGCTGACTGCGTATGGTATATACATATATGAATGGTTAATTTTTTTTTAAGAAACAATTATTTGAGGTACACTGTTGAAAGTATTACGGTGTTGGCGTTAATTTTGCGCCAGTCAAATATTTTAGTGTTGATTTTTCCAAACTTTGCCAGACGAGTTGACTACGCGTATTTAATAGAACAGAAATGACTCGAATTTCGTGTGAACTCCTTTGTTCAGAATATGAGATTGACTATTTTTTCTCAGACATTCAGAGCGTCACCAATTAGAATTTTTTTATCCTCGATAGAAATATAGATAACCCACCTATTCTAAACAGTATGGCATTATAAGCACCACCTCATTGCACGTGTACTCTGTTTTCGTGTTTGATTCCCGTATTAAATATCCAAACAAACCACCAAATGTGACTAACTTGCAAAGTGTAACCTCGTGATTAAACGTTAATTCCAGTGGGCCATAAAAAATTTCAATCTTAAAGATGTACTTGGGAACTATATATTTCGCAATTAGTTTAGACCTTTGAAATCAATTAGCAGTAAACATTCACTTAAATTTTATAATGGTTCTCAAAAATTCATTTTAAAATTGTACGTTTAGTTGAAAACCAAACTTGTGAATGAGTGTTTTGCCATATTTATAATTGAGAAAACGGTCTTACAGAGAGAATATTTACGCACTAAGAAATAGGGTTGATATTAAAAAGACGTTGTGTTTAGAAAACGGTGTTAAAAAACACCCATATTCGCAATCATTTAGTTAAACAGCTAATAAATTTGTCTAGTCTAGATAAATAAAATGTGACTAGAAGTATTTTGTAATTCCAACGTGTAGTTGGACAAAATAACCCTTCGCATAGACAATACTTGACTATCTTTGTTGGTCAAATTAAACTTCTAAGTTCTCGACAAAATAACGAAAAAGATGGACCTCCCTATATAAAATAGTCAAAAAATTGGTTAAAATTTTCAACAGTGTAGATCAAAAATACATATTCATACTACCAGTGTAGGCATAATTATTTCATTCATAAATTGTAATCCAAGTAGCAAAATATATTATCATCGAATACGCTGATTGACACAAACAAGAGAAATAGTGTAGGAATTGCGGTAAAGGTAAATCAGTGCATGCAAAATGAACTAGTTCCTCTTAGCAATAACTGGAAAGCATTTCCTTTAATTCAATTAGATTTGAATGATGTGTTTGAAGTAAATAGGGATGTTGATCGCTAACACGGTTCAATCAATCTTTCCAAATATCACCGATTTCTATATGAGGAGGCTATGTTTTCAAAGTAGGCTAAGTCAATATGTTTCTACATGTTAATTCATTACGCAAAAATGTATCCTAATGTAAAAAAATGCCACCCCACATGTTGATGAAGCGGCACTCCCGTTCTTTTCCCGTAACCTTCCTTGACTCCCCGTCCAAATAAATTATTAATGAAGGATTACAAGGTACCTTAATGTGGGCCGTTAATTTCAACTATGTATTATATCATCTTCTTTAATTGGTAATTATGATGAGGCTAAGAGGTCAAAATAATTCGAATCTTGTTTTATAATTAAAGGTACGGTATTTTTAAAATTTCAACCATAAAAATAGAAAGAGCAATAAAATGTTTTTTAACAATAAAGATTTCCAGTCATTAAGCAATAGTTACTTATTTTAATACTTTTAAGATATCTGTACTGGTATCAGTTAAGTTCAAAGTTTGTCTCATTGAGTGTAGATTAGATTAGATTAGGATTAGATTGGGCTACGGACTTGCTTCAATGCGACCTTTTTATCTAATGTGATCCCCTTTTTCCTAGAAAATGTTCTCTAATTTAGTCTATAGTGACCATTCAGCAGACCTATTATCATTCTGATAGTCTTCCTACCTTTATTCAGTAGATCCATAGTCAATTCAGGCCTCTGTTTCTTTACAAACTCTTTTGCCTGTCTCTGTGTCGGTGAACTATCCATTTATTGACGGATTTTGTAATTTGCGATTTGGCAGTGCCGAAAGGACCAGCTCCAACGAATGATCTTGACGTACCTAACTTGGCCAGCTTGTGCGCCGCCTTATTTCGACTCACCCAGGCCAACGTTAATTCCCTTTGGGTGTCCGCCTCATTTACGCTAACCCAAATCAGCTTAGAATCCCAACTTACGGCTTTCGCTTTAAGTGTAGACTGACAGTCAGAGAAAATGGCGACGCTTTTACTTGACTCGTTACATCTTTCCATTTCTCGGACATAATGGTGGATCGCAGCAACCTCAGCTTGGAACACAGTTGAGTCCATACTTCGGAAGTAATCGTTTTAAGTGTGGATTGGCTGTCAGAGAAAATAGCAACACTTTTGCCTAGCTCAGTCCATATTTCTATTTCTGTGACACAATGGTAAATTGCAACAATCTCAGCTTGAAACACCGCTTTTCTGAAGCTTACCGAAAGAGTCTTTTTAGGCTCTCATTGGGTGTACCCCTAATAATAACTATGTAAGTTATTATTTTTGTTGGAGTTGACAGTTTGATATTTTAGAATTTGAAATAGTTTTTGCATGAGATGAGTTGACCAACTCCTACAATGCATCTAATATCCAATTTTTATTTAAGGAACACTTTCGTCTCCGTCAACGAGAATTCCCACACAAGAATTCTATACTTTATTCAATAATTTACCCAAAATCAATTTTACAAAACAATAGCAGTAGCGTAATCTGTATTGCTCATTGCAGTGACATACAGGATGACATAGAAAAAACTACAATGCATAGTACCATGAGATAGAGGAACAAAAAATAACAAAAACGTTCCTATACACTAATGTCCGATTGCTTTTGGTAGATGTCAAACCAATATTAGCATAGTGTCTTGAAAGTTTTATTTTAAAATGGTGCGCTATACTTTCGTAGAATACAGGCACACGATCATGTGTTATGGCGAAGCTCGTTCAAACTCTTTCGAAGCTCAACCGATCTATCGAAGGAGATACCCATTTAGGCAAGTTCCTAATGTTAGGACATTTATTGACGTACATAGGCGTCTGGGAGAAGATGGTTGCTTTAAAAAACCACAATTAGATTCTGAGGTTAACCAAACTCGTCGTACTGTTGCAAATGAAGAAGCTATTTTGCAAATAGTGGAAGACAATCGTAGAATTAGCACCAGAAGAATAAGTGCAGCTGTACCGAATGTCAATCGTGAACCTGTTAGGGAAATCTTCAAAGAACAACTTCATCCATTTCATTTCCAAAAAATCCATCACCCACTGGAACAGGATTTCCTACCGCGTTTACAATATTGCGAGTGGTTACAAAATAAAGGGTAAACTTTCTGTCATTCATTTTGTTTACCGATGAAGCAGATTTTAGTCGCGATGGCATTTTTAATATTCACGATATGCATTATTGGAGCGATGAAAACCGTCATCAGAACATAATACGAAATCACCAGTATGGGTTTTCCATTAATGTGTGGGCAGGCATAATCGACAATTATCTAATTGGTCCATTTCGAATGCCCAGACGATTGACAGGCGAACTCTAGCAAAAATTTTGAAAAATGAACTGAATACTTTATTAGAAGATGTCCATTGAATATTATAAGAAAAATGTATACCATGCATGACGGGCGCGCCAGCTCACTATTCTAGAAGAAAATAGAAATAGAGGAAAGTAATGGGGACTATACATGGCCAGCTCGTAGTCCCGACAATAATCCTCTCGATTTTTCATTTTGGGGATTATGAAAGAGTGAAGTGTATGCCAAGAATAAATAGTGAGAGAACAATTAATGGAACAGAATTGTGGAGTCTGCTGACAGATTTCATAATAATGCTAACATATTTCAAAGATGCCGTCAGTCATTAATACGAAGATTGGAAATGTGTATCAGGAACAAGGTCACCAATTTGAACACCTTATGCAGAACTAATATGTTTCTTATATTTTTGAATGGTAGACTTGGCTGGTCTCCATGTTAAGAAGATGATAGTAAATTAAATTTATTTATACAGGTGGATCACCACATTCGCGTCGGTTTATATACGAAAAGTGGTAACATATTTTTAATTTGTTTTTGTTGAAGGTTATAGGGGTTCGGAAGGGTATTCGGATGATTTCAATAATCGGAATAATATTCCGATTCCATATTCGACCACACATACTCGTATAAGTTGCACGTATTCGGATGATTTCAAGTGGATTTCAATAAGCGCGGTGGAATGCGGGATAATATTTTATGTTTATTTTATACGTAACTAAATCTCTATTACAGTTATCTACAACAAAAGTTTACGTATTCTTCTTATAAAAATTCTGCACATTAGTATATATGATGTCAATGTAACTGTGTGATTTTAAATGCGCCAACGTCTATGAACAAAAACACCGCGCGTCAGTCACAGATAATAAATTCTGGATGGTCGAGTCAAAACGAGAGTTGAGAACTTTCCAAAATCACACATTTATACGAATACGTATATGGCCCACCTACCCAAAAGTTTCGGTAGATTCATTCGTGATCAAATTTTTGCAAAAAATTTTACCAGATTTGGAATCATTCTGATGCAGAGCATCCAATTCGAATCATCCGATTCGAAATCATTCCGATTCCGAATCGGGATTCTAGAATCGGAATCATCAAATATTTCAATAATCAGAATCCAGGAATATTTTAATTCGGATACTCACAACACTAGTGTGGTTTTAAGAATTATGTTTCTCCAGAAAAAAAAAAAAAAATAAGAGAATAATAAAAATTTCTTAGAAAATACGTGTTTCGATAATTAAATATAATGTTTCTCGAGCTAAGTATACTCAAATTATGAAAATGTAAAAATTACAAATGCCAAATTAATACATTCCTGTGTTTAATCAAAATTTAAGAAAAGGTTCAGAGGAAAGGATTTCAATAAAATATATAATATATAAAGTTGAGTCAGTACAGTCACTGAAATGCTTATTAAATTATTAAATTAAAAATATGTCTCTAGATACTGAAATTCACGTTTATTTGTTACAACAACCGCGTGCATGTTTAATTTGGAAAGAACATAGATGGATAGAGGGGGGAATCAACAAGTGACCTCGACGGCGGTATGTTCATTCATATTCCCCTTCTCTTCTCCTGATCTGGCTTACCTTCCACCACGAATCAGACATCCCCACAGGATCTTGATTAATCACAGCTTATGAAGCGTTCACTACTACTTCTTCAGGGTCACGGAAACAAGAAAAACCGAACGCGCACAGTCGGGACACAAACACTAACTCGACGGACGGGAGCCCGACGTTCGCCCGCGTTGCAAATAACTCGTCTTATTCACCCACCTGTTCAATAGGAATCGCGACTCCCTGACCGTGGTTACGCACAGATTCGATAGAAAGCGACAGGTTTATACCCCCACAGTGGCAACAACCCGCACATGTTTTATATACTACAAGAGTAATTCTAAGTGTGGTGTGTTTCGGTTCGTTTCGGTCCCGTCCGACCTTAGAGATTCCGTCTGCGACACGTGCGATCCGAGACGTCGGGGTCCGCCGTATGTGCCGGCCCGTGAGGGCTCGCCCGATGTTCCCAACCCGGAAATCGACGGCTATAATCCCGGCTAATGTGCAGCAGAATCGGCGGAATGAAGCGCCGAGCTGCGTTGGGTCCCGCCAGGAAAAACAGCGTGGGCGCTTCGCTCTCGGACGAGTCCAAGTGCGACAGGCGTCTACACGTGAACTTTGACCTTTGTTTGAACTCATCTACCAGCAGAGAGCCACGCACTCGACATCAACAGTTACTACCGATCCCCTTTTCCTAATTGCCAGACGAACCTATCGTGCTATATGGCTTAATCATACACCTAAATTCCTCTAATCATTCGTGACATCCCACTACGAGATATTGGAAGAGTCGATTTTTAATAAAGCAAAAGATCAGATATCTCGTAGAGTCGTTAATAGAAAAAAAAAACCTTTTCAGGTACAATGTATGTATAACATGGACATGCAATACACATACCTCTTATTTGAATACCTCTTAAAAATAACGTTTTCTTGGAAGTTAGATACAGCAAGACGTACAGCATCCAATCCCCACCCACACTTTATATCATTATATCGTTTCATTTGATGTTACTTACTAACGTCAAAATCCCTATCTTTGACACAATTATTTTTATAATAATGATAATGGAATGAGGTCAAAATTACTGTGTAGTGGTAATTGTAGGTATAAACGCGCTACTCTGACATATCGGAAAACACAAGAGCATATCCAGTATTCAAGAACAGGTCATATAGCTAGATATCGATTCGTATAGTCTGTCCATGGATATAACGATTTGACTTATTCACTAGCACTCGAACGAAGAAATGTTTACCCAATCCTTCAAAAAGGGGTGGTTCGCAGAGTCGTATTATTAAAGATTATTAATCTAAACATCTATTATAAAAACATTTATCTTCGATTTTAAAATGTATTGATATGTATACATCTGTACTTACTCTGTAAATACATGTTTTACCTTAAACTTAAATGCTATCATTAGTGTATTCTTAATTGCTTACCCTAATTACTTTATGGTGGTAGCCCCAAGTACAAGAAAACATAGGTACATATCAAATAAAAATAAGATGAATACAGCTAAGGAAAATACCACTGAAAAATACTTAATTAAAAAATTAATATGAACTCAATATAAACCAAATAAAGAAAATGAGAATTGCATAGGCAAAGAAATATTCACTAGAAAAAGAAGCTCCAATCTCAAAACCATAATTCAATTTGATGAGTAAAATATAGATCGAAGAACGGAGGTTAAATACCTAGACCTCGCCCTATACAATAAACTTCTATGAAACAAACATGAACTTGATGTAAACAATAAGGCCAAAAAGCCGTGATGGCGTGCAGACACTTTTTTTTCCGGAAAAAACTGGGGATGCAACCCAAAAATACTATTTGGGTGTATATAGCGATAGTGAACCATCAACTCACGCATCAGTAGCTTGAGCAAAAGAACTAATCTGGCCACCGCGAGAATTAACCTCTCGAAAGTGCAAGGGGCTATGAGAACTTGCTTAGTAACAAGGGCGAGTGGGATCATAATGCCATCTCAAAATTGGATAGAAATGCCATCAAATGGTACACTGATTGTTCCAAAACGGCAGAAGAAACTGGAATAGAAATATATGGGCCTAGAATCAAGCACTTTGAAAGCTTGGAAAATTGCCCAAGTATCTTCCAAGCGGAAATACACACTATTGGTAGATGCGCTCACTTCAACATCGATAGAAATTCTCGAAAGTAGGAGATCATTATGTCTGATAGTCAAGTCAAGCAGCCATCAAAGCGCTGAGCTCACATGAAATCAGTTCCAAGGTGGTCTGGGAAGGCCTAGGAAAATAAACGAGCTAGGCCAAAAGGAATCAAAGTAAAGTCCTGTGGGTTCCGGTGTCACACAGGAGTGGAAGGAAACGAGAAAATGGATAATCTCGCAAAAAAGGGACTGAAATATATTTTGTAGGACTGACCTTTTGCGGGATAAATAGCAGTACAATAAAGAACACTGAAAAGATAAATGGAGCACGGGAAAATCTAATTATTGGGAGAATCTCCAGCGAATGAGGCAAAGTAAAATTCTTCTGGGAACCGAGAACCAGAAGAGCTTTACAGAATACATCGACCTGAGTAAACAACAACGTTGGTACATTAACAGGAATACTTCCATGGTAAACTGAAAAAAACATCTGAGTAGCTTGGATTCGCAAAGAATCCAAACGTAGATTTTGTGGAGAACAGGATAAACACCCATCATCTCCTCTTAAATTGCGCAGCACTTTGCCACTCAAAAGCGTGGGGCAGCATGTAAAATCTAAGAAGGAGACTTACCTAACCTGGACCTTCTGATTATCCGACACTTTCTGAACAGAATAAGACTGAAGATAGATCTCTTATGTCGCAGTGTAACATCACTCCCCACATACATACATAGGCAAAGAGAACTAGCTAATTTTTTTTTGATTGTCCCTTGTCATGCCTTTCTATTAAATACACCATTCTGAGCGATTTTTTTTTTGCATTATTCCGTAAACGTTCCCGTTAGTTTCGATGTTCTTTTATTTTAAATAATTGGGTTTCATACCTTAGCCGCCTTTAACAAAAATCGTTCACAACTTGGTGCACAACGAAATAGGTGCTCTAAATGCACTAATACAGTGATATTAATCAAAATTCAGCATGTGTTCTATGTTTATGGTATTGGTCGGGCTGCTCCTCACCATTTCGGTACTTAAGTGCTCTTGGACGTCTAACTTTAAGATGTATTTTGGTTCCAAACATATGAAAGAAAACCATTAGACTACCTCTACACAAGAATAATATGAAATTAGATAAGAAGTATGGGACTTATCTACACCAATAAAGAAAGCACTGACTATAGAACGTAGCTCATCCAATGTTTAAAATCTTGACACATGTTAAAATAATATTATTTCAGTGACAGTAATATGCGTGCCTATTCGAATTTAGAATTTCCAGCTGCCCCAGTGGATGGCGCTACAAATGTAAGAGCAAATATAATTGTACCGTTTATACAGAGCACTGTTGTATGCTTCAACAATACCAAATCGAAGTTTCTAGTGCGAATATACTAGAACATTCAGGAAAGAAATAGACCGCTCCAGAACTAGATGTACCCAATATAAGCACGCTCGCGAAGAGCGAAAGAAATAGTTTTATTGCGGAGCTCAGAGCAGTGATAGCCAATGTAAAAGCAAATAGTGGCTATAATTGTGAATATAAATAGGTGAATTTAGTTGTTTTAGTGATGTTCTGGCTATTTATTATTAGTATTTATATTATTTTACTTTAATTGGCTTTAGTGTGGAAATAAATACTTTCTATATATCAGCTGTGTGAAACTTTATACGGCTTTTTTGATCTTAATTATTATTAATATAATTATTATAACGTTTAGAGTGGTTTGTTGTCCCTATTTAGCTTCCCATGCGTAACCTTTTAGTTTCCATACCTACACATAAAAAAAAAAACATGTAGATACAGTTTTAACGTTCCTTCGTATTTGAATTATCGGAAAACATGCAAAATGTGAATAAGTTCAGTTTAGTTAATAAAAAAGAAGTAAAAGGGTTGTGCTCCATTAATGCCACATATGTATAATATCAATATAAGATACATAGATTTGAACTTTATTAGCAAGGCTGTACATATAGAATGTTCAACCTCAGGAGAGGAATTCAGGCAAGCCCGTTATTAAATTCTCCCCAGAAATGATTAATTAAAGGATATAACATGGATCGAATACCTGGTGCATCTTACACCACTCAAATATTGTCCCCCTCAGCATCCCCACACTGAGAAAATGTATTGTTTAGAATTACATTACAGCTATTTAATTTCAGTGTTGTATATATAATTTCAATTGGTGCAGTACCTACTGCTGCGTAAATATTATATTTTATTTAAATAGCTAAAATTACAAAAAAAGTGTTATTGCTTTATTGGAGTTAATACTAACAAGAGCAAAGGTGTGAGTCACATTACGGTGTTGTGAATCAATTGCGCGTGATGTTTTTGTCCTTATTACTTTCGTGAGTCGTATATCTAACTTGCTTATTTGTTAGATTTTATTGAAGTGCGATGTAGGAAACACCTGCGACTCTACTTATCTATTAGCGATTTTCTTGTATACGACACGCTCAGCCAATAACATAACTCCCTCAAAAAATATACGTCTTTCTTTGTCTTACACTATTTCATTTATATATCCAAACATGTGCCTACGCCATTCTACTATACATAGTTGCTGGTGGTAGTTGGTGGTTTCTCTTAAGTAATAAGTCTTTGCGTGTGAAATGGATAATTATGCAGAAAACACCTTGACGGATTAGGAGTTACATTCTTTAATCCTATCATTACTCTAACAAACTACATTACAGTATATAGTTATAGGTATTTTTGTATATAATACAGTCATCGTTTAATATAACATGAGTTTTCATTAAAAAACTCATGTATGTAGTATGTAAAGTAAATATGTACTCTACATATATAACAAAATTTTCTAAAGATAAATATTTGTGACAAAACGGTAAGTATTCTGAACTTCTATGTCTTCATGTGAAATTTTATGTTAGGATTAAATACTGAAAACACAATTTACCAACTATGTAGATCGTATAGAAAACTGCAATTTCCAATGTAAGTTAGTATAATGTGCTGCACCTCTAAGTATCTAAAATTATATCTACATATTTTAATACCAAACATAAAGCTTTTGTACCCTTCATTCTTTTTAGCAGTACTAACAAATATCTATGCGTAGGGATCTTAAATATATCGAAAACTACCTATACCTATATGTAATGTAAACTATAAATATGTATTTATTATGTATCCCCATCCATAAAAATACATTTTGGTAGAACCATAATAACAATGACTCTATGAGTCAAACAATTAAACGAGGAAGTAAAAGGCTATGGTCAGATCTCATAACACATAAAAAGGATTTTTTCAGTTAAGTAAATATATTTCTTTAAAAAGTTTTACTTCTTTCAAATATATCTGTATTTGAAATAAGAAATTATTCTTGTATAGAAACAAATATTTTACTTGGATGTAATAATAATTTTTTTTATTATGGATTTTAATATTGAGGTAAATTTATAATACTTAATGTTAAGGTGAAAATTCGTTTTAGAAAATATGATGTAATTTTTGCGGTGGGGTGAATTTGCCTACGTGACACTCGAACGATTACCAATAATGCAGTAGTTGTGGCATGCATCGAAGATAGAATGTGAATTGCGGTGGTGGCTAAATATGCTAAATTGTACATACTATTACAGTAGGAAGTCGGTAAGTAATTCAAGGGTTTAACTGCTTTATTTATAAACTGCAGAACCGTACTTAAGCTTCTTGATAATTGAAGTTTTTCAAAGGTTTTTAAAAAGTTTTTAAAATCTTTTGCTAATTTAAAGAATTACTTAACGTATATTTAATTACAAATTTAAAATTTGCCTACCAATCCTTAATTCCTCTGCATTTACTGTCTCCAACGGGCCTGCAAAATGTCGAAAAAAAGCATTGGAAACACCAACTTTGAAAGCTATAAACAGTATTTTTATCCATGCGAAGGTATGTTTTGCATTTGTAAATCAACATATCCTGTCTAATTTCCTAATTTCTCTGATTTAAGTAATCTTAAGCTTTCTTGGTTTGCAACAAACCATTAAAACAAAAAAAAATAATTAGAAGTGTACAGAACGGTTGGTAGCCATAAGCTGTATAAATTAATAAATAAATAATTATGTTGTATAATTGAGGTGAAAAATAAAAATAAAAACAGCATGGTGTGCATTCGAATGCTTAGTTGCACTAAGAAGTAAAAATATACCAACTATTATACCACATCTTTTTATCTACTATTTATTGTGAAGTATATGTATTCATTATAAAATAATGTATCTCTTCAGATAACCGAAGATTTTGAAATGTTAATAAAGGAGCAACAAGTGACTGCCGATATAGGGCGTTGCACCTGGGACCACTGAGGCCTTCTGATATCCTACACTTTCTGAAAGAAGTGGGTGACACAATAGATCTTTTAGGTCGCAGTGTAATATCACCCTTTCAATATATACATACATACATACCACATTGTTTGTCGTACGTCCAAGGGAAGATCTTCAAGTAACAGTGGAAGTTCGTCAGTATGTTTAAAATAAAAAAACACAAAATCATCTTCTCTTTTTTGTGTACTTTTTCTAGACGTTCACAATCATGTTTTTTGCGATTACAGCGCAATCTGTTACGAATCGAAAAAAAGTTTCAAACAGAAACTACATGATGGCGTAGAATCCGAATCTGCAATACAAAATGGGGGTTCCCATTTAAGATTTCAAAGTTGTCCCCCCTCCCACTCTGGAGGGGGGAGAGGATCGAATTCAGCACCATTCAATGAGCCCCCTACATTATAACAAATCTTATTAAAATCTTTTTTTGATTTGATGCAGTGTTTTAGAGATATTCCGTTGTCTCAAGATAAAAAAAACTCATCCTGTATATCTAGTATCCAGTTTGATGTTAATGGCAGGTTTTATGTACATATAAAAAATACATTTTAGAAATCAGCAGTATTGTTGTAAATAAAACTATAATCTTCTTTCAAAATAACAACTATTAGTTCAAGTAAAAGTCCTTTTTATTTCTTTTTAGAGAAAATTCAAATTTCTTTCAAGAAAACTAAAGCTTCATTCAGTGAAAATATCTCGTACAAAATATCTACATACATAGGCTGAGATTGCAATGTTTCAACTAATGGTAAGTTTTTATTTAATTCAATAAACGATTTGTGATGCAGATATTTTTTCTTAAAATTAAATAAACATTATTTTGTTCCAAGAATATATTTATTGCGTATATTCTATATATGAAACAATGATATTCTTAACTTAAATAAAATTTCTTTAAATTGAAATTAATCGGTACGCACACACCCTGTTGGTACCAGCCCAATCTGCGCATAGAATGATCCACATTATAAACATAAATTATAATACTGTGTATGCTGGAATACTAGCATACACAGTATTTATTTTATTATTGCGCAGATTGTGAGCAAAACGAAACTGGTTGCGTACTCTATGTTAACTACAGAATTTGTGAAATCTGACAATAATATTTTCTGCATTCTTTTTTAGAAACAATATTGCGGTATTTTAACTTTGTATATGGTGTAATCATAGCATTCATCATTATAAATACACTAGACTTTCTTTTAATCTTGCAATAAACTATAATTAATCAATAATTAATTAAATATCATGAAAATTATAATGATTCTTGTAAACAACAGCTTGTTATTACTACTTGTTAAAAATGCACTTGCTGCATACATTTTGTTTTAAGTTACAATTATTTTACAAATATGAAATGTAACGCGGAGTATAGTAAGCTTGGTCACAATTGGATAAATATTACATTTTTTTCTTTTGAGTTCACACGATACACATCTTTGCAAATTGTATTTAACTATCGTTAGTGCATCCAGATACTAAGAACAGACGCACAATCAGCCGCAAAACCGAGCGATGGAGCACAGGAACAATAAAAAAAAACACCGCAAAATATTATATAGATCACAGTTATGATTGAATTTTGTTTCTCCAAAGTAGGTTATTGACGGATCTCTTAAATGCGCAGATCGGGAGGTCCTTCAACTTCTCAGATATATATTATAGTAATGATATGATGTAAATGAAAAGAGGAAATGAATTGTTCAAAAACTGAAGTTTTTATGTGGTGGTGGTATTAGCCCCCGAAATTTAATAGCTAGATTATGTATATCGATACGGAATGTAATTTGCTGTATAAGTACGGAGGCGTCTTTTTTGTTAAAATTTACGATAAAGACTAAGACATGAGCAAGTCTTCAAATTTTTCATATTTAGCCATCCCAATTTACTAACTTAAATGATACGTGCGCAAACTTACCAAACCGTATATGAACCTAAACATGAGTTCTGCACTTTTTGTATTCGATATTGCGTGTTCGATCCAATGCTGCATGGTAAACCGTTGAAACAGTACGCAAACTGTGACAGCACAAGCGCATCAAACAAATTAATACTTTTTATGGTTTTAGTTCTAACATCCAGAGCTGATCAGTAAGGATAAAACTTTTTTAATTGAAGATTTTACCTGAAGGTAGCGTCTAAAATCAGGCCAAGGTCACTCACCCTGTCCCCAACAGGTAACCTGTTATTGTTGAGCATCACATTAACTTCGCTCTTTAGGTGGTTACATATTCTAGTCCTGCCAAACTTTATCATCTGCGACTTACTAGTATTAATATCGAAATTTCTATCTGAGGCAAATGCAGATATAGCTTCAAGTTCACGGCTAAAATAATTCACAGCCGTCTGCCACTCGGACTGGGCGAAAGATCATAACAAATGCACAAGTTCACAATGAGTTACACGTCTGACAATGTCAGATGTATGTGCATAACGAGTACAAGAGGGGTGCTAACATTGACCTCTGTGGAACACTATGAATAACATACATACTATCAAACATTTTTCTCTTTTTTAAAACAAGAATGTTAATTGTAAAAACGATGTTTTCCTTGTTTTACGATAAAATTACTAAATCTTTGGTATTAGATAGTATTACAATATACACGTAATGTTTAATTTACCGTAACAAAATACCTTTCCCCCACCAGTGCGTTGGATGTAAATGAACAAATTACTTGCTCTCTACTCCAAAAGTTAGTGTGGGAGATAAGCTCTTATCAAATTTGGATCAATACAACGTGTACCTACACGTGCTAATGATAAAGGTCAACATTCAGCGAACAGCCGTACGAAATCATGGTATTTAAAATAGGGGTGAAATCTCCAAGATAAACCGGTAGCAGCGATTTATTTTGTCTCTCCTAAAACTTACTAGAACACCTACGCGCACGAACTCTGACTTTTCCCTATTATTATTACATCTCGTGTATTCCTATTGCAAACATTTGATATTTTCAAAATATTTTATGAAAGAAATTTATGAATGGCAAAATAAACGCAAGATGATTTCGTTCCCAGGTGTACGTAAAATTCAATAAAAACACATGCGTGTACCTTGTCAAACATGTAATTTTACGTTGGCGTATGCTTCAGTCTCATCAGATGTCACATTTTAGCACATTTACTAGCGTTATGCTGACACACGCACACATATATACACAACACTGGCAACTAATATCAATTTCACCCACGTTTGCAATATTCGAAAGAGCTCTCTTTCTGTGTAAATATGTGCAGCTTAACTGTTTACAGTTCTTGTGGGGATAAATCGAAGGTATTGCTAAAAAATGCAAATTTATGCATAATGCTTACAAAGGATGAATTCAAAATACACACAAATGACTCATTATAAAAATATACTCTTACGGAAAATTGCCGTATAATTTTCTTCTCAATAAAATATGTTTATAAACACAATTTATTGTTATTTTTTTATATTTCTTTTATATTATATTTATATCGTTATTGCAGGGAATATGTATTCGGAATCTTATAAGTGTAAAGTTGTACAAACATAAAAAAAAACTGTCATAGTTTTCTAGTTGCCTTTACTTTTACAAAGGGTATAGCAGGATAAGCTACTGAAAAGTGCCTCCGATGGTATCGAATTGAAAACACATAAAAAAGTTGCGCTTTAAGAAGGTAATAACAAAAGCACGGACGAATGCGTTCGGAGAAGTGGGAAAGCGGAAAACTCAGTGGCGTTGCCTACACGCAGTCTATACCTAGGAACTTGCATATTATGTATCTACATAAATATGTATGTACCTACATAGTTTTGCGAAGTCAGTAGAGAATATTATGTAAGGTTCTGTATTCACATGTAAGAGAACTTCATATTTACAAAGGAAAATCTAAAAAGTATTAGGTGGTTACAAATTTTAAAAACTTATTAAATTACAATGAAAAGTAACAATAATTAACATAATTTAACGAAAAGAGCATCTCTTGTTTTTGGCCTAGTTGCATCAATATTTTGAATAGAAGTCTTGAGGTAGGGGCGTTGATTGGGTTTATTAAGATTTAATACATTTTTTTAATAATCGTTTAAATTTAACGTGCCGCTAGATATAACAAACTTACCATCATTTTCAAATGTATTGTTATGGAAAATTACAATGTGTTTTGATATTAATATGTAAATTATTTCTAATCAATGATAAAAATTCTTACTTTTCAATGAAAGCCCGAACGGAGATATTTGAGTACTGCACAAATATAAATAAACAGCTACATCTAAGACGCCGCCAATGCGAAATATATAATATTGCGAAAACACAGCTGCGTTGTGGTTCGTGTCGAACAAACAAGTTATGTATATATGCGTCGCTGTGCATTGAAATATTCCACGTGATTTACGGGCGCATGTAGTTTTTATACATGGGTGTGTTTTTCTTACTCGACCATAACAACTAGAGGATTTATACTGGCAGTCGGGTAACTTTCTATCGACACCCGTATGTGCGTGTGTTTGCTCGGAACGCAGACCTCCTTGCTGTGGTAATAACTTGTGCAAAATATCAGCTCCCCAACAGCTGATAGGGGGTTGATATCAGCAAATAACACCCAAACTACTTTATTTTTTATCTCTGTCTCTTTTTAACCAATCGATTTGAAACTTTTCAAGAGTAATTACTTAACTAGTACTTCCATTTAAAAAAAATTGGCCCCGCTGTGTTAATTTTAACTAGTTAAAAAAAGGGTGGTCACTAAAAAACTATTGACTTTACCGTTTTCAAAATGATTTTTTTCGATTTCTTGTGCGAAACACTCTCTATATTATAACTAGAAACGATGCATAATTACACTTGCCATCACTCCATATTAGACTTCCTTATACGGATTTTTACTGGTTTGTATAATAATCTTGGTAAATTAAAATTTTAATGATTAATCGTTAATAAAAGATGCCCTCGAGGTACCGAATTGAAAACTGATATAAAACCTGTACTTTATAAAGGTAATGACCTGCGTAAAGTTTCAACTCCCTACAATTGTTAAGGAGGTTGATAGAAGCAATTAACCTCCAAAATACTTTATTGTTTATCTCTCTCTCTGTTTATTCAATCGATTTGGAATTTTACAGAAATAATTTTCAAGATTAGTGCTCCTACTAAAAAAAAGTTGGAACCCTCTGTTATAACTTTAACTAGTTAAAAAAAAAATTAAGATTATTTTGCGACCACCAGAAAGAGGGTCACATCTCGCAACACACCCACCACAGTTTCGTCGAAAATAGGTCTATAACCTAGCCATTGTGTGAAAAAAAATAATTCAGTTTGGTGTGGCACAACAGATTAAACAGAAATAAATTAAATATTAAGCACTGTGTTATTTTTACCACAAATAAACTCTAATCAAATGTGTAGGTATTGCCGCCTAATGTATATACCCAAAACATCATTAGCTGATACTCCTTTTTCTATAGTTCGAGAGGGTTCTTACAAACTTTTGTTTTTGGTGATAATTTTACATGTCCTTTTTTATCTCACGTACCGACCGCAATAAATAATCACTATATACAACTTCTTGAAATAACAAAAAAATAAAGTGTTTTGGGGGTTCATTGCTTGTATCAACTTCTCTAGCAATTGTAGGGATCTGAAACTTTACCTTCATAAAGAACAACTTTTGTATTAACTTTGAATTCGATACCTGGAGGGCATCTTTTATTTTTATTAACGACATTACAATTTTTATTTTTCGGTATTATTATAGAGACCAGTGAAAACGGTATATAAGGAAGCCTAATACAGATTGATCCAAAGTGTAATTCCACGTAATTTCTAGTTATAATATACAAAGTGTTTTATTAAAAAAAATCGAAAAAAAGTAAAGTCACTACTTCCTTGGTGACCACCATTTGGTGATAACAGCAATTTGCTGGCACCTTGACTTAATCTTATCCATCCCACACAACATTTTTTATTGTTATTTAAAGGCGTTTAAACATAGGAATATTTGGGATAGGTGATTTTTCAGTGTCTGATGAGAAACAGTTGTAAAAACCACAAATTACTTTCATAAACTAGAGAAGAACGTAGTGTAATTATAGACCTTTCATAATCTAAACATATATGGGGGTTCTATTTAAACTGATGAACTATACCGTGGCAGTCTTTTATGTAACACCCAGTATATTGCAGTATATTTGCTAGAAGTACACAATTAACATTATATTACGT
Source organism: Protaetia brevitarsis (assembly GCA_004143645.1). Lineage (NCBI taxonomy): Eukaryota > Metazoa > Arthropoda > Insecta > Coleoptera > Scarabaeidae > Protaetia > Protaetia brevitarsis. The sequence continues at coordinate 2,232,867 of RXPK01000234.1, read as the reverse complement.
TCTCAAAATGTCAATTGCTATGTAGAATACAGCCGAAGCCGTAAAAACGGACTGTTGTATTGCTGTATAGTTACCTTATATTCAGTTTTACTTTTTTTCAAACTGTTTCACCGTAGGAAATTGGATCAAATTTGACGATAGTTTGGTGATTGTAATAATAATAATAATAATAATAATAATAATAATATTTATTGTTGTAAGTTTCACAGAAAGAAAACAGTAACAACGTCAAAAATAAACACTTTCTAAATTAAATAAACTTAAAACAAAATTCTACATCTATATAAAGAGAAATTAATTATTTTTGCTTGACACGCATAAAATGAATAATGAAAATAACAGAAAACAAAAAAAGAGAAGCAAAATTCTACGTAAACATAAATTAAATTCTAAACTAAATATAAGGAAATAATAACTAAATTAAATAAATATTCAGGGATAACTGACAGAACTATTAATTAAATTAAATTTAATTAAATTAAATTAAATTAAATTAAATTGCGAGCAGCTCTTCTATGGAATAAAAATTATATTGTTTCAAATACAGCAGGAGATTGCATCTGAAAAGTTTAGTTGTGGCAGAAGAATCTACTAAAGAAGTGACTTTATTATAAAGTTTTATTCCCATATTATTCGGACCTAAGCTACTTAAATGGAGAGTATCAGCCGGTCTATGTATATCGTTTTTCGACCTAGTATGATGTGAATGAATAGCAGAGTTGGTTTGAAAAAGATGTCTATTGCAATGAATGTAGCAACACACTTCAAGTATATATAATGATGGAAGCGGTAGTATATTTAAAACACCAAACACTGGTCTGCACGACTCCATCCTTTTTATTCCTGCGATAGATCTTATTACTGCTTTTTGAGCTACAAATACCTCGTGAGCAGTAGGCGATGTACCCCACAAAACAATACCATATTTAAGTCGACTCTGCACCTCAGCATAGTATACAGAAAGTAACGTGTCAACTGATAAATAGCCTTTTAGTGAACGAAATAAATATGCTTTCGTTGAAATATTTCTTGCTAGGTCTTGGCAATGAGTCTTCCAAAGCATATTGTCCTGCAGAACAATTCCCAGAAACTTTACATTACTCGTTCGGTGTAGTGGTATGCCATTTATACTTAATGTTGGCGACTCAATATTCCTTTGCCTAGTGTGGAAGTGTAGGAATTTTGTTTTTTCTGTACTCAGAGACAGTTTATTGCTAGCAAACCAGGCATGTAGAGTCTCCAATAACTCACTTACCACCTGCCCATGTGTATCATCAAATGGTAGAAGAAGCGATATGTCGTCAGCATACATCGTCGTGTAGGCATCTGTGAGGAATAATGCAATATCATTTATATATAGATTAAAAAGAACGGGCCCAAGAACTGTTCCCTGCGGTACTCCATTCTGAACAGGCAAATAATGCGATCTAAAGGAAGTCATGTTCCCAGCAGCATCCGAAAAAGTCAACCTCACAAATTGCATTCTACCTCGGAAGTATGATGAAAGCCAATCAGCAGCATTACCTCTGATACCATATTGTTCTAATTTTTCAATTAATCTGGTATGCTGAACACAGTCAAAGGCCTTTTGAAGGTCACAAAAGATGCCGATAGCAGTTCTACGTTGCTCAATATGTTCTAACAGTTTAGTATAGAAATTTATCAGAGCCGTGGAAGTAGATCTATTTTTCCTAAAGCCATGTTGTGTATGGGTTATTATATCGCATTTGTCAAGAAAACTGTTGAGGCGATCAAGCATGCAGTATTCAAGAACTTTAGAAATAGTCGACGTTAGTGCAATCGGTCTATAATTTAGCGTATGCTCCGGGTTACCTTTTTTGTATACAGGAATCACAACACTTGTTTTTAAAATATTGGGAAAGACACCATCTGCGAAAGACAGATTCACTAAATATGTTAAAATAGGCGCAAGTTGTGATCTAAATTCTTTAACTATGATTGAGGGAATGATATCAGGTCCTGTTGAATTTGTGTTTTTCAACTTTCCTATAATAGTATACATCTCATATATAGTAAACGGTTGAAGAAACATAGTTTTACTATTAATTTCAGTTTTATTATCTACAGTTGCATCAGGAATATTCACCATTATGTCGCTGGAGATGGACTGGAAAGACTTATTAAAAACATTAGCTATTTCCTGAGGAGTGGTAATAGGCGCGTTATCCTTTAATAAAGTAATATTTTTATGCTGTTTCTGTGTACCATTCCAGCCCTTTACTATTTTCCACATTGTTGACGTTTTTTGTTCGGAATTATTTATGAGATTATTATAGAATTTATATTTTGTTTCATCTATTAAGTTTTTGTGACGTGCCTTTGCTGCCTGGTAACAGTTTTTTAGTTGTGGATGGGATTTCTGTAAAATGTACAAATCTTGTACATTTTCACTTGATTTTTTGATTTCATAGTTAATCCAGCATTTTGAATTAGATTGATGATTATACTTTCGGGAACGGTAACTGGAAATGCGCGATCATAGTGATATGTAAGTATATTCATAAAGGAAGAAACTTTTCACTTGTATCTACAGATGCAAATACGTCACTCCAATCTTCGGTTTGTAAGGAGTATTGAAAATGAAATTTGTTTTGACTAGTAAACTGCCTTTTCTCCGTGAATTGGAAGACTATGCGGCTTTAAATAACTTTCGGATATCTTCAATCAATAATACTATGTCGGATATATATTGTCATCTACCGAAGTATGAATGTTTTCTGTATCAATATTTGTAAAAATATTGTCTATAAGGCTGCTTGAGTTATTGCAGACTCTAGTACATTCATGAATAGACATTCTCTCATATCTGCTTTCAAAACAGAGCTATACGATGGCGCCATCTGTAAATTGGTAGGTTGACTAGAACCTATCGGCAACATTGAAACATCTGCAGATTTCTCTAGAAATTCAATTTTTTCTCTCTGTAGTTTGTTGACAATTTCCAGTTCATGAATTATTTTATTCAATAGAGTAACTTGCGTTTTTAATGTTGTATTCTCCTTCCTTAATTCATCTAGGTTGTCTTCGACCGATTTATCATTTAGAATAATTGTGACATCTTCATCTCCAGAATCCGAAGAGGTAGGTGAAGGCTCACACTGTCTACAAATCCATTTTCTCTTATCTACAACTTTACCCGTTCTATGAGCTGTTTCCAAACACTTTCCATGTATCATTGATATTTTGCACATTTCACATTTTTGCCCTTTCCGTAAAATAGTTTCACAAAAATCACAATTTTTTTCTTTTATTACATTACTGCCCGCATTATCACTTGCCACATCCGCCATCGCGGAAGCTAAATGTACTCGGAAGGATGGCCTCTTTTCTGGGAATCCCAAGAATATTTTTATTTTTACAAACATGGAGAAATAAGAAATTTATAATTAAAAATCACACTTAGAAACAAATAGGCAATCGCCATAAAAAAAGGCGTCCTTGACTTCATTAAATATTTTTTTTTGAAAACTATCATGGAAATGCTGAAAAAGATAATAGAGAAATTCTATTTTATAGTAAGATCTGTACTTATGTATTTTGTTTGTTGGTTAGGAATTTTTCTTGACAAGGATAATATTATGAATTAATTATGTGTTAATTCTTTCATAATGAAGTTTTAATCGTCAATAATAGATTAAATTGGCTGGGGCAATTTAAATTATCAGATTATTAGCAGATAAAAACAACCATCTTAGTTTTGAAAAAGTTAAATTCCATTTTAAAAAAATAACGAAATATGTAATTAAATAGCCGATAGTCAAATTGTTGGTTTGTGTGATGGCATGGATAAAGGAGAATGTTTAATATATTTAAAAAGGCGTTTGATTTTATAGTTGGATTATTAGGAGCATAACACATAAATTGTTTTCTAACCATTTAAAAAATACGACATTATGTTAAAATACAGTGTAAAACATATGACTGTTTAAGTTTAATACGGAGATACTTGAAGGTAATGTGCTTAGATCATTGCTAGATATTGGGTATGTAAATGGTTTTTATCCAGCAAATTGAGATAGATTGATGATAGACCAGTCTAAATAAAAATATGGCATTAGTGTACAAATACCTTTTTCATTCATTTATATTTAAATGTTAAGAAAACCGTCGATTTGTAATAGGATAAGCAAGAACAGTATGGTGTAGCATCAACAAGGTTATTGGGTGATAATAATTAACACACATTGTAACAAGAAGGCACATATTAAAAAAAAATAAGTGCTAAACTACAGTGTGTATAATTTTATTCATTATTTTCGTATGGAGTGTTGACCCGCGGGTTTCGATTAATGTAGGACGATTTTTTTAATCACAGAAGCGAGCTGTATGTTTGACGGCAGAAACCAATAATAGAAGTAGTTCTAAGAAACTATTCATTAAATATAATACGACGCTGCGCAAAATACTTATACAACCACAACTACGTAACATCTTCAAGATAATTTGCTCCAGCTCAGATGAATGGAGCACGTGTTAATCCAACGAAACAGTGAGGAAAATATAAAGGGTGTGAACAATCAAAAAGAAGAAGAGAGAAGAGGATACCTTAATGTGAAGTAAGGAGCAGAAAGAGGAATCCAGTAAGAAACTTTGGAGAGAAATTTGGAAACATGAGCGCAGTATATAATATGAGTCTCTTGCTTCCAAAAGAATATTAGAACGATCGGATTAAATAGGTATTAGTACCCTGATACGAAAAATTACGGTTGATCTGTTTGTATTTATCTTTTCTAAGAAAATAGGAAATGAGAGAATTCAATAGTAGGCGGTAGCCACTCATTAGTAAACGCTTTGGTGCATTCGTTATTTTACGGATGCGGACAAATCTGTCGCTAACACGTTATCTGGAGTTATCGTTCTAGACGAAAGCACTTCACATAGACTTACAAACAAAATATGAAAATGATCATCACGTTTTAATGTGATTCATTGAAGCGTCTGGTAGCCAGACATGCCAGTCAATTCGTCGCCAGCTCGCAAGTAGGTAGGTGTTGTATGCAAAATGTGGCAGGCAAGTCATGACGATGACAGAAAACGAAGGGTATAGCGTAAAGCTTGCCGCAACTCAATGTTATATAAAAAGGATCGATCTTCTCTGAACATGAACGCAATATAAATTTATACACTATCTACAGTGGCGTTTTAGGGGGCCGCTCTAAAGTATTTAGTTTTATTATACCAGAGTAGATAATATTTATTAGTATTCTAGGGAATGTACAGGTGTTCCATCGAGATAGTTATTTGTATCATTAGGCCAGAAGCTACAGTTTTACAGCGAATGAGTACGGTTTGTGGACCGAGGCGGAGGCACAAGTACGAATACTCGCAAAAGAGTTTCTGGCCGTGTAACACACAATGTTTTTTGGGCCGACAAATCTTATTTTGAATTGAAAATAGAAAAGAAATCTTCACACTAGGGAGTTGACAGTACAAGTTGGCACGCATGTTACATACCTTAGTATTTTGACGTTTCCGAGAATAAATCTTTTTCTGTAATTTTCCTTCTAGTATAATACCTATTTATCAATAATAAGTTCTGGGGGCTGGGAGTACCTACCAGGCGCGGGGTGGTGGATAGGGGAAAGGCCATCTTGTCAGGGTTCGCTCAAGACGAGATGGTTAGTGGCGGCTATAAGTTCGTGCTCTGCTTAAAACCGGAGTAGGGTGAATGAAGACCGTTGCCGTGAACCACTTCCCCCTCGCCCGAGCTGTCGTGTCGTGGCTAAGGCATGCACAGGGTTCTACAACGATGCCAGTTATTGCTTTCGGCTACCGAAAGCCCAACTGTTAAACTAGGTCCCGAAAGGGATGGGGGGTATTGGCGTAACTGCAGGGACTGAGAGGAGACAACCTCAACAAAAACCTAAATCCTAAGGTGGCGGACTAGGGTGATGGGATGTGTGGCTGGATAGAAGACCAGTCTACTAGTCCAACCTTGGGGCACCTGACGCACCCCATTGTATTTAGCCTTACCTCCGTATGCAGGGCTCTGTAGAGTGGACCTTTTCTCCTCGCTACCGTTGGATCAACTGAGGAAAACGTTATTAGCGGGACGACACCGCTAATAAACAGGAATTGGAGCAGGACCTCCATAAGAAGTCTTCCACTTCCAAAGTGAGAGTACCTCACAAGGTAGGAACAAAGGGAGAAGCAAAACGACTGGAGCAGATTGGGGAACAGGACGGCATCCATCCTTTATCAAATTGTGTAGGACTGTGCAACTCAAGGATGTTACACCTGGGAGCGCGTGAAATCGAAAAGGGAGACTTACCTAACCTGGGGCCTTCTGATATCCTACACTTTCTGAAAGGAATAGGTTTGGAAGGCCAGCTGTAAAACAGCAAGAACAGGGGACACAATAGATCTTTTAGGTCGCAGTGTTATATCACCCTTGCAATATATACAATACAAATACAAATCAATAATAAGTGCAATGAAGGCACTAGTTCATCTTAACATAGTTGAACGGTAGTTTAATGACAATTTATTACACGTACCTTTAGTGACATTTTTGCCTGCCTAGGCAGGAAAACGGTACTAAAGTACTGCAAAATGAGTGTTTCTGCACGGAAGCGCAAAAATAATCGTACTTCGTATGTACAGTGTTTAAAAAAAGTACACTCCATGAAAATGAGGTTTTTCTGGAAGAATCTCGAGGAACTGGCAGATAATTCGCAGTTCTTGTAGTCATGGTATTTACTAACATTAAAGTAGGAATGTACAAGTCGCAAACAGTCAATAATTTGTAAATTTAAAATGTGTGACGCAGACATAGAGACCTCAATTGAAAATAATCCTTAGAGTTTTCTTTTGTAATACAAACACTTTATGAATATCGCTGCAGTGATCCAGATATGAAGCTGTATCTAATATTAGAAATAAAAGGTGTAACAAAAAGTTAATAGAACAGCAAGACTGCACGACAACCCAAGATTGTGAACTTGAAAAGTCATGATATAGCAAATCTACATTAATTGACCATTTTATATTCCAAAATTTGGTTAGAGGTTGAAAATTATTATTATAAATTCATGTCTGGAACTTTAAATTTGTAGAGCTATTGCAAAAAATACATGTATTGGGTGATTAGTGTCTCACTACGTTGATATGTTCAATATATTGTCAGCTCTAACAGTAAGCTCTAAAAAGGTTACAATAAAGAACTAACTAAGATATTAATAATAGTGCTCTTATAATATATAAGGTGACAAGGAAAAAGCTGTTATTCTAATATGAGCTAAATCAGCGTAAAATCTATTAAGATTATTGGACATATGACATAATGGTGGTTTGACCAAAACATTTGCTTTAGGTACACTCAACAGCTCACAAGATCAAATATAGTGACAAGGCACTAGTTGAATATAAGCAAGAAAATACGGTGAATCATCTTCTCTCTCCCTCAAAATAGAGTTATTCTTATCAACATAAGAAAACGCTACTGAGGTCGCAGAGAGTGTATGACAAAACTGCGTCTTTACAATTAGCTTAGAACATTCAACGAACACCACTCATCGATTAAAGTGACATTAATTTTTAATTAGCAACCATTCACCATGTCCGAAGAGTGTGTAAGTTCAATTCCATTGTGTAAGAAGGGCCACTGAATTGTCGAAGTTGGCTTTCCAAATAGATAAATATTTAAAGCAGGGCCATATTGTAATCTAAGTTGCCCTTCTTGCGCAGTATGTAGTGTACGTACCGCATCAAACTTTTCCAGGATCTCGCCCTTTCCTCTATTTTTGAATAATAGTGTCGTGCTCTAGAGCCTTATTCTTTCTTTCGCCAATCTCTGGCACGGGAAGAAGATATGATAGGCGTCGCGTCGTCTGTTTCGCCAAAACTGTATAGGCATACCTCAGAGTCCGTCTTCAGCATACGTTGAAGATAGGAACTGAAGTAGCCACGGCCGGTGAAGAACTGGGTGAGGTAGTTGTCCACTTCTTCAAGACGAAGATGCGAAATTACTCTCCACCATCCAGCTCAGGTCTGGAGTCATCTCCGCGACCTTGTTTGTGATACGCAGGATCTGGTGAGAAAAAGTCATGTTGATATCGACCATCACACCGACGTATCTTACCGCCATGGCTGGTCGGAATCTACATCACCGATTCACACGAGAATATCGTCACAATCCCTTCTTAGATAGGATAACGATTTCGATCTTATTGAGGGTTAGAGCAAAACCATGACCCTCCATCCACTGGTTTATCCTTCTCATTGCTTGCTTAAGGGTGATTTGGGCGAGCTCGACATCTTACGCAGCTATAAGTAAAAGTTGTCGTATAGGATATTGCAGAGGTCTGGTCCTAGAACAGAATCAATTTCCGCTCTGCTCATAGCCACGGAAACCTCCCGCGAGCATTAAGGGTCGCGCTAGAAACCACACTGACGAGGGGACAAATCCCAAGCATCCTCTACTACTGAGTGCAGTCTAGTTCGGACGAATTTTTCCAAAACCTTATTCTAGGTGTCCAGTATATACATGGGGCGGTACGTGGTTGGGTCGTGCGAGTCCCCTCCTTCAAGCTCTGAAAAAGTAAAAGCCATTAAATATAAAAATAGATATTAAAAACAAAGTGAAAACTAGTACTAAGCTTGAGAACGCCGAAATTAAGAATTTTTTAATCTGAATAAGGATTATAACAAAGAACTGATAGTGATTTGTGTACTGTGCACTTGCTCAAGTTTCCAAATACTTCGTTCTAGACCCATATGTTCTTATTCCAGTTCCATCTGCCTTTATAGAGCCATCTTCTAACTTCTTATTTAACTATTCAGTTTTTTTCTTCTATTATATATTCCACTTGTTTTATTTCTTTATATTTTATAGTAATTTCTGTGTTCTTCGTCTTTCACATTTATGAAAGACTTACAGAAGAAAAATTGAGCATAGAACATACCACAGCTATCACGATCAATGAATATCTATAGATATTTTTATGATGGCGCAATCTCTCAAGTAACAAGTTAAGCGAAAAATATAACTTCTTAACCTGATTAAAGAAAATAACCTTTTCTAAAGCATTGGAGCTAATAAAAGAAACGTGACATTGACCGATAAACAATCGGAAACATCAGACAATTTCTCAGCAAAAGCATGACACGATGAACTAGCAGCCTTGGAAAATGCCAGAGGGAAGATAGTGGTACTAGTAGAAGAGAAGAGCCTAGTTTTGATCGGTTTGAATTTTGTAGTTTCAAGGCAGATATGAAAACGGGGAAACCCTGGTCAGCAAGATACAAGATGTATGCCTCCGGACGATCCAAGAACTAGTGGCGCCAAAGACTGTCTGCTAAAATATGTTTAGAAATATGTGCACGAGGGAAAGCTAAGAAATCCAAAGGCGATTCGGAGGGGCAACTATTGTTCATCGAGGAAACCTAGAAGGATTAGCACAAAATTGACGACACGCACAAGACGTTTGGTCACACAATACACACATCTCATCGGCTTAATGAAAAAATAAAATTATAGGAAGAAAATACAAAAAATAAACTTTTTTTAGATTTAAGGCCATATATGCAGCAGATTAAAACAATTTACCCTTCTTTTACTATATTTTCGGTTAACTTTATGTATACATATATTCAGGAGATCAATTAACTTATAATTACGATAAAATAATACGCCTTAACTAATCGCCTACGCTTATTAAAATCCTTCAATGAAAGCCATCGATTTCCTACATTCGCTTCATAATTATTAATTAACCGATCAATCATTCAACTTTCTCTGGCTACCTCCTGCCTCCACTTATATTATGTGTACGTCATCTACGTAGTATAAGAGTGAGTTTGTCCACGTGATGGAGTCGCTGTCATTAAGATATTACCCGCATAACAATCGTGTGCAATGAATCTTTCATTACATGTGACGCTGTCAGCGGAAGACTGCCGAACAACTGCACGTCAATATTATGTTATGCGAAATTATCTCCCGCATAAAATGAGATATTTGTTTTTCACGTTGCAGATGCTTCCATTTCATTCATCAAATTAAGAGATGTGTAGTTTAATAGATTTTACAATGAAACAAATTTTAAACGATTAGTTATTATTTAGTTATTAGTTATATTAGTTATTATTAACCATAATTTAACCGATTTCGCAATATCCTGCGATCTACGAGATTTGTCATCAATAAAAACACCAGCCTAAAGCTACGTAATGTAAGTACTTTACTATGAAACAAATGTTAATTGTTGCACGATCACAAAGGATCTGAGAATTAAAACACAAGATTAATCCAAATATCAGATTTTATCTTCGACACCTACGGCCATGTAATCACTTAAAGCTATTAACTCCCGTGTTTCGTTAAATTAACATAACGGAACAATATATCAAACGTTTCTTGACAAACGCTCCTAAGTCGTTTGATCCTCGAAAAATGCTCTTACCCAACCCATCTCGTTTCATCCTTAATGTAGTAAAATGTGGCCAGTAAATGACAGTGTAGCGATTGATTGATTACCTTACGTATTTACATCTTTCTAATCTGACGTAACTAATTCACTACCAGAATATAAGCAGACAGTAATTTGTATCTATGTCCAAACTTTTTCAGAAGAAGTACGTGGGTGATATGAAGCTTGTGAAATTCTTTATTACATAGTTGATAGGAAAAGATGGTTAAAGAAAAATAATCTATGTCAAACGAAACTCTAAAATGCCGAGGTCGTCGTCTATAATATAAAGGATTCTTTAAAAGAAACGCTTGATCTTTAATAATTGCATATATCAAACCTGAGGACAGCTGTCATTTAGGCACCATGTACAGTTATCTTTGACATTTAATAATGGAATGACCCCCCAGTAAAAAAATAAAACAAGGAGCATCAGTTTTTTGGCAGCACCTTCGATGCTGGGTCGCCAGAAAAATAACCGCTAGTGCTATTTCATTACGCCAAATCTCTCAGCTGTTTTCTTCAATTTTGACAAATCGTAAAAAACGTGTGTCAAAGAGGAAAGTACACTCTTGACTCAAAATGCCAGCTATTTAACATCTGCTGCATTGAACTTATATATGTGTGAAATTTAAATGGTAATAAATACATTATTACTGTCATTATTAAATAACAAAACAGCAAAGTGCACCAAAGTGACCCTTCTTGTCTTATCTCCTAGCTGCTTACACAATTAAACAACATTTGACAGAACGACGCAATGATGTGAAAAATCTAAATGGAAGAGTAAGGCACCTAAATAGTGATGGTGAAAGAAAGAAAATGATCGCAATAATAACGGTGGAAGGATTATCAAATTATATCTAGAGAACGCATTTGTAGTAACAAACGCCAAAATTCCATCATAAAATGCTCACAAGTTTACTAGAGAATAGAAATGTTGAAAAGAAGAATCAATAATAGATTATGCCCTAATTACACAACCAATTCTAATTAGCCAGAAATGTCAGGTTAACAACAACAAAAGTGGGGAATGATGGTTACTTATTAGAAATGGAAATAAAAAGAGCATAACAGGGAAAGCCAACAAGATAAAGAAAGTGCAAAGGTAAAAGAGAAAATGAAAAGTCATAAATTTAAAGAAGAAACGGCAATAAATAATTAAAAAGAAACCAAGGGAAAAGATATATGTGGAAAAAAATAATGAATTTATACAAACGAATTTGTAAAACAAAGAATTTCAAAAACAAACTAAAGAGAAGAATGTATCTATGGAAAAATAAGTGTAAGTGGTAAAAGTTTGAAATATTGTAATAAATACAAAGACAAAAAGTTAAGATTGCTGTAAAAGTATCAAAAAACAGCACCTATATAAAATTTCGAGAAAATGAGTTGAAACTTTAGAGAACACCAGCAATTTAATGAACATTGATTAATAAATTCATTTTTTTATTAATAAAGAAAAAGAATATACCACGGTAAACGTAAAAGATAAACAGGTTAAATTTCTTTCTATGAAGAATGGGCTAATAATATTGTTGTATATTTGTATACTTTAATTATTAATAATTTATTAAATATGTATTTATTTTCAGGGGTGTATGGACTTCTTCTGCCCAGTGCGGAATTTGGCCCAATATTGACTATTATGTTGACTAAAATGTTGTTTCATCAGGAAAATAAATTATTCTGAAGCAAATGAAAATTATTTCTTCTATCGAAATCATCTTTATCCAGTTCAAGTAGATGATATATTTAAAAAAAATTGAACTTTTCTTTTTTAGAATTTTCCGAACGGATTTTGGGGTCATTATTTAAAGTCAGATTTTGATCGGAAATTTTGGGATTCTTCTCAGCAACTAATAATACATTCAGAGACTTAGCTTCGGTATTAACGGTACTCGCCTCATTAAAACGTTTTACAATGCGACTTACAGTTGCTTTTTTTTTAATCCGCAACTGCTTAGGATACTTTACTACTTTTTTTACATAAGTTACATACCTCACCTTGCCTATGTTTTACATCACCTCAACCAAACAACCAAAACTTCAATGCAATATTTTTTTTTGAAATTTTAATTAGATTATACTATAAGAACAGGATGGGCCAACTTCTACTGGTGAGTGTAATTAAGAACGATTAAGTGTACGATTCTTCTATTTTCCTGAGGGCTTAATATTATTTTAGCACATATTTTCTATTTCTGGAACAAAACCTACAAAATTTTACGAAATAAAAATGAGGGGTTTTTGGGTATTTACTCAATTGTGTGGGACATATTCTCAAGCTCAGACCAATGGTATGGCATATACATTTCACCAAAGGTAGTTTACTCTGGTGATGTTCATAAAGATTTATTTCATTTTAAATTAAATATTTAACGTGTGGATGCTTTCCAACTTTTGCGATAAAACTTATTAAGGAAAAGATAACTGCCTATTACCTACAGCATCAACGACACACTTCCTAGATATCTCTGTTCTCTAATGGCGAGAAACAATTTATTATCTGTCGAGCATGTTTTGAATTGATGGCCTGAACTATACGCATAGAATTCACGTTAACTTGTAAACGAAGACAGGCTTACGCACAGGTCAGATTACTTACAGTTATTCCTACAAGATAAAGGGGACACACCTCATACTAAAAATGTAACCTTGACATGTAAAATATATATTCGCTTTGTAATTTATAGTACTTGCAGCAATTATAGATCATATTGTGATTTGCGAGTTATGGTAATGGAACCTCTAGTTATAATTTATCGAAGTGATGTTTGTTGTACTTGTTGTTGCTCCGTGTCATAGTCGGATTGGACACTCCCAGACGCGACCGTTTCTAGTATCAATTGTCGTATACAAGCTCAACGTATTTTATTTATGTCTGTTGCATGTTATTGCTGCGATGATAAACAAGATCGGTTATACAGATCGGGTAGCTGGATTATATGGGCGTCGAGATTTACACAAACTTGTTAAAAGTATCACACTCGTATCGTCATTGCCATAGGGATAAATTCTGTCGTACGATTTCACGCTGTATAACTATATACCCACTAATTGTAAGTCCTGCAATCTTTATAATCTCTTATGCATGCATTAATAATCATTTTCATAAAAGGAAAATAACCCTTGTCCACTCCTTTTACAGCTCATCAACACAGAAATAGTCAGCTGCTTCTTAGGTATATACTAATTGCGAACTATGCATGCATCTCCTATATAGATATTTTCTTCTACGTTAAAAGTGAGCGCTCTACAAAACCACCATATTTACGGATATAAATGTGTAAAGCACTTTGAATGGTGCGACATTAATACCAGCACACTAAAAGGAAAAGCTTGAATGTGTTCTTAACGCGTACGTCGTGGGTGAAATATACCCTCATTGTCAGGACAAAATAGCAATTCAATTGCCACGTTGTACGTACGTACAGGTAAGTGCACAATAGAGTTTTGTTAGAGGTAAACCAACTGCGTGTTGCAGGTATTTGTACGTTCAATGGATTACAGAACCAGAGCGCTCGTTAATTATGAGACGCTGTGGCCTCCATTTTCCAATGAAAAGACATTAGGTACTCCACAATGAAAAAATTTCCGTAAATATATAGTCGTTTTATCCGATCAGAAGCGCACCACTAGGTGATTGGTGGTGTATTCAAAGAAATACATATTCAAGACAGCAAAATAAATATTTTATGCATTAATGTCGATTGGAACGTACTCAGATAATAATAATAGTAATAATAATAATGATTATTATTTGTTGATGGAGAAAAATGCGTTAGAGCACCATCAGACGAGGCAAAAGGTGCACTCGCCCGGTATGTGGGACTTTCAACCACTAAAATCCCCCCTTTCGGACATAAGCCCACTGCGGTACCGTTTTACACATTTCTTCAGGGTGGTACCCCGTATTTAACGATCTGTCTTGCCTTTTATTAGTTTTTAGTACTCCTCTGCCAGGTTTCGAGACTCTCCATCATCTTTTGGACGATGTTGTTGGATGACAACTCGCACAAGTCATTCACTAAGGCGTCTCTTTCCGGCTTCCACCTCGCACACTGGAAAAAAAAGTGTGGTAGGCATCTTCCTTATCGGTGTCTTGATACGAACAATGAGCACTATCCACTTTCCCCATTTTGAGTAATCGTGGAAGTACCCATGCCCGGACAGGAACTGGGTAAGATAATATCCTTTCTCACCGTGTGCTCTATTTATCCAGACTGAAAGGCTCTGATCAATCTAGCGATTTACCTTCTTGTATTGCCAGCTCCCATCTTTCTTGCCAAAGCTGAAAAGTATACTGTGTCTCTTATCGCGCTGCTCTTTCTCCCTGTTTGCCTCGACTCCCATTCCTTTTCTTTCTTTTGGCCCGCAGGTCGATAGGCACAGGACCCTTGCTATCACCAGGATGGCATCCTCGAAAACGGTTCTATAGGAGCTAGCATCAGTAGCGCTCCTCTCACTCTGGACTGCGCCAATTGTGTACCCGTAATTTCTTCTGTCCAAGGCATCGCCCCAGATCTCACACCCGTAAAGAAAGATGGATTCCGAGATCGACATTAGGAGCCTTCGATTACTTGCGGATGGTCCGCCGACGTTAGCCATAAGACGGCTAATGGACGCCACCATCTGGGCCGCTTTATTGGCAGTAAAACAGATGTGGTTCCAAAATGCCATCCTAATATTTAAGTAAACCTCCAGGTATTTCATGGCCTTGCATGTAGTTACTTCTTCCATATTGATCCTCATTTTCAGGGAAATCCTGCGTTCCGTAAGGAAGGCGATTTCCGTTTTTTTTGTGTCGCTAACTGCAGACCATGGTCGTTCATGCACGCGATGATTCTCCTCATCGACTGGTTCAACCGTCTTTGCGCGTCTACGGAGTCCCTCGCGACTATCACCGCCGCGATGTCATCGACGTATCCAACTAGGAACGCATCGTCGAGCATCTCCATACGTAATATGCTGTTGTACGATACGTACCAGAGGTCCGGGCCCAGTATTGACCCCTGTGCCGCTCCCGCTGTCACTCGAATCGTACGTCAGCCCTCCATAGTCTGATACCTTAGCTCTCGGTCTCTAAGATAGCTTCGGAACATCCGCATAAGGTATTGTGGGGTGTTGAAACGGTCGTCCTGCAAGGCCTCAAGGATTGTACTCCCCCTAACCTTGTTAAAAACGTTCTTTACATACAGGATGACCAGTATTACTAGTCCCATGGAATGTCTATTACGGAGCTGCCCGATGCGGAAAGTACCGACTATTTCCCGAATCGCACTGATTGTTGAGTGTCTCTTCCTGAAGCCATCAATATCCATCGCTGCCTGCAAAAGTTCTTCCTCGCCGAAGAGGGGAATCCCAAGCAGTCCCACGATGTCGGGATCAGGTTCTCCGTCCGGATGCTTCGGGAAGAGGGCCTCGACAAGGATCTCCATCTGGGCTTCGTCAAAACTGGGACGGGTAGATATAATGCCCAGTTTCTCCGTTACAATCCTGTAACCTAGTCCTCAGGGATTTCGCCAGGTATTCACCTCCTGACGAAGGTCTTCTCATCTGGATCTCTTACTAATGTTAATAGCTCTTTTCAGAGCTGTCTTGGAGGACTTTAGCTCTTCAGATTCCCTTTCCACGAGGTCCGGGTTCCTCCTTCTTGTTCACGTAATCTTACGGCGCAACTCCAGGAACCCATTCCAGAGGTTCGCGATATCCTTCGTCCATCAGTAGGCGGCGCCTCTATGACGTCCGTTGTTCCTTCGCCGGGGCATCGCCATATCACAAATCTTCCGGATGAGTCCTATAACGGCACCAGCGACCTCTTCGGCGAAGCGAAGCGAGAGTATTTCGTTTTCTCCTGATCTCATCACGGAAATCAAAGCCTCCTCATTCATCCTTGCGATATTCCACCCTGTGGGTTTGCAATTCCCCGATCGCCCAGCAGCGGTCCCACTCAGCCCAAAGTAGATATACTGATGGTTGCTGTCGGTATAATCTTCAATAACATGCCATTCATGGATTCTCCGGACAAGAGTCTCCAAGGCAAACGTGACATCGGAGATAATTCCCCCGTATCCCGCGCGCTGAAGGTCGTGGTATTGCGCCTTTGTTGACAACGTCCAGTTTCAGCATCGCCGGCATCTCCAGGATAAGTCGTTCTCTCCGATCGGCCACCTCCATGCCCCACTCGATACCTTTGGCATTAATAATAATATGCCTTTATTGAGTTTCTCTGAATACAGAACTAGAGAAAACAGAATGCAGATATATACAAATGTACATTTATATTAATTTAAAGATATGCCTAAAATTACAACTAAATTTAAATTCTGAAGTGGAAAGTGATATCTAGTATCAATCCCAGGTTTTTTGTGCTTAAGACTATCGGTATTTCATAGTTGTTGATACTAATTTTAATGATATCTGAAAGTGATTTAATAAGTTCGCTATTTCCAAAAAGTAAAAGCCATAGACTTGGCAGGGTTAATATTCAGACAATATTTAGAGAAAGTAACTGAATATCAACAAGACCAGCGTTAATCTTGTCAATAGCTTCTCTCCATTTAGATATTTTAAATGAGTAACATATTTGACAATCATCTGCGCAAAAATGAGGTTTACAATAATGAAGTTGCTGAGATAAAGAACCGGTGTACAGCGAGAATAAAATTGGGCTCAAAATGGATCCCTGTGGGACACCTCGTAGCATTGGCAACGGTTGCGAAACGACGCTATTTAATTTCACAGACTGCGACATGCCGCAAAGAAAATTGTGAAACAGGCCCAAAGAAGTACCACCAAAATCCGCAAATCTATTTTGTAACAGTTTTCTCCCTATATAGCACAGCAAATACGTTAAATACTTACATGTATTATAGAAATTGCCCCATAGACGGAGTTTCTTAGAATTCGAAACAGACCATTTAGCACAACTAGATCGATAAGTACCTTTAAAATATATTAATCTGGTATATTCGCCAGATGAACGACCAATAGGAGCTATGATCGTTGAACAGACGACTTCCTTAGCCGCATACTACAGCGGTGAAATAATCCTTGCAATATGCGGAACAAACAATTAGCGTGTTACAATATCATGCTTCCCTTAAATAAGTACATTGTTGTTGAAATACATTTTTTATGAAACATCTATTGGCGAATAGTTCCATTGTATAATTTCTTGAATTTAAACACCGGCCTTTACTCTCGCTAGGTATCTAGGCTTCCCCACCTTTCTAGATTTCTGGATTTGACAACTAAAATGTTCTTTTAAGCGCAACACGTTTCCCGTAAGCTTGGTCAGTCTACTTCTATATAGTAATTGCCCGTGGTGTGGCAAGAAACAAGTGTTGTCTTTTATATTAAGCGTTAATACTGTCAACTCCTTCAAAATATAAATAAAACTTTGCGATAGAAAGAAACAAGAAAAAAGTTGAAAGTTACACTTACAAATAACATTTTATATTTATTTTCTATATTTATGGTTTCGTTATTTGACGATAGGCACCCGTAATGCTCAAGCAATGATCGCTTACACAAAACTAATTATTGAGCAAGAAAGAGAAAGATAACATAAATCAAGAACGAATTTTTTAAACTTTTTGGAAATGTCCAATATGCTTTTCAGGACGCCTTAGCAGTTTATTACTTTCTTTTGCTTTGTTTTCAAACTAATTAATAAAAGAGATAAAATATTACCTGTTAAATATTAAATAAAATATATCAATAACTGAAAAACTGTTGATGATGAAATTTAAAGTATAAGAAAAACAATGCAAAAATAGATAGTCCCACTTTCTAAAAAAGTTTTATGGGAAAAGCTAATTTTACTCGGTTGAAACTAGGAGCTTTGACACATTTAAGCAATTGTATGCAAGAAGTGTTAATATTTCAGAACAATCACTAATATATAATACCGAGCGATAATATTACACACTATATTCAGCGCTACAGAAAAAAATACCATGTTTGATTTAAAAAAAAAATGTTAGTTTTGCTGTACGTGATTTAGTAATTATTGCTACAACACTGGTTAACTACCTGGTTTACTCAAAAGTGCAAATGTAAAAAAAAACAAAAACATAATGAAAAACAGTTGAGGTTAGGGTTTGGGAGACATAGGTTATATAAACTAACCACAAATGATGTGATAAATTCACCAGGTGCTACAACATTCTACATTCCATCGTATTGGACTCGAACAGTGACTTCAGGTTCAAACAGCAGCAGCCTTGATGATACTCCTTGCGATTGTGGATGAAACATCGGCAAGAACCAGATCCGAGATGTGTCAATGTGCATACTATTGATATCATTCTTTAGTAATTACAAACTAAAGTATATTTTTTTAAAGGGTGGTAACGCCTAAGCTATATTTTTAACTTGTCAGGCCCCCGCAAAGCCAAATCTCCTTTTTAATCAACATTACGACCCCGGAAAAAACCGATTATTGTAATTGACCAGAGCGAGATTTGAACCCCGGACTCCGCACTGATAGCCAAGCGTGCAAGCCACTCGACTATTAGCCAAACTTACAACATATAATGTAAACATGGGGAAACTAAATAGAGAAAATTAACAAATCAGTCATTGACAAGCAATGGATGTTGACGCAGGACCAAAAAATTCTTTAATGACTTTAACTATCAATGCAGTAGAATTAGAATTAATAAGAGGAATAGCAACCAAACATCCTGTTCCTCATCATTTTATATTATTAGAATGAATTTCCACTATAGTGCGTTAAGCAATGTATGTAAAAGCAATGACTTTTAAAACTATGACGGAAAGGATGGATTTCGTAAGCCGAGGACTTGTATAGTTACGTCGAATATTCATAAAGGCAGTTACTTCTGGAAGGCACCAGAAAAACGACAAGCTAACTTCAATATATATTTAAGAAGGGTTTCTGAAGGGTGACACGATTAGTTTGTCACAACTACGATCATATTGCATTATGAAGCAGCTGTGTTTACTCGTGTGTGTGTATTGCAAGAATGTCACATTATGTAACATAAAGAAAAGCAATACATTGTTATCCATTTTCCACAGGCATGGATATTATGCATAAATCTGATAGAACATTAGGTGTAGATAAGAAATTATTTTTAATATTATTTACTTCATCTTAACAAGTAAAATAAGATAGACATTAATAATACTAATTGGCGTAAAACTGAGGTAATTATCTCATGTTCTTCGCAAAGCATCCTGATATTACTAGGCTCCATGCACACCAATTATCAACTACTAACGAAATTACAACGGCACGCTTCCCCACAGATTACCTAATCCATGTAATTTACTAAGAATTTTGTTCAACCATGTGAAATGCTTGAGGCAACTTAAAATGTAAATCGTGATTTTTCCTTCCTTAGCGTGTGGCTAGTGCACAGCGCGCTTGTGTGCAAGTACGCACTTACATACATGCATAGTGTATGCAGTTTGTAGTTTACAGCACATCATTTCGAGCACTTTCACGTTCTGAAGGTTTTTACAACCATATGACATGCAAATAAAGCGGTCATTAAACACTTTCCCAATAACACTTATACATACTTGCGCCTAAAGAGAATATCATTGATGCAAATTAATATCATCAATAAGTATATGATATAGGTGCGTTTTCTGTGTATCTACGGGACAAAATGGTCTTTATCGACCATTTGTAACTTATTCTACCAACCAATTAATATATAATATATAACAAGATTTTCAGAGAACTAAAGTGTATTTTCAAATTTAAAATTAAGATCGTGTAAATTACTAGATAAACAAATTATTTATTTAAAAAATCAAATCAAATTCCAACAATATGTATATAAACATCAGTAAAAACTTATTTGTGCATACCTCTGCCCCTTTCATATGAACATGGTAACAATGGCACATTTTAGGCACCGAAGTTTTCTATTAAAATTGTTACATCTCTATTCGCCCAATTGCTACGCTTAAACATTCTGTTTACATCTCATTGTCTAATATGATCAAAATATAATAAATGGCTTTCTAACGTTCATCGTCAATGTAGACCATATTAGGCTTGTAGAACAAATGTTCGTGCATGTTTCAATGGTAATGAAAACTCTGAAAAGGTAATTATGTTCACAAATCTAAAGACTTGTGCAGCTAATTTTGCATAGAATGGTACATTATTACTGATAGTAGTATTTTTTGTTTTTCAATTGATATATTACATAAATAGCAATAAGAGTAGATTTAGAAATGTAACATCGAATTAAAATAGTTAGGCACATATAGGGGAGGGTGGGGCAAGATGGGGCCACGAGGCATGATGGGGACATCGTCTTATCTACAAAACGCCAGTAAGCATCTGTCAAATAATAGCAGTCCTAATATTGACAAGTGCTGTTTTATGTTTGTTGTAATGTAGGAAACTTTACTAGTCGTAATAACAAAGTTATTGCTGTTTGTGCGTAAACTTTGCATTTCCAAGAATTTCGTTATTATTTTGATGGTGAGTTCAACGGCCAGTATCGGAAGCATAAGTAAATTATTTACAACTACACTTTTTGTGCTTATAATTGACATGTATTGCATGTATTTTCTATAGTGCGTTATTTGTTTATTTCAAATATTTAATATGTTATTGTAACATAACCAGAAAATGTCCCAAAGAGGCAACATGGGGCTATTGGTATGGGACAAGATGGGGACATCACTATCTCACTCTTCAGTCTGGTCCGTTATGCCTGGATATGCCATTATGCTTTCTCGAAGACATAATGCCTATTTCTCATGTTAGGAATAAAGTACAGGTTCAATCAAAGCGTAACAAGGGAAATACAACAATCCTTACAAGCACTACGTATAAAAATCTGCTACAGGAAAATAGAAATCTGCAGAATCCCTAAGGCAACTAAAAGTGCTGAGGGAGAGTTAAAAGAAAAAGACAATGACAAAGAAGAAAACAGAAGAGATTAAGAAGCCGAATTTTGTAAGGAAAGCAAAGAGATAGATTTTTAGAAAACGTTAAGGAAATAATTAAGTTCTTCTATTGAGGAAGATGACGCTCAATGTTATTATTGTAAGGAGAAGTATTGATACAATGCCATGGATGGCGAGGTTGGGTACATGGAGGCTGTGCGAATAACGTGGATGAGTTCGTCTTCTATTGTCTCAATTATGAAGATTAAAATACTTAATATTTTTAGCGTTATTGTATTTTTTTTTATTTTAAGTAGTTCCGCTTTAAAGAGTTTAAGCTTTGTTCCTGCATGTTTTTAATATTTTAAGAATCTATTTTTTTATCTATTACCTATATTTATGGTACGACCCATTCTTAACTCACCTGGAACCCCATGATGGTGTATTTACACATTTCTTTTAAAAATTTTCTCACAACATCAAGAGTACCCATCGAAAAATTCAAATTCATCCATCAGCAGATAAACGTTTAAAGATTACAACAAGCGTATTTAGAACCTTATATATCAATTTGCAATCATGATGCAGCGTTCTAAAGCTTAATGTTCCCAGCTTGCCTCACCTTCCCCTACGTTCTTTGTTTGGGTAAAAGGAAGGTTTTTTTTGACATCAATATAAATTAAACTTTCAATAAGACAGATCAGTGAAAATCACGTTAATAAAAACAGAGACAAACACATATGCTTTGTTAATTTGGAAAATGATTCGATATAGTTAAGACAAGACATGGAAGATTCTAGAGATTTAAGAAGATTCAACAATTGTTTGTTATAGTAAATAAATCCAATATTGTACCTTATTATTATTATTAGGCGATTATTATGTCAATTTGTCCGCTAATATATTATAACGCCTTCGATCTTTGAAAGCTTTCTTTTTATTGCACAATTATTGTAACTTACTTATTGTTAGTGTAATTACGCATTACATTTTATACCACCATTAAACAATCCAGAGGTCTTGGGGGTCCCAAAATTAGGTAGAAAATCTATCGATTCCTTAGTAGGCCACTGGAAAGCTGTCTTAACAGGTGATTTGGTTAATATCTAATATAGTAATAATATATTTTATTTTATGGATACAAAGGTATAAAACATGTCATCATATACGCAATTGTAGGTATAAATAAAATAGTATTGTATATAGACGTTCAGTGGTGGTGAGGGACAAGTCCATGAGTTTTCTTTTTATAGACAAGCCCAGCAGCAGAGATTATGTGCAACTCAGCTCCTCTAGACATACCCTTTTCCTGCAATCGCATCCCCAAATCGCATCGCCGGGGTATTTTTATTCCATTCTAGACCAGTTAAAGTCGATAAAAAATCTCCTGACCAAGCTGTAGTGTCGTAGCTAATGGTCTGCATCAAGAATAGCGGCGCCGGTCGTAGAACGAAACCTTTCACATTGCGACTGTTATATCATGCCCCGGAAGGCGCGGGGCATTTGGAGTTAATAGATAGAGAAGGACATCCTCAAACTTAAATCTTAGGGCGCAGACTAGGCGAGGATGCGTGGCTGGATAGAAACCAGTCTCCATAGCCAATTCTCCCTCCTCCCCTATCCAGGTGTTTCCGACCGTTCCGAGGATGAATGGCACATTGGAGAAATAACGACGAACAAGTCCTGGGATACTGGGCGACCTTGCAGAGTATAGCTTGCACTGTGTAGAGGTATCGCAGGTGGTGGACATCGTTCTCTATCGTAGAATGTATGACCAGAGTATGAGTTTAGTATCCAGCAAGTGATAGGAAAGACTTGAAACTTTTCTGGGGGACTTGGAAATGATGACCTATTTTGAGGTGAGTACCAGACAGGGCGTGACACGCCGAGAACATTGTTGCGGAGTACAACAGCTGAGACTGCAGCCAGTGAAAGAAAAACTATCTGGCGTCCAGATCAGGAAACTGAGAAGCAAGAAATTGAGGAGGTATGGAGCGGTAAAGACCACGTCGCCGTGACTAAAATATTCGGGTGGGAAGTTGCAAGCAGACGCTAAGGAAATTAAGCAAAACTAAGGGGAGAGAATTAGACTTTGAGGGTTAAAAGGAAAGACGGTCGGGACAGAAGGACTCTAAAGCACGCGCACTTTTAAGAGACACAAGGATACCTATAACGAGGCAGCGTCAGGCTCAGGATGAAGTATTGAGTGTCACTGAATCAAAGCAAGCGATTGTATACGGAAAGGAAAGCATACTGAGATAAAATAGAGGAAATTTCAAGGAAAGACCTTTATTAAGAGACGATGAAAGAAGAACTGAAGAACTAATGCGGCTTAGTAGGAACCATCTTCCCACCGTAACAGGTCTCCTTACAGGGTACTACGCATTGAAAGAACACATACAGAAAATTAGGATCAACACTGGAGATACCAACTGCAGACTTTATAATGTCGTTTTTTGTAATGTGCTTAAATGAATGGGTGGAGGTAACAAATAGCCATTTTCAATTTCCTCGATATTTTGATGATAGGTGTTATCATATTTAAAAAAATATACATTATAATTGATCTTTGTGAACAGGGCACATTCTAATATTATACATTGATAATAAGGTAAATATATTTAAGGTTTTGAATATTTCCTTTCAAGAATCATGGCAGTTCATAAGAATAGATCTTATGCAGATCTTTTGCAGGATGAACATTCTCTGCATTCGCTGAATTTCCCCAAAAGATGATGCCGTACTTCAAACGGGAATGCACATAATACACAGAAAGAGCAGCTATTTTGCTGGCCTATTCACAATTGTTCTTAAATTTTAAACGCCCTGCACAATTTTCCAGATATATACTCAATATGGGATTTTCAAGCGAGTTCATTGTCCAATTTTCAGCCAAGGGAAGACGGCGCTCCGAGGGCAGGCAAGTTCATTGTTATTGTATTTTTCACTAATATCTGGTGAACCTTTGTTACATTGCATAAATTTAGTTTTTCCAATATTTAGCTACAAGTTGTGATATGAAAACCATATTCCAATGCTTTCAAACTGTTCTCTAGTTTCAGCAAACTCTTCATTGTTTTTCGCACAAGTTATCATAGTTGTGTCATCGGCAAACATTATCATAAAATCTGGAATTATATCTGGTAGATTATTGACTTAGAATAGAAGCAGCAGCGGTCCTAGAATTGAGCCGTGTGGTACATCATAGGATATCGGCATCCATTCCGATTTTATTTCTATTCGGGATTCATCGTGCCCAACAACACACTAACCCGTAAGATATGATTTAATAAATCTTAAAGGTATACCTCGAATCCTAATGATTCCAATTCTAACAGCACCTGATCATTAACCTGGTCGAAGGCCCTCGATAGGTCAATGAAGATCTTAACAGGCTTCAAATCAGTTTCCAAATGAGTGACAATCTCCTCAAGTAGCTGGCACATGCTCGAGTTGTTGATATTCCTCTCACATAATCGTTCTGTAATCCACGTGGTAGGTAGAGTTAGATAACAGAGAGGTTAGGTTAAAAATATAGGTTATATTGTATGTCTTTTTATATTACATTTTAAAAATTAACATATTTCGGGCATTGTACTGAGAAAAGCGGAGCAATATGTACATAATGAAAAACAGAGGCTCCAAGCACGGTCTCCGTCGTACACCACATCCAGTCACAAACTTTTGTAACATATGTAATTAATGATATTAGTGAAACATGATTGTAAATATAATAAAGAGAGTGAATATAAAATGGTGTCCTGTCCAATCTATGTTTTATTTAAGCAAACTTTTAGTTACATATTTCACTTATAAGAGCATTTTCAGTCGAGAGGAAAACGTCATGAGTGAACAAATAACGAAGAACATCCTTAAAGAAACCACAGATTGGAGAGAATAGAATTTTATATTTATTCACTTTAAGGTTGGCATGTTGTCACCAGCAGCAAACTTGTGAGATAACGTTGAAATGATCTTAACTCCCTACTCTTTGGTGAAAAATTCTAGGAAAGCAGACAAGAAATGGCAAGAATCGTTAGAGACTAAGGTTATTGCAACCAGATGCAACAAGGTTACTAAAAATAACAATTAAATAATGTCTCTTTAATAGGCTTTCTTTAAAAAAAATATCCAGTATGACAGGTTTTACATCACTTATAATTAAAAACTCTGAAATCCTTCAGTTTACTGCTAGAAAATCGAAAAGAATTAAATAAGGAACCTGTTCCAAGAATCGCACTCCACTTCTTGTACAGTATTGTCTAGCTCTATAAAAATGATATGAATTTAACGAAACAACGGAGCGATGAATTCCTTTTCAGTTCATAAAGCAAGCCGACTCGGTGCGCCCGCTGCCCGTTGACATTTAGCCGGTAAGATAATCGCTGTGAGGCACGGACTGACTACGGTAGTCGCGTAATCTAATTTTCTGTCGCTACTACGTGAATGAAATACCATGGCACATGACCTCACTCATCTCATTTAATAATGTCAATGACACGAAAAAATTCCGGGATGCTGAAATGTCAAATTAACCAAGCGAATGTATAATGGTGTATTTCCAGGTTCAATAGAAATTTTATTTATTCTCATCTTAATATACATATGCTTGTTTAGATACAAATATGGGAGGATCACTACAAAGGTGCATAAAGAATATCGTTGTTAATCGGATTTAGGCATTGTACAATGATAATACCTGTCTAAAACGTTATAATGATTAGATATAGCTATAAATTATGGTTTTACTAGTATTTAATCTGCATTATTCTGTAAAGAGTTGTGTTACAAACGCAAATTACACCTTCAAAGCTTCTTTGGAGATGACTGCAGATTTAAATTAAGCTTAATAAATCATGCGTTTTATGTTGCCTAAATCAACTCTTCATGAATGTAATACCTAAATATTATTTGAATTCCGAATGGAAACGTTTACCTTCATCGTATAATATGATATTTATTGCCTCACATTTCTATAACTTCTAACAATAAAATAATCATTGTTGACCAAATCTTCAGTTATTAATACGCCCAATTTCAGTTTTCAGCTACCCCTTTCCAAATTCCTCAAGAGCATAAGAATTAGTCTTACATATTAGAACTATAGGTAGCTTCTCCAAAATGCAAACCCGCATATTTTGGTCAACACCACCCAAAGCACATGTCTTTACGACCTTCTCGCCAGTTTAATGTCTATGCACACTACCCGACAAAATTAATATCGTCGTCTATAGCGCAGCGACCATCAAAACTGCTCATCACTTGAATGGGCGCGCGTTTGACTGCCAGCAGCTTATGCAGGTAGCAGGTTTACTGAGGAGCCTACGTCTAAAACACTTGGCAATTATAAAAATCAGATAGAAAAATATGAAAATTCAATGTAGACAACGACATTAATTTTGTCGGGCAGTCTACCTATATATGTGCAAAGTAGAAGGTTCTCAATATAAAACACTAATTGTGCCAAGCGCAATGTATTTAACATTAATGGATAATGGCAAATCTCAAGGAGTTTTTATGTACGACTGAACAACGCACTAGAGTTTAAACGCTAACGGGTAACTCTATAAACCACAATAGTTTCAACACTAAAGCAAAGGGTGCCCCTTTCAACAACATTCATTTATCTATTCTCCATGCGTATCTGTCTTTACGCTATCGCATTCAATTAGCAACAATGACTAGTCCATTTTGGCAACGTGTCACAACAATTCCGAGGTTTCTTGGGAACTTTCGTCGCACTAAATATAACAGTAAAATAGCTACAAGATTTCTGGCCAAAAATCCCATTCGATTTACACAGGGGGTTTCAATTCACATTTTAACTCCCCTACTCCTACTTTTCGTCTTGACTGCGTCGTGACTGATTAGCTGATAAAAGTTCCTGCTTCGAAGCACGTGAAATTTTAATATCAGCGTGGGCCCCCACGAAGTGAAACAGCTGTTCCTAAAACAACTTAAACAGTTTCTACAACAACTTAAACATTTCCTGGAACACGACTCTTAGAACAGCTTAAACAATTCCTTGAACAGCTTAAGCAGCTCCTGAAACAGCTTAAACAACTCCTAGAACAGCTTAAACAGCACCTAGAACAGCTTAATCTGATTGATATCTGAGATTAGTCTGGATCTGAGATAGGAGGATGTGATAACAAAACCAGAGCGGATAGTTGAGAAAATAAAAAGGATACAACTGCAATGGTTGACACTCGATGAAAATGAAGATCGATGGCAACATAAAAAACGTAATGGAAATAGAAAGCGTAACTAACCGGTGAAAAGGGAGGCAAATGAGAAAATTGATCGACCAAATACAAAAAATACGATGAGAAAATGGAGAGGCTTTGAAGGAAATAAAATGAATGGATAAGAAGTAGAAGAGAATGGAACAAGTGGATACAAGAGGATCTGCAACCCATACCCGAAACTTAAAATAGGCAATGGGGAGGGAGAAGAGCACTACAATGATGATGATGACGGTGGTTAACCGTCATCATCGTAGTCCTCTTTTTAATTCTTATTCTATTATTATCTTTCCTGATAATATCATAAACAACATCTTCTCAATATCCATTAAAAGTGTTCAGTTTAATTTCGGATTGGGCAACACCAAGGGCCCCAGCTTCAATTTTGTTAGTATCTTTTTGTAGATAACATTAATATCCTGCTTCTGGTTATGCATCAATTATGATGTAAGGTTATGTTTAGTTCAATGCGACTTCGATG
This sequence comes from Protaetia brevitarsis, assembly GCA_004143645.1. NCBI lineage: Eukaryota > Metazoa > Arthropoda > Insecta > Coleoptera > Scarabaeidae > Protaetia > Protaetia brevitarsis. The sequence goes on along the minus strand of RXPK01000234.1, from coordinate 2,204,824 downwards.
TCACATAGTTTAAAACTTGAAAAAAAAAGCGAGTATTAAATGTTAGTGAACCACAGTGTCCCCCTATTCGAAAATAGTGTGACTATACCATAATTATCTCTGCTTCAGATAACGTTTGAAAGTTTTTGAAAAATTAGCTGTAGACATACATCTAAAATTTATACACAAGGAGAGCTACAGAGATTAACTGAACAGTTTTTTGACTCTAGTGATCTTAGTGAGTTAAATGTAATTCAGATGACAAGATGCCAGATTTGTTTCAAATGGAAAATATAAGCCTAACGGCCGACGAATTGAGAAGAGAATAGAATGAAGTAGTGATGATAGAGTGGAGTGAATTTGAAAGCAGAAGTACTGTAGAATTTGTGACCAAATCGGGATTGAAATGGTTTAGTGAACCAAAACAGATATACAAAAAACTAATTTGTGCTCATACAAATGAAGATGCAGATCGAGATGTTGCTACCTGCAATAATACACATCCAGATTTGCAAAGGCAATGAACATTTTTAGATATAGCTGAACTTGGTTGTTTTCTGAGAATCCTCCTGAAGGCTGAAGCCCTACGATGTAGAATGGAAAGTATTCATAAAATGTGGACAACTAATACAAGCATTAGGCGTTCATCTTTTGTCGCTGCCATGTCGAAGTTTTTACCAACTTTCACCCCACTTGAGACATGATGGACAAATTAAATTGTAAATTAGGATTTTTGTGTGGTAAAAGATTTAATTTTTGATACAGGTCCGGGTGAATATTGATAACTTTTTCACTTCTGTACAGCTTGCAAACTTTCCAGTGAGTAAGAACCTGATACACCATAAGAACTGAAAATATCAGGAATGTCAGAAGAGTCTTCAAAATGTGCATTTAATAATGAGATTGTAGTGGTAGCTTATGCACCCAAGAAAGGAAAAAATGGTACACGTCCTGCGCACTCAACATTCTCACGACTCTGTTTCCCAACAAGAACATAAGGAGATTAACTTACAAAACAAATATGCGTGTCGCAAAACCAAAAAAAAAACACATTTCAAAAGGCTTTGAAGAATTGCAAAATTGATATTCCTAATAAACTACCCACGAAATAGGATTTGGAATGTAAAGGAGGTGTAGTAATCTTGTACAAATAAGTTGTGAAAGCATAAAAACAAATACTTTAACAAATCCAAATTCAGCAAATCAAATTATAACCTTTATATTTTATTAAACCGATAGAAAGGAAATAGAAGTTTGTGTGAAATTGATAAAATGTTTGAAATAATGTGGAAAATAGCGAAACTTTTTGGGATACTATTTTTTATGTAATTGATAAAAATAGGGAATGACTAATAGATTAAATAGTATCTGATCATGTTATTTTTCATTATTCTTCCTTTGCCAATACTAAAAAGATAACAATTAGTTAGTCATGATACTATGTACACTGCCCTACAAAATTAATTTCGTTATGAATAACAAAACTACTCATAACTTGGAGACAATAATATATGTACCAAAATAGTTTTTGCTACGAAACTGATTTTTATTTTAAAAACTAAAGTTTGGTAAAAAGAATGTAAATTAGGAACCTTGGATCAGAAGTAGAATATAAAATGAAATTAAATAAACAAGTTTTTACAACAAGACATATTAAAAAAAAAAAAACTTTCAATAAAATACCAACTTCGTCCTGAAAATTTTAATCACCATGAATTAAATCAACTCGTATCCTCAATTATAAAAAGAAAATATTTGCGTTTCCATGTAACTTCAAATCAAGACTTTTAGAAGGGGCTTCGAAATATATTTGATTAAGAGATAACAGTGAATAAATACAAAATTCATTTGGCGAAATAATTTTAAAAATTCAAAATCTATGAAAATTCAAATGTGTTTTTCAGTAAATAATTTAAAAAATTTGTTAAATAGAAATATTTCTTTTTCACTAAAATTGTGTAATTTTCAGTCTTCTCTCTTGTAAGTTATATTAGTGAGATCTTCCCTCCCCCCCCCTTTATTTCAATATTATTTATATTATATATGTTACATATGCAATTTACTGCTGCATTTTAACAAATGATACCTGTTATTTTTTATAATGTGAACGGACAAATTGTGTTACATTAATACAATGGAATTATGATTTCAATTACTTATTTTAAACTTGTTCCGCATCAAGTTCACATGTATTACTCAAATGTTATAAATGATCACAAATTCGTGCAGTATCCTCGTTAAAAAACCAAAGATTTAGTGGCGTAGATGGAATTAGTAATTTTTACATGAAACATATTATTCCTGATATAAAGCTGAAAGTTTGACGTATATTATAAATAAATCTATTAAACTTATAGGTTTCCATCCAGGTCGAAAATTGCGTCAGTTATACCTATTCATAGAAGAGGGGATCCCACTAAAATGGAGAATTTTAGACCGATTTCACTATTTAGCTCATTCTTCAAGGTAATATAGAGAATTGCACATGATTAAATTACATATTTTTTAGAACTACATAATATTCTTCCATAACAGCCAACTGGTTTTACTAAGCAAAAGTTCACCGAAAAACCGGCTTATTTGATAGTATGGAGCACATCTATGAGAGAATTGGATGCAAACAATTATGCGGCCGGCAGTATTTTTCGAGTATCCACGTGCCTTTTGACTATGTATATTGATTTATTAACGAACAAATTGTATGCAATTCGGCTTCTGTGGCATTTTCGTTGAGTTGGGTAATATCGTTTTTGACGGATCGGCGTATGGTTGTTGCCGTGGGTGGGTCAATAGTCTAGCGAATATAATGTACCTCTCGGTGTAGCACAAGGATCGGTTTTGGGTCCCCTTTTGTTTTTGCTAACTATCAATGACTTGCCGAGTCATTTTCGATGCGGTTATCCAGTAATTTTTGCAGACGACACATCTGTGATTGTATCGGATCAAAGTGGGGAAGACCTTGAACAACGTATAACGGATACTGTGGAAGACATGAGGCAGTGGTGTGCGACAAATATACCTGTTTTAAATAGCGATAAAACCTCCTTTGTTTACTTCTTATGAGGGAAGCCTCTGCGAATCTTGGAAACCAGTTTAATTTGCGTGATGACGTGAGGCTGCTTGGTGTTTCAGGTTGATGGTAGATTATTCTGGGACCAGCACTTAGAGAATGTATGCAACAAGTTGAGTAGTGCATATTACGTTATTAATCAATTAAAACATGATTTACCTCAGCAAAATCTGATTGACGTTTACTACGCATTAGCATAATCAATAATGTCATACAGTGTTGCTGCAAGTAGGAAGCTAGGAGTTTTTATTGCGCAGAAGCGCCTTATTCGTTTGTTGTTCGATATACAATTTAGAGATACTTACAGAGATACTTTTATTCGACACAAAATTCTTACCTTTCCCTGCATTTTTATGTACAAATATTACATACACTTTTGTTAGGCAAAGTATAGATAATTCAATGAGTTTCAAACACCGCACCAATATAACACAAGAAATGTACACGACACCATTTACCAGAGACACTATTTATCACTGCATTGCAAGTCCCCTTTCTATATATATGCGCAAAATTACATAATAAAGTACCGGATACATATCAATTCATAGGTTTAAGGAAAGAGTAAGGGACTATTTGTCATTGCATGCCTTTTATACTGTAAATAAATAACTTATTATGTAGAACTTAATTATGTTTTCATGTATTCTTTCTTGTTTTCTACTTTTTATCAATGTATGACACGTACAATATTGTATTACATTAGATGCTAATTGACGCAATCCAATCAATATTGGCTTACGAGTAAAGTTCCATTATAATAATTATTATCATTATTAAATGAATTCGTCGGACCATGCGGGCTTGACGAGCCGAATGGGCTTTACGGATCATTATGAAAAAGCCCCGACTCGGACCGTTCGCACCTCTAGCACTTACATCAATTTACCTTGATTAATTACAATTAATTTAAAATAGGTATTGTGTAAAGTGCATAGAGTAATACCGCGGGACAAACAAATTAGTAAATAATTGTTATCTATGATGCAATCGCTATCTTCGCCATAAACGCTTTGGAATGATTTATTACGTTTGGTGTTTATGTAAGCATTATTATTCACGAAGTTAACTACGTGTTTTTAAATTCTTCTACACTTAAACACACATAAATCCCATTTATGTATATTGCCTTCTCGTTTCTTCCTTTGGGGTGAATAATATCGTTAAAGCGATACTAAAATTCAAGAGGAATTTTCGACTTTTTCCCTGATCGAGATGTAATGAGCGAAGGTGCGGACGGAACATCTTCGCCAATTCGCCCACACACGGTGTTCAAGCGCTCAGGTGTGATCGGTTCATTAATAAAACACAAGCGCACAGCCGTTGATTAAGGTTTACTATAATAGGAAGAGTGAAGGTGCGGTAGAAGGAAGAAACAGCAACTGACCTAAAATATATATCTGTATGTAAATGTTAACTTGCGCAAGAGACACATAGAGGAGGGAACGTCACGCAAGAAAACACTACTCTGATGAATGAACACATGGTCATGAATGAATGATAAGTAACCTACTACTCGTGCCGGGGATATAACGTATGATCCAGCCAGGGTCGCCGGGCGTGGTGCTGTCAAGGGTCGAGCCAACGTAGGCGCCTATAGAATGATCCAAAGGAGTGTCAAATATGCCACCATAGATTTCATCTTTACATATGTTCGAAAGTGCCACTAAAATGTTACATCGTCTCCGGTAACTATTAGACCAGGTTTACAAATTAAAATAAATTACAAACTTTCTATTCGTAAACCAGCCTGTTGTCCATACATAACTTAGCAAATATTAAACAGATGCTCATACGCACAATGTACACTTCTCACAGGAAAAATCGGGACACCAGCAATCGTGAATTTTAAAATTTCTTGAGTGTAAATGCAGCTTTCAAAGGATTAATGCACTTATCAAAGTCTAAATCACTTTTTTGTGTGTTACTATTGACGAAAAGGTGAAGACTAAAAATTTAAACAGAAATATAAATATATATAGAGAAAAAGGTTCATACATTAAATAAACACATTGTAATTTCGGTGGCGGTGTTTCCTTAGAAATACCGAATACGGAAATATTAATGCAAAAAAAAATACATTACAACTAAAAGGCCTCTTGAGTAGACGGCACCATTTAGAAATACAAATATATGTATTTAATTGGTTTGATGTTATGTAGAGGTAGTTCTTTTTTTAAAAAAACATATGGCGATGGATTTTAAAATTATATTACTTATTACTATGATGTTAGTTGCTTAGTTTGATTTATGCCCGCAAGTAATACTTTAGCAATAGACAATATGTCAATCAGCCTCCTGTGAGTTTTTGAACAATGTGATTTTCACATTGATTAATTACACTATTATTGATGTATTCATTATTGTTGTTGTTTAGTATTCTTAAATATTTTATTACTACAAAATATTTTTCTATGTATTAAAAAATTATTATTAAAAATAATTTAAGATTATTTACAACATTTTTAAAGCAATTAATTTCGCAAAGAAATTATTTATTTTATTAACGCTCCGTATATGTATTTTCAAGAAATATATCTTAACTATCGCTTCTGTAATCCAATGTCGTTCTATTTTATTGAAATATAGCTAACACTTTTGGTCTGTAACACAGCTTTAGGCAGTAGCAATGAAAAATTATTAAATGTATCAAATTCAAAATAAATATTTTAGCACTAACTGAAATTGACACACAATATGCTTTCTTACAATGTTTGTTATGTATTATAAATTCAATAATATTGTAAATAATTGTTAATAAACCTACATAAAGACAGTTTGTAAAGAGACTAAGTGTTGGCCATATTTCAAGAAAATAGATCAACGACGTCAATTACACAGGCGATTGCGCTAAGATATATTTCCTGAAAATACATAAAACGGAGGGTTATAAAATACAATTATTTCTTTGTAAACTTAATTGCTTTAGAATGTTATAAATAATCTTAAACCGGGGTTTTGGTAATTTTTTAGATAGAAGAAAACTTTATAGTAATACAATATTTAAGAATACTAAACAACAATAGTAATTAATACATCAATAGTGTAGTCAATAAATTTGTGAAAATCACATTATTCCAAAACTGAGGAGGCTGACTGACATATTGTCTATTGTCTAAACTAACTCGTGAGATAATCGACTTAAGTAACTAATATCAAAGCAGCACTAACAAGTAACATTAATATTTAATAATAAAATTCCATCACCATGTTTCTTAAAAAAGAATTATCTCTACATAACATCAAACAAGTTAAATACATATATATCTAAAATCAAACCGTCTATTCACAGAGTTCTTTTTGTTGTTATGTATTTTTCATTGGTATTTCTAATAGGAAACGCCGCCAGCGAAACTCGATTTGTTTATTCTATATCATAAACCTTTTTCTCTCTATATATTTATTTTTCTCTTTTAATTTTCTAGTCGTTTACCTTTGATCGGATGTACATGTACATAACTAAGTGATTTATGGCTCATGATAAGTGAATACGTCCTCCGAAAGTTGCATTTACAATCAAGAAATTTTTAAAATCTCTGGATTGCTCTGGTGTCCCGATTTTTCCCCTGAGAGAGGTGATATATAAATGTTTACAGTATTTATATAGCTTATCCAGGAATAATTGTTAACGTCTATGTGCAACATCTTCTTTATAAGCAAATTTGTAATTTGTTCCCATGCTATTACAGCAGAATCCGTTGTTAACTATTTCTGAAATTTAAATAGAAACTAAAAAAGCAAATATTATGAAGTCCAATGTAATTTGAGATATAAATGAAATTGAAAATTAAAATTTGAATATTAAATGAAGCTAATATAGAATTTACATAACTTGAAAGTAACAGTAAGATATAGCTTCCAATAAAATATCGGTTAACTCGGCTATTATATGAGACAAATAAAGAAAAAAATGAAATTGAAAAGGAAAATAGAAACATATACTGAAATTATTAATTTATTACACTAAATTAGGTATATCAAATTATTACCCAAACAAAATTATAAATACGAAGAAATATTAAATAAAATAATATACAGAGTTTCTCACGGTAGCCGTTCGTTAGAAGTTTCCGTAGTTAGAAAAAACTTATAACTCCGAATTTTTGGATTTCAGGGTTAGTCAAAATTCAATTTTATTTTTAAATGTTTTCAAGGTCGCACCACTTCCGATTAAATCGGAAGTCGCCATTAACTTCCTTATTTTAAATGGAGCATTCTATATAGGTATTATCCCAATTTTGGAATCCTAAGAAAATATCATGATGTGTTTCATTTGGTTTCCCTACACCTATCTTCATTTGTTTCTTAGATATGTTGATTATTTTGAAAATTTTGAAATATGTAGCCTTGTTTTCAATATTGCACCGTTTATATATTTTCTACTGCTGGTAAGCGCTTCTGGGAGAACTGGAAGCACAAAAATGGTACTTACGGAATCAACATTGACAATTGATTTATCGCATACAGGTGCCCAAAATTTGATGACCAATGATATCTTTTTTAAAATTGAAAAAGTTCAATTTTTTAAATATGATAGCCTGCATATTATTAGCTAATCGGATGCAGAATTTATACTGCGTCGATTCGCTATGCCTTTCCCTATACCTAGTTCCAACGGTTTTCTTGTTATTCCATATGTTCTATCATAAGCCAACGAAACTCCAAAAGTCCTATCTAGATAGCGTTGATTTTGACAGAAATTGAAACAATATTATTATTAATAATAATAATAATAATAATAATGTATAACAGTGTTTACATACTTTCGAGTTTGTTATTATAAGATTAATAAATAAAACTTATCTTTTCGAAGTGGCCCCTTGCTTCGCTCTGTAGAGCGCCGCGTCCCTAGAAAGAAAAAGTAATAATAATAATAATAATAATATATATTTATTATTTGACACAGAAGTGCATATAATAAGTCACACATCTACAGCCTAAATAATTATTCTGTAAATTAACAACTAATGAACAAGGAAAAAGTAGAATAAAAGCAAACACTGATGTCCTTGTGGAATTAAGCAAAAAAATCATTTAAGGAATAAAAAAAGTTTCTCTAGCAGATAAATTTGCAGATTATCTCTAAACATTCCGTATGTTCTACTTTCTTTTATCCTTGTAGGTAATCTATTAAAAATTTTGATACCCATATTGATCGTCCCAGAAGAAGTTATAGCCATAGTGTATGTGGTGCACGAAAGTTGCGGTTTTCACGAGTGTCATATTGATGGACATCAGAATTAGTGGGAATAGAATCCTTAATGTTAAAAATATAACAGCAAGTTTCCAAAATGTAGATGCAGGCTAAAGGCAATATGTTGTATTTTCTAAATAATGGTTTACAAGAGTCGGTATGACGTACACCGTCTATACAACGAACAATAGCTTTTTGAGCTATAAAAACCTGTCGTGCGCTGGGAGAAGAGTCCCACATCAATAAACCATACTGCACTGTAAAATATATTTCCGCATAGTATAAGGAAACAAGACAGGCGACAGATATTTGTAAACGAAGGCATCTGAAAGCGTAGGTTTTTTTTGTGTAATTTCTTAGTTAATTCAACGCAGTGTTCTTTCCAACTTGCATCAGTGTTTATCTAGGAGTTTTATCGAAGCGCGAGATGTTATGGGATGATCTTTCAATGTTAGGTTAAGACTATCAAATTTTCTCTGTCGCGCGTGGAATAGCATATGTTTGGTTTTTTCAAGATTGAGCGATAACTTATTACAAGAGAACCATTCATCAGTAGCATTTTGAGTGGAATTCGGTGCAGCAAGTATTGAGATATCGTCTGGGTAGATGGTTATATAAAAATCCGATAAGAATAAAACACTATCGTTAATGTATATGCAGAATAAGGCTGGACCCAACACAGAGCCTTGCACCACACCACACTGTAGGGGAAGCCACTGTGATCTATAAACTACCGACTCACCACTCGTTTTAAAATTTAACTTGACAAATTGACTTCTGCCATTGAAATATAACGCAAACATGTTGTTAATTTTCTGTCAAAGTAGGTTAAGCCCCTCAGATTCGTGAAGTATCTATTTACAGTTCTATATAATCGAAAAAAAAATACTTTTAGATATCCGAAAGAGGCATATGAAATGCCAAAACGTTAGATTTTCAATTTCTCCATTAAATTATGTACCTCATATTCCAAACTGGAATAATTGGATTATAAATGATTATTGGCTAAATAAATTCTACACCAACATAAAGTTTTCGCGAACTTTAAAAATGATAAAAAAAGTCAAATAAATTATTATATCTGACAAATCTCATATTTTTCTTAGCACTGGAAGAAACTAGAATGATTTTTTAAGCATAATAACATATTGTTTCGTAGACTATGTTGTTGAAACTTTTGTCCTGATTTTGAGATTTTGCACTGATACAAATCCTCGAATATAAACCTTATGTTCTTTATTTACTATGATTTCTCATGAGCATATGTCCATTGTTTGCTTACTACTTTCGGATATTGGCAACAAGTTTCATCGCATTAACCGCGAGAAGGTGCTTCATTCCATAAACTGGCCTGAAAGAATTCAGCCCATACTTTTTGCATTCTCTCGAGGTTACTCACCTTTCTCCTTATGGAAACTCCAAAATATTTCTTAATTTTACCTATATAGTTTGTACAGAATAATAAATAAACACTTTAACGCAGAACGCCAATTAATAGTGCAAATTATAGCACTCTGAATAAAACCGATAACAAGGCGTCAAATTTTTACCTAAGCAATAGAAAACTATAACTAATAAAGCAATCATGCAATGCTGAAATCAAACGAAATTACTATCGAAATAAGAAATTAATGGCGTACGGACGGGATAAATTAGAAGAAGGATTTTCTTAAAAAGATTATTTTTTGTTTACTTTAAATACCTAACTCTATGATTTTTGTTTATTTTGAACACATATTACGTCGTTACAAGTGGTAACATTATCCAAAAGTGATTAGGTCAAAAGAACAAAAACTTTTTCTTTTAACACCAGCTCTTTTTTGTTGTGGAAGCCGTCTAACATGGAATCTCCAGAAACACGACAGCCTCTTAGATTTTTGTATTCAGTTCCCATTTCTTTTACCCACTATTATAACCAGCCATTCCAGAATCACGGTACCCTGCATTGATTTATACAGGTTTCTGGCCAGTTAATCGAAGTAATCCTCTGGGTTAATTTTTAGCTTGCCAAAAATTCGCGTCCAGAACCTAGCACTCACACAGTCTGAAGTTGGTATCTCCAGTGTTGATCCACTGCCGTACTTCTTCAGACTTCTTCTTTGATGGCTCCTGAATAAATGTCTTACCATGAATTTGCCTGATGGTATCATTCTTCTGTGTTTCTTCTCTCGACCCAATTCCTTACTTGCTCGCGTGCTGTGTTTTTAGACCCTCCTACAACAGGTTCTGGGCCAATGTATGAAGCGGATGATCCCTTTCTCGCTTTTCCGTTCTCTTCGGTTGCCGAATGTTGGGGCAGCCACAGTAAAGTGACTTTATTGCGGTCTGTCAAGCTAGTTCTCGAATATATTCCGAAACTAGTCTTGATTGTATCTTGGAGTTCCCTAGTGCCCTCAGTATGACCTGGCTCTCTGTCGCAATGTAGATCCACTTATGTTTATAAGCCCCCTGATTGATTTCAGTTGTACAATGCATTATTGCGGTCTCTGCTTGAAAGACCGTGGCATATTTTCATAGCAGAAGATGATTTCTCATCCCGCTATAGATTCTAGCTCCAGTCCCGTTTAAACTTTTGATCCGCCTGTAAACTAGATCAATTCGCTGATTCTATCTGTGTAGTTGGATTGATTCCAGCTTAATCGATCCCTGATTTCCACCTCAAAATTTCTCTTAGTAAGGTATGCTAAACTATCTGGTGTGATATCATACCCAAAAGGTTTCCTTCGACATGATGGACAATACTATTGTGTCACAATCCTGCATATCTCTCAGAAGGTAGTACTTGCAATCTGAGGCGCCCCATTCTTGCCTCGCCCATTATGGGGAAGAGGGAGGTCTAAAAGGCCTCTTCCATTGTTGCTGTAGGAGTAGTCCTCATCGCTCCTCTTATTTCTAAACATCCCTAATACCAGCCCTAAAATTTAGATTAAGAAATTCAGACTAATCGTCAATGGGTAAACACAGCTATACGCATGTTATGAAGAATGCTGCAGCAGATGTACTGCTCAGAGGAGGATCATCAAACTTGTTCTCTTCAATCCTTTCTTCGACATTAAGTACCAAATCTCAAATAACAAAGTTCATCAACGAATGAATATACAAGTTCAAACAATGGTGGTAAGGGTTATCGGGACAAGGATAGACAAGACAAAACGATTTTAAAGGAACGACGATCTAAATTTACCTACACTGAAAGAAATGAAAAGGGTATTACAACATTTTAAGTGATAAATTTTTAACGTCGATTTAATCATTAAATTCTCAAACGAATGCAAAAAAAAATGTTAAACTAGACGCATTACTTAAAACAATATTTTAAGTGTAAATCTAACATAAATCAGTACTCGTAACTGACAAATGGTTAACTGAATCACTTATTCCTCTCAGAGTACTGACAAGGGAACACCGGCGGGTGTCCCCCTCCGATTTCGATGAAACTTAACAGATCGAAAGAGTACCTTAAAATAAGAGACACGTATTTTTTTTTATCGGCGTATCCGCACGATTTTGGGGTACAGCCCCCTCCAAAGTTTGGACGATTTTTCAATTTTTGCAAATATTTCCTAAATTATAACAGATATTAAATTTTCTTCTTAACATAATTTGCAGCATATTACATGGCCCTAAGGATGGCGTCGTCCGTATTCGCAAAAAGTTATTAACGGGGACGGGTACCCGTACCCCCATTTTTTTAACATTTTTCTTTTTCTTATTCATCAAAAGAAGGCCGATTTTACATAGAATACGATGATGTATAACAAGTTTAGAAAATTAATAATTGTAAAAATAGAAAAATAATAATAAAGCTTCAAAATTAATAAACTTGTCTATTGATATAAATCAAATGAACTATAACAGAAATAAGTTTTTATCCTTAACATAATTTCCAGCATAATAATGGTCTCAAGGTAGATATCTTCATAAAAAGCTAATAACGGGGGACGGGTACCCCATACCCCCGCATTTTTTTAATAATAAGTTTATTCATTATTCATCAAAAAAAGATCGCTTTTACATAGAAAACGGTGATGTATAATAAATTTAGAAAATTAATAATAGTAATAATAACTTAAAATAAATATATGTACGTGTCTATTGTGATGAATTTGATATGCACTTATCTACGCATACGTGAGTTTAATTAATACGCGCGATAAGGGATCTGGTGATTAATCATATTATTGTATAGATAAAAATAAATCCCCGAATGCATAGTAATTAACCACGAACGTTTAAGTGGTCACGTCTGCATTTAGGAAATAGGTATATAAGACGAGTATTCCAAATAAGAACATTAGAAGTCGTTTTTCGTGCAGTGTAGGTCAGTACCTATAGTTTCGCACAATGGCGGTCGTAAATATAGGAAATATGTTGAACATGTTACTTGCAACGTTCAAGTTACTAACATCGCAACAATTCCTTTGACACCGCAAGAAAGTGAGTTGCATAATGCCCTGAAAAATCTGTGTTTTTAAAACACTTTTTACACAGACTATCACTACTGTAATACTTACATAGCTTAATTACTGTATGTATATTAACCTATTTCGCTATTGCAATACATATATACCAATAATCGCATTACAGTATGTCATGTATTTAAACATTTATAAGCATTATAATGTTTTTCTAATTCTGTTCTATTGTTTACGAAATGTTATAATCGTTACAAACACATTAGTTATATTTATGCTCCATTGAATACTTACATTGTACACCTACATTGCACGAAAAACTTGAAATAAGTTAAAAAATATATGTGTATGTATTATTTAATCCTTCGTCCTGTGTAGCAAATTTGTTCATATATACGCACTAAAGGATTATGGTGTTCTTAGAATGAATAACATTTTATTAAGGAAATATATAAAACGCAGTCACTAACTGCAGTTGATAAAACGATTTATATTGCTACCACCGATAAAAGTTTCGTATAGTATATAGTAGGTATAAGTTAGTAGGCATAGAAAGGTTTGACCATAGCTTGTCGAGTAGATACAATTCTAAATTAAGAAATATTTAAGTAAGGAGAGCAGCGGAGTAACGATAACAAATAATTGTTGTTAACCTACTATATTATTATTATTATTATTACAATTATTTTTATTATTAATCCTCCAAATTTATTACCATTGTTTTCTATGTAAAAGCGATCTTTTTTTGATGAATAATGAATACACTTATTATTAAAAAAATGCGGGGGTATGGGGTACCCGGTCTCTCGTTATTAGCGTTTTATGAAGATATCTACCTTGAGACCATGTATTATGGTGGAAATTATGTTAAGGATAAAAACTTATTTCTGTTATAGTTCATTTGATTTATATCAATAGACAAGTTTATTAATTTTGAAGCTTTATTATTATTTTTCTATTTTTACAATTATTAATTTTCTAAACTTGTTATACATCATCGTATTCTATGTAAAATCGGCCTTCTTTTGATGAATAAGAAAAAGAAAAAAATTTTAAAAAATGTGGGGTACGGGTTACCCCGTCCCCCGTTATTAACTTTTTGCGAATACGGACGACGCCACCCTTAGGGCCATGCAATATGCTGCAAATTATGTTAAGAAGAAAATTTAATATCTGTTATAATTTAGGAAATATTTGCAAAAATTGAAAAATCGTCCAAACTTTGGAGGGGGCTGTACCCCAAAATCGTGCGGATACGCCGATAAAAAAAAATACGTGTCTCTTATTATAAGGTACTCTTTCGATCTGTTAAGTTTCATCGAAATCGGAGCGGGACACCCGCCGGTGTTCCCTTGTGAGTAAAAACAGAAAGACTTTTAAGGTGGTAGTGTGATCACAGCAGACTAAATAGGTATATGCTAACAATAGGCCTGGCAGAGGATGCTATTTCCAAATTCTGTCGAGACAAAGGAAAAATCCTATGTTCTGTACCAATGCGATAGCCTGGTAAGGTCTTTATGGCCACCCAATAATAGTATCAAATTAGTTCAGATGGTTATATTATTTAAGATATACTCATATGGCACTGTCGTGAAAAGGTATCAAAGTATTACATTTTAACACCAGTTATGAATCGAATCCTATAAATACGTAATAGTCACAGTATAAATTAAGTACATGTTGTTACAGAGAGATACATACACATTTACTTAAGAACGTAAGTCTTAGAAATTTGGGTTAAATCATCGATGCATATTCATGAAGTACAAATCTAGGTGCCACTTTTACCTGACAAATTTTCCTTTTAGCGCAACGTTCAGTAAATAAAATCGTAAGCCAGCTGATTTTACGTTTCGAGCGGTATTAGGCAATGGCAATAATGAATGATAATAGTTATTGACTGGATGTCTTAATTGAAGAATGTGAAAGTAACTATTTAATTTCGAAAGCAGACATTTTAAATGTCATATGAGTACAGTTGGATAATAAATAGTGCGAAATAGCGACATTAAAAAACTATAAAATTTAGCAAGGAAGATATAAAAGAATAACTTTACTGCAGTTGGGTACTCCTCTTCTCTAACGCTTCTGGAGTTTAATGTGTCATGAGCTAACCTTAAATTCAGCTTTCAGCGAGTTTAAAACCAAAATTAATGTAATGTTTATTAAATTTATTCTTTGCGCATTACTTTATTATAAGGGCATACTTTGTAAATATATTCCAACATCGATCTGTAAAAAGCAAAATTTTACGTACTTCCAAAGTATTTCAAATTCTAACGAAGAAGCATCGAAACAAATTGAAACAAAAATTGCTTTAAGCCATAATGAAATTTTGTGATTCATTTACCAGTAAGCTCTCACAATAGAGACACTACCAGCTCTGAAGATGCCCTCTGCAAATAAGTTCCAAAGGTTTTTCTTTTCATTTTTCTTTCGACGATTCTATTTGTGGTAAAATTAATATCTGTTGTATGCCTTATATTGTACTAAACTTTTGAAAGTTTGAAGTGGCCCAATAAAAATAAAACGGTATTGGAATGGTGTGCAAAACCAAACATTGAAGCAAGGAAAGTCAAAAAATCACACGAGTTACTGAAGTTTTTCAGTGTAAATTTGCTGCTTTAAGGCATCATTAATGAAATAGTATTAATGGAAGTAAGATCATGTATGCACTCGAAGAAGTACGTTTGTATCAAGAAGAGCATCCCATTTTCAGCCTGTTCTAATCCTTTCAAATAAACTGTAGTGCTTTGCGTGATTGACATGAAGCAAAGTCTTTGCAAAATAACATGGGTAATTACAACTCCTTCAGAATAAAATTCTAGAAGCTATTTAATTTCAAAGCAACGGAAGTATCCGTTGAAAATTGCTGAATAATGTCAGGAAAACTTATTGCAGTTGTGACAAAATTATAATAAAATCGTAACTGAAATAACTTATCTAAAATAGTAATTGTAGTTGTACTGTTATTGGCATATTCTTTGGCAAAATTCAGTAGCTTCAAATCCATATTAAAAAAAAAAGTAAGTGAACATATATAACTTTTTATTATAGAGGTTTTTTTTTTGCTTGGTTACCTTTATGGAGCAAAACTTCCATCTTTCTCATATATTTATCATTGCTTTAGCCTTCAAAAACTTCTATAACAACTGCAAGAATTTTGTGGTGCAAGTATAAACACTTGAAGTGTTATTTCCATATCATGCAAGCTTTCCACAATACGGTCGGATCAGGAGAGGGTATTGGAAATCTCTTTTAACGGGACTCCGGAAATCAATGACATATTGGAGGTGAGTGCTAGACAGCGACACAGCCGAAAACTTTATTGCAGGAGTACAATAACTCGGACTGCAGCAACAGAAAGAACTCTCTCGAGCCCAGATCAGGAAACTGAGAAAGCAAAGGAATGTGGAGGAGGGCACGTGGATAGAACAGAGACCACACCGCCATCACTCCAAAAGATCCAAGGAGGAATGTGCAAACCAAGACGCTAGGGAAACAAAACAGAAACCCAACGTGGGAGGTGGAAGTCAGACCACTAAGGATAAAAAGAAGACGGTCTAGGGCAGCAAGAAAAGATCTCGGCAGGACTTTAAAACGCCACCACAGATCTCAAAGAGACCCAAGGATCCGAGGTGCAGCGTCAGGACTACTTATAGTACTTGAGTAATGTCATCTGGAAAATTCCCTGAATCAAGTGCGACCTGATCTGATCCAAGAAAAAGGAAAAGATAAAGCACACTGGGAAAAAAATAATTAAGCAAATTCATGGAAAGACCTTCATTAAGGAACCATCAAAGAAGAAGACTGAAGAACTACTGTAGCTTAGTAGGATTCATCTTTGCACTGTAACAGGTCTCCTCTCAAGGCACTGCGGACTGAAATGAAACCTACCGAAAATTGGGATACAACTGCAGACTGTGTAGTGGGATGACAGAGGACCCTTACCACATTCTATATGAATGCGAGGTTCTGGACGCAAAAAGATAGGCAATTCTTAGTAAGCCAAAAATGAGGTTTACTTCGATCAGCTAGCCAGAGATCCGTACAGATTAGTACAGGATACTAGGATACTGAAATGGCTGATATAATTTAATGGGTAAGAGACCAAATACAAAAAGTCAAGAGGATCCAGCGATTCCGGAGACTTCAGACGCCAAAATAAGATCCTGAATTTGTAAATGGATACTAATCAAAATTTACCACCTATTACTGGCCATTATGATTGCAGAATATTTTCGAACAAGTCTAGATTTTCAGGATTGGTTTTGTTCATCCAATCCGGTTCAATCAAATATAAAGTTGAAAATTTGACACATTAATTGGTAGCCTAGACGGAGACATAGATTGTGCAATAGGCGAACACGAAACGACAAACTGAGCGTAACAGTTGTGACATTAGACTAAAATTAAAATGAAATGAAATTGTCTGTTTTTGTTTAAGAAATGCAAACATGCATATCGTACACATCGCAAAAAAAATTACCTAACCAATACGTAGGCAATTTTCAAATAATATAACAAATATCTTCGAAAATCAGATTTTGGAAAATATTTTTTATATTTACTGTCGCTTATAAATAACTCAGGATTTTACTTTTCCAACATTACTAAGTTGGTACTAGGTTCTCTAGAAGGGTATCGTAAGGGTTATCGCGAGGGGCCTCAAATTTCTTGTCTACGCCATGTTGTTGACAATTACATGGGTACACATAATTCAATACGTTTTTCGTGATGCTATCAAGATCTTAAGCTGATATAGATCCATATATGTATGTGAATAATATATAATTATTTAATGAATGGCCACGAAGAAACTTATGTTAATGTAACAGCAGAATATTAAATTGGTTTTTACCAAATTTGTCTTATCTACAGTTAGGAATTCTACATAATTTTAAATAAAATAGTTTATTCATTTTAATTACTTTGAATTCCAAAAATATATATATATTTTACACGTCCAAATGCAGTAAAACGGATCGTATAAACGTTTCTAATATTTGAAAGATTCGATAACGTAACATTCTCGTAACATGAATTCAGAATCGCGGTAATATATTCAAAAGATACATCAGTTTGTCTTGTTATAAAGTGGACTGTGCTTCTCAACCTTGCTGCTGCATACTAATAGAAATCCGATATGAATAGGCCGCTAGAGGTTCGAAATAGTTGAGCAACTGTTCGTGTGTGTGTAAAATTGTCAGAACCACCTATATGGAATGGTGAATGAAGTAGAAGGTGACAAGACAAGGCGCAGAGAAAGAGAGTGTGAAGGCTTACGCATGCGCGGCGTTTTCGCTTAAGGCGAAACGCTATCTGTATTATCCATTATAAAACAGCGAGATTCGACAACGTCGCATCTTTAACGTCGTTATGACAACGAATGCGATAAAAATAATGCGAGCACCTCTCACCAGATTAATAAGCGTAAAAACCAGTTTGTATGACATTTAATAATCCAAACAGTTTCTAACAGAAGCGTGCGGCCCTCGTGAAATTATGCGGTCGCAGCGGCGACCAGGAAAAATGAACGGACTGCTGGTACGTGACAACTCCATGAAAAAATGATTTTTTATCCTTCGGATCGGACAAATGAAATATTGTTGTGATGCGTAAAGCAGATACATGTTGCAAGTCAAAATATTAATAATAACGAGGTTTTCTTCAAATAATTACGCGTAGTCACAGTATCGGCATAGATTATTTATTGGGTGTACTATATACAGCTAATCGTAAGGCATTTCGTAATTTTAAAATTTCATGGACTTACATGCTGTATTTACTTTATTAATGGTACACATAAATAGGTTAAAAATATACAACATTTCTTAAGTGAAAATACGTGTTAGGCAGCGGTTAAGGCAAAAGCCTAGAAAATAAGATACCTATACTTGAAATTCAGTTAATTCCAATTTAAATGAATATGAATAACACATTTCAGTTAAATTTGATATCGCTTGGTTATACTGAGATAAAGTAAAAAAAAATCTCAACTCTTTCTGTCATTTCGGGAAACCTCAAGTTGTCAGAATAGTGTTTCAAAAAAAAAAAAACTTTGCTGCTAACCATTGACTTCAAACTTTCTAGCTTTAATTCTATTCACTATTTCGTCGAAAACGAAGATAGATGTAAGTCGTTTACCAAACTGATGTGAAGAAAAAGGCTATTATGNTCATTCATTTAATAATGTCAATGACACAAAAAATTCCGGATGCTGAAATTCAAAATTAAACCAAAATGTTTAATGGTGTTTTCCAGGTCAATAGAAATTTTATTTTTTCTCATCTTAATTACATATGCTTTTTAAACAAATAGGAGGACCACTACAAAGGTTGATAAAATACGTTGTTAATCGGATTAGGCATTGTACAATATAATACCTGTCAAACGTATATTGATTAATATGATAATAAATTATGTTTTCTATATTAATCTCATTTTCTGAAGAGTTGGTACAAACGCAAATTACACCTTCAAAGCTTCTTTGGAGATGACCAGATTTAATTAAGCTTAGAAATCATGCGTTTTATGTTGCCTAAATCAACTCTTCATGAATGTAATACCTAATTTATTGAATCCGGTGGAAACGTTACCTTCATCGAATAACATTATATTTATTGCCTTACATTTCGATAACGTCTAACAATAAAATAATTATTGTTGACCAAATCTTCAGTTACTATGTGCCAATTTCAGTTCAGCTCCCTTTCGAAATTCTCAAGAGCATAAACTAGTCTTCCATATTGATTGAGTAACTCTCCACAATTGAACCCGCATATTTGGTCAACACCACAAGCACTGTCTACAACCTTCTCCAGTTAATGTCTGTTTCAATTTTTACACTGCCCGACAAAATTAATGTCGTCGTTTGACTGCCATCAGCTTATGCAGACAGAAGGTTTACTGAGGAGCCTACGTTTTAAACACTTGGCAATTATAAAAATCAGATAGAAGAATACGAAAATTCGATGTAGACAACGAAATTAATTTTGTTGGGCAGTCTTCCTATATATGTGCAAAGCACAAGGTTTTCAATATAAAACACCAATTGTGCCAAGCGCAATCTATTTAACATTAATGGATAATGGCAAATCTCAAGGATTTTTTATGTACGACAGAACAACGCACTAGAGTTTAAACGCTAATGGGTAACTCTATAAAGCACAATAGTTTCAATACTAAGGCAAAGGGTGCCCCTTTCAACAACATTGGTTTATCTATTCTCCATGCGTATCTGTCTTTACGCTATCGCATTCAATTAGCAACAATGACTAGTCCATTTTGACAACGTGTCACAACAATTCCGAGGTTTCTTGGGAACTTTCGTCGCACTATATACAGTGACCGGCATAAATATTGCAACATATGGGAAATTTTTTTATTATTAAAATATACTAAACGTTTTGGGGAATAGGTTGTGCATGTCTAGGAACGCCAAAATTTATTTTGACACATGTCACGTGACCACTAGTTCGGCGATAAATTTAAAAAATATGCCGTCGATTTGCAAAAAGTGAGGTTAGATGACATGATATCCAAAAAAGTCGCTTAAAAAGTTGCTTAGAATTCAATTCTGAGGGTACATGCAAATTTTTGTAAACATATTTAAAAAAAATAAAAATCACAATTTTTCCAAATATTGTTTCATTGAATTACATATTTTCATTTTTTTTCGCTTTTATCAGCTCAACCGCAGTACTATTTCCAAATTTGGTTGATACTCAAACAGTTTTGCCAATTTTTGCATAATTAACATAGCGAAAACTCTAACTTTTTCAAATAGCTTCTTTAGATCTCATGTCATCTAACCTTACTTTTTACAGATTCACGGCTTACTTTTTAAATTTACCGCCATACTAGTGGTCACGTGACGTGTGTCAAAATAAATTTTGGGGTTTCTAGACATGCACAACCTATCCCCCAAAGAAAGTTTTAATATATTTTAAACAATAAAAAAATTTCCCATATGTTGCAATATTTATGCCGGTCACTGTATAACAGTAAAATAGCTACAGGAAAATGGCGAAAAATCCCATAAGGTTTACACAAGGGCTTTCAATTCACATATTCACTCCCCTACTCCTACTTTCCGTCTTGACTGCGACTGATTAGCCGATAAAAGTTCCTGCTTCGAAGCAGGTGAAATTTTAATATCCGCGTGGGCCTCCACGAAGTGAAACAGCTGCTCCTGAAATAACTTAAACAGTTTCTACAACAACTTAAACATGTCCTGGAACACGACTCTTGGAACAGCTTAAACAATTCCTGGAACGGCTTAAGCAGCTCCTGGAACAGCTTAAACAACTCCTAGAACAGCTTAAACAGTACCTAGAACAGCTTACTCTGATTGATGTCTGAGATTAATCTGGGTCTGAGATAGGAGGATGTGATAACAACACAAGAGCGGATAGTTGAGGAAAAGGATACAACTGCAATGGTGGACACGCGATGAAAACGAAGATCGATTGCAACAAACGTAATGGAAATAGGAAGCGTAACTAACCGGTGAAGACGGGAGACCAATGAGAAAATGGATGGACCAAATACAAAAAATACGATGAGAAAATGGAGAGACTTTGAAGGAAATAAAATTAATGGATAAGAAGTAGAAGAGAATGCAACAAGTGGATACAAGAGGAACTACAACCCACACCCGATACTTAAAATAGGCAATGGGGAGAGAGAAGAGCACTACAATGATGATGATGATGATGGTGGTTAACCGTCATCATCGTAGTTCTCTTTTTAATTCTTATTCTATTATTATCTTTCCTAATAATATCAGAAACAACATCTTTCAATATCCATTAAAAGTTACAATTCCGATGATTAAAGTAAAGTAAATTAACCCATAAATTTCGAATTGGGCGACAGCACGGGCCCCAGCTTCAATTTTGTTGGTATCTTTTTGTAGATAACATTAGCCATCCTGTTTCTGGTTATGCATTAATTATGATGTAAGGTTATGTTTAATTCAACTTCGATGTCACGTACTTTAAAACTTGAAAAAAAAGTGAATATTAAACGTGAGTAAACCACAGTGCCCTCCTATTCGAAAATAGTGTGATTATACCATAGTTTTCTTTGCTTCAGATAACGTTTGAAAGTTTTTGAAAAATTAGCTCTAAACATACATCTAAAATGTATACACAGGGAGAGCTACAGAGATTAACTGAACAGTTTTTTGACTCTAGTGATCTTAGTGAGTAAAGTAATTCAGATGACAAAGATGCAGATTTTGTTCCAAATGAAAATATAACCTAAACGGCCGACGAATTGAAAGAAGAAATAGAAGGAAGTAGTGATGAAGAAGTGAGTGAATTTGAAGCAGAAAGTACTGAAGAATTTGTGACCAAATCGGGATTGAAATGGTTTAGTGAACCAAACCAAATATACAAAAAAAACTAATTTGTGCTCATACAAATGAAGAAGCAGACCGAGATGTTGTTACCTGGAATAATACACATCCAGGTTCGCAAAGGCAATGAAAATTTTTAGATATGGCTGAACTGTTTTCTGAGAATCCTCCTGAAAGCTGAAGCCCTACGATGTAGAATGGAAAGTATTCCTAAAATGTGGACAACTGATACAAGCATTAGACGTTCATCTTTTGTCGCTGCCATGTCGAGAGACCATTTTCAGCAACTTTCACCCTACTTGAGATATGATGGACAAATTAAATTGTAAATTAGGATTTCTGTGTAGTGAAAGATTTAATTTGTGATACAGGTGCGGGTGAACACTGATAACTTTTTCACTTCTGTACAGCTTGCAAACTTTCCAGTGAGTAAGAACCTGATACACCATACGATCTGAAAATATCAGGAATGTCAGAAAAGTCTTCAAAATTTGCATTTAATGATGGGATTTTAGTGGTAGCTTATGCACTCAAGCAAGGATAAAATGTTACACGTCCTGTGCAGTCAACATTCTCACTACTCTGTTTCCCAACAAGAGCATAAGGAGATTAACTTACAAAACAAATATGCGTGTTGCAAAACCAAACAAAAACACATTTCAAAAGGCCTTGAAGAATTGCAAAATTAATATCCCTAATAAACTACCCACAAATTAGGATTTGGAATGTAAAAGAGGTGTAGTAATCATGTACAAATAAGTTGTGAAAGCATAAAAATGTTTGTAATAATGTGGAGAGTAGTGAAACTTTTTGGGATACTATTTTTTATGTAATTGATAAAAATAGGAAATGACTAATGGATTAAATAGTATCTGATCATGTTATTGTTTATTGTTCTTCCTCTATCAATAATGAAAAGATAACTATTAGTTAAATATGATACTATCATAGATAAGGTAGGTTGGAATACATGGGTCGCTATTAAGAAATTCGTGTAACTGTGCTGCTCGCGCCATCTAGCGATATGTACCCCCGCTTAATGGACATTTAACGCGGTTACTTGAAAATTATTTAAATTTACTTCAGAGTATTAAAGGAAGACTGTGTTACCATTTTTGCGCAATTTTCAACATATGGAAATTCATATGTTGAAAATTGCGCAAAAGTGGTAACACAGCCTTCCTTTAATACATTTTATTGTTATAAGACGAATAAAAAGACCACACATTCTATAATTACACATACATTTTTATTGAAACATATTTACAGAAAGTATCTTAACGTAGATATATGTATAAATTATAAAGTAAAGTATATTCTTTTGCATAACTACATATGATTCCACGTACTACATACAGAACAGAAGAAATAAATTACCTGTTGTCAGTGGCAATCTTGGTAGGAATAATGATGGAACAGCTGTTTTCCATAAAAACATGTTAGACGATATGTCTTCTTGAGCAAAATGAATATGATAGATACGATAATTTAGATTAATTATGCGCAGATCCACACTTCGCAATTTCTCATTACCAGAAGGCTCAATCCATTTATTGAAGCGTTCCATACCTTTTCTGGATTAGGAAATCGATGTCTAAAGGATGTGTGGTCAGTGCAACCCATTACTGCACAGGAATGGTCTTTCATGTCTAAAGCAACAATGATACAGTAAATCACTTGTATCACAAAAATTTTATATTTGATTTTTTAACTTACTTGCTGCAGAGAGATGGCTTGGTAAAAAATCACTGTCGAATGCAAAGGTGTTCTATACGAAATAACTAAATACAACCTAATAATTAACCTACTAATAAACACTACAGCAACTCTACAACTAACACACTTATCTAAAAATACAAACTACAACCTATGAAACGAATAATTATTTGTTCAGGAGAACACAAGTTGCAAAATTTTTAATTTGATAACGCTCGAATCGCGAATACTAAATACGCTGTCAGAACCAAAATGACCATAAAAATAACACAAAAACAACAATGGTGGTAACACATGATTTATTTCAGCATTCGGCGCCGCTTGGTGGATTGTACCCCACAACAAATCGTGACGTCACGCTGATATAAACAAATCGTATTTAGTGCGCCCCCCTTGGATACTATGTACAGTGCCCTACAAAATTAATTTCGTTGTGAATAACAAAACTACTCATCACTTGGAGACAACAATATATAAACCAACATAATTTTTGCTACGAAATTGATTTTTATTTTAAAAACTAAAGTTTCCTAAAAAGAATGTAAATTAGGAACTTTAGACCAGAAGTAGAATATAAGATGAAATTAAATAAACAAGTTTTGACAAAAAGACATATTAAAAAACAACTTTCAATAAAATACCAACTTCGTCCTCAAAATTTTAATCACCATGAAACTCGTATCCTCAATTATAAAAAGAAAATATTTGCGTTTCCATGTAACTTCGAATCAAGACTTTTAGAAAGGGCTTCGAAATACATTTGATTAAGGGATAACAGTGAATAAATACAAAATTCATTTGGCGAAATAATTTTAAAAATTCAAAATCTATGAAAATTCAAATGTGTTTTTCAGTAAATAATTTAAAAAATTTGTTAAATAGAAATATTTCTTTTTGCACTAAAATTGTGTAATTTTCAGTCTTCTCTCTTGTAAAGTAATATGAGTGAGATCCTCTCCCCCTCCCCCTTTATTTCAATATTTATTTATATTATATATGTATACATATGCAATTTACTGCCTGCATTTTACAAATGATACTGTTATTTTTTATAATGTGAACGGACAAATTGTATACATCAATAACAATGGAATTATGATTTCAATTACTTATTTTAAACTTGTTCCGCATCAAGTTCACATGTATTACTCAAATGTTATAAATGATCACAAATTCGTGCAGTATCCTCGTTAAAAAACCAAAGATTTAGTGGCGTAGATGGAATTAGTAATTTTTACATGAAACATATTATTCCTGATATAAGCTGAAAGTTTGACGTATATCAGAAATAAATCTATTAAAACTTATAGGTTTCCATCCAGGTCGAAAATTGCGTCAGTTGCAAGAGGTGATCCCACTAAAATGGAGACTTTTAGACCGATTTCACTACTTAGCTCATTCTTCAAGGTAATATAGAGAATTGCACATGATTAAATTACATATTTTTTAGAACTACATAATATTCTTCATAACAGCCAACATGGTTTTACTAAGCAAAAGTTCACCGAAACCGGCTTATTTGCTAGTATGGAGCACATCTACAGAGAATTGGATGCAAACAATTATGCGGCCGGCGTATTTTTCGATGTATCACGTGACTTTGTTGATATTGATGAACAAATTGTATGCAATCGGCTTCTGTGGCATTTCATTGAGTTGGATAATATCGTTTTTGACGGATAAGCGTATGGTTGTTGCCGTGGGTGGATCAAAATTCAGCGAATATAATACCTCTCGGTGTAGCACAGAGAGCAGTTTTGGGTCCTCTTCTGTTTGTACTATCAATGATTTGCTGAGTCATTTTCGATTGCGGTTATCCAGTAATTTTTGCATACGACACATCTGTGATTGTATCGGTTCAAAGCAGGTAAGACCTTGAACAACGTAAGACGGATACTGTGGAAGACATGAGGCAGTGGTGTGCGACAATATACCTGTTTTAAATAGCGATAAAACCTCCTTTGTTTACTTCTATAAGAGGAAGCCTCTGCCGAATCTTGGAAACCAGTTTATTTGCGTGATGAGTAGGCTGCTTGGTGTTCAGGTTGATGGTAGATTATCTTGGGACCAGCACTTAGAGAATGTATGCAACCAGTTGAGTAGTGCATATTACGTTATTAATCAATTAAAGCATGTTTTACCTCAGCAAAATCTGATTGACGTTTACTACGCATTAGCATAATCAATAATGTCATACAGTGTCAGTGTGTGTGTGCGCAGTTGGAGAGGAGTTTTTATTGCGCAGAAGCGCCTTATTCGTTTGTTGTTTGATATACAATTTAGAGATACTTACAGAGATACTTTTATTCGACACAAAATTCTTACCTTTCCCTGCATTTTTATATACAAATATTACATACACTTTTGTTAGGCAAAGTATAGATGAATTCAATGACTTCAGAACACCACACCAATATAACACAAGAAATGTACACGACACCATTTACCCGAGACACTATTTATCACTGCATTGCAAGTCCCCTTTCTACATATATGCGCAAAATTATATAATAAATTACCGGATACATATCAATTCATAGGTTTAAGGAAAGAGTAAGGGACTATTTGTCATTGCATGCCTTTTATACTGTAAATAAATACCTTATTATGTAGAACTTAATTATGTTTTTATGTATTCTTTCTTGTTTTCTACTTTTTATCAATGTATTGACACGTACAAATATTGTACTACATTAGATGTAAAATTGACGCAATCCAATCAATATTGGCTTTACGAGTAAAGTTCCATTATAATAATTATTATCATTATTAAATGAATTCGTCGGACCATGCGGGCTTGACGAGCCGAATGGGCTTTACGGATCATTATGAAAAAGCCCCGACTCGGACCGTTCGCACCTCTAGCATTTACATCAATTTACCTTGATTAATTACAATTAATTTAAAATAGGTATTGTGTAAAGTGCATAGAGTAATACCGCCGGACAAACAAATTAGTAAATAATTGTTATCTATGATGCAATCGCTATCTTCGCCATAAACGCTTTGGAATGATTTATTACGTTTGGTGTTTATGTAAGCATTATTATTCACGAAGTTAACTACGTGTTCTTAAATTCTTCTACACTTAAACACACATAAATCCCATTTATGTATATTGCCTTCTCGTTTATTCCTTGAGGGTGAATAATATCGTTAAAGCGATACTAAAATTCAAGAGGAATTTTCGACTTTTTCCCTGATCGAGATGTAATGAGCGAAGGTGCGGACGGAACATCTTCGCCAATTCGCCCACACACGGTGATTCAGCGCTCAGGTGTGATCGGTTCATTAATAAAAACACAAGCGCACAAGCCGTTGATTAAGGTTTACTATAATAGGAAGAGTGAAGGTGCGGTAGAACGGAAGAAACCAACAACTGACCTAAAATATATATCTGTATGTAAATGTTAACTTGCGCAAGAGACACATAGAGGAGGGAACGTCAGCCAAGAAAACACTACTCTGATGAATGAACACATGGTCATGAATGAATGATAAAGTAACCTACTCGTGCCGGGGATATAACGTATGATCCAGCCAGGGTCGCCGGGCGTGGTGCTGTCAAGGGTCGAGCCAACGTAGGCGCTATAGAATGATCCAAAGGAGTGTCAATATGCCACCATAGATTTCATCTTTACATATGTCGAAAGTGCCACTAAAATGTTACATCGTCTCCGGTAACTATTAGACCAGGTTTACAAATTAAAATAAATTACAAATTTTCTATTCGTAAACCAGCCTGTTGTCCATACATAACTTAGCAAATATTAAACAGATGCTCATACGCACAATGTATATAAATGTTTACAGTATTTTATATACTTATCCAGGAATAATTGTTAACGTCTATGTGCAACATCTTCTTTACAAGCAAATTTGTAATTTGTTCCCATGCTATTACAGCAGAATCCGTTGTTAACTATTTCTGATATTTAAATAGAAACTAAAAAAGCAAATATTATGAAGTCCAATGTAATAAATGAAATTGAAAATTAAAATTTGAATATTAAATGAAGCTAATATAGAATTTACATAACTTGAAAGTAACAGTAAGATATAGCTTCCAATAAAATATCGGTTAACTCGGCTTATAATATGGGACAATTAGAGAAAAAAATGAAATTGTAAAGGAAAATAGAAACATATACTGAAATTATTAATTTATTACGCTAAATTAGGTATATCAAATTGTTGCCCAAACAAAATTATAGATACGAAGAAATATTAAATAAAATAATATACAGAGTTTCTCACGGTAGCCGTTCGTTAGAAGTTTCCGTAGTTAGAAAAATAACTCCGAATTTTTGGATTTCAGGGTTAGTCAAAATTCAATTTTATTTTTAAATGTTTTCAAGGTCGCACCACTTCCGATTAAATCGGAAGTCGCCATTAACTTCCTTATTTTAAATGGAGCATTCTATATAGGTATTATCCCAATTTTGGAATCCTAAGAAAATATCATGATGTGTTTCATCTGGTTTCCCTACACCTATCTTCATTTGTTTCTTAGATATGTTGATTATTTTAAAAATTTTGAAATATGTAGCCTTGTCTTCAATACTGCACCTTTTATACATTTTCTACTGCCGGTAAGCGCTTCTGGGACAGCTGGAAGCACAAAAATGGTACTTACGGAATCAACATTGACAATTGATTTATCGCATGCAGGTGCCCAAAATTTGATGACCAATGATATCTTTTTTAAAATTGAAAAAGTTCAATTTTTTAAATATGATAGCCTGCATATTATTAACTAATCGGATGCAGAATTTATACTGCGTCGATTCGCTATGCCTTTCCCTATACCTAGTTCCAACGGTTTTCTTGTTATTCCATATGTTCTATCATAAGCCAACGAAACTCCAAAAGTCCTATCTAGATAGCATTGATTTTGACAGAAATTGGAACAATATTATTATTATTATTAATGTAATATAATAATAATAATGTATAACAGTGTTTACATACTTTCGAGTTTGTTATTATAAGATTAATAAATAAAACTTATCTTTTCGAAGTGGCTACTTGCTTCGCTCTGTAGAGCGCCGCGTCCCTAGAAAGCAAAAGTAATAATAATAATAATAATAATATATTTTTATTATTTGACACGGAAGTGCATATAATAAGTCACACATCTACAGCCTAAATAATTATTCTGCAAATTAACAACTAATGAACAAGGAAAAAGTAGAATAAAAGCAAACACTGTCCTTGTGGAATTAAGCAAAAAAATCATTTAAGGAATAAAAAAAGTTTCTCTAGCAGATAAATTCGCAGATTATCTCTAAACATTCCGTATGTTCTACTTTCTTTTATCCTTGTAGGTAATCTATTAAAAATTTTAATACCCATATTGATCGTCCCAGAAGAAGTTATAGCCATAGTGTATTGTGGTGCACGAAAGTTGCGGTTTTCACGAGTGTCATATTGATGGACATCAGAATTAGTGGGAATAGAATCCTTAATGTTAAAAATATAACAGCAAGTTTCCAAAATGTAGATGCAGGCTAAAGGCAATATGTTGTATTTTCTAAATAATGGTTTACAAGAGTCGGTATGACGTACACCGTCTATACAACGAACAATAGCTTTTTGAGCTATAAAAACCTGTCGTGCGCTAGGAGAAGAGTCCCACATCAATAAACCATACTGCACTGTAATAGTATATTAAAAGACAAGTTTCATTTTGACGTTTCAAAGTACGAATTCAAAGTTTAAGAAACGAGTGGCGTAGCCACGAGTTTCTTAACTGAATGAGTGCTTTAATGTCAAATGAAACGTGTCTTTTATGCTATTTTTTGCAATTAGTTTTAAAATTTCTCTTTTTGTAAAAGCAAAACGAGAAAAATTTGATAATCTAGGGAAAATTTGTAGTGGTTATCACCAGTTGTCACCTTGGTTTGGCACAAGATTTAAATTGACAAGTTAATTTAAAATTGACACATTTTTGAAATTTGTTATATATTATATTACTAAGTAACTATATTATAATATTTAATATGAGTTCTACAACTTTTTCATGCACTCCGCCTGAAATACGGCAAATTGCTGAAAAAACCATTAATAATTTACTTTCGGAGAAATCGTACACTATGTATCAAAAGCGATACAAAAATTTTGAAAAATCGTGCAAAGAAAAGGAAATTCTTCATATTTCTGAGAACGTCTTACTTGCTTATTTTGAAATGCTACCTAAAGAATATAAATCGTCATCATTATGGTCGATTTATTCGATGTTAAGATCGTGTTTAAATGTACATAGAAATGTGGATATATCAAAATATATGAAACTTCAAGCATTATTAAAACGGCTATCTAAAGGTTATCAAACAAAAAATCTAAAATTTTAGAAGAAGAAGATATTCATAGATTTTTGAAACAAGCCGATGATAAAATATACTTAGCTATAAAGGTTAGTGTTGATTTTATTTCGTTACTTTTTTGTAAATTCTTTATATTCTAGGTTATTTTGATAATAGGATATAATGGAGCCTGTAGGCGAGAAGAATTAATTAATATATGTGTGGAAGATTTTCAATACAATTCCGATTCCATTATAGTCAACATACCTAAAACAAAAAACAATGTACCCAGAATGTTCGCAGTGACTGATGTAAACTGCATCGAACTTAAAAAAATATAATAATCTGCGGCCTAAAACAGTTACTCACAAACGTTTTTTTCTAACTTATCGTCATGGCTGCTTAATGAATAGCCCTATCGGTATTAACACCATGGGAAATGTTCCTAAACAAATTGCCAGTTTTCTTCATTTACCAGATCCTCACCTTTATACAGGACATTGTTTTAGAAGATCCAGTGCGACACATATAGCAAATACTGGAGGTGATATTTTAACTATAAAACGATTAGGTGGCTGGAAAAGCACGGCTGTTGCTGAAGGTTACGTTGCCTCTTCTATGAAAAATAAAATTGATGTTGGAAATATGTTTGCACAGGAAAATAATGTGAATCTACCTGGAACTTCTGGGAATGGTTCACAGTTTGAGTACTCCAACAGAAGCAATATCACTATCGCAGAGAACGATAATTTTCAACAGAATGTTTCTACTGCACACGGTATCACTATCACTTCGAAAGATAATTCAAACGTTAATATAAATGTTTATAATAGTTGTACTATTTCAAAGATTAATTAAAAATATCAAATCTTACAATGAATTTTAATATAATAACCTCAAACTTGCTTACAAAATGTCATATTGACATCTCCATTTCTGTTGCAATGTGACCAACTTAAAATAAATCTGCTTAAATGTTCCATTTCTATTACGCAACTAGTGCTGTAATAGACCCTATTACGGCACTAGTGGAATAAATGGTATGGTTACGGCACTAATTGCAAAAAATATATTTCCGCATAGTATAAGGAAACAAGACAGGCGACAGATATTTGTAAACGAAGGCATCTGAAAGCGTAGGTTTTTTTTGGTGTAATTTCTTAGTTAATTCAACGCAGTGTTCTTTCCAACTCGCATCAATGTTTATCTAGGAGTTTTATCGAAGCGCGAGATGTTATGGGATGATCTTTCAATGTTAGGTTAAGACTATCAAATTTTCTCTGCCGCGCGTGGAATAGCATATGTTTGGTTTTTTCAAGATTGAGCGATAACTTATTACAAGAGAACCATTCATCAGTAGCATTTTGAGTGGAATTCGGTGCAGCAAGTATTGAGATATCGTCTGGGTAGATGGTTATATAAAAATCCGATAAGAATAAAACACTATCGTTAATGTATATGCTGAATAAGGCTGGACCCAACACAGAGTCTTGCACCACACCACACTGTAGGGGAGGCCACTGCGATCTGTAAACTACTAACTCACCACTCGTTTTAAAATTTAACTTGACAAATTGAGTTCTGGCATTGAAATAGGTCGCAAACATGTTTTTCTGTCAAAGTAGGTTAAGCCCTCAGATTCGTGAAGTATCTATTTACAGTTCTATATAATCGAAACAAAATACTTTCAGATGTCCGAAAGAGAACTATAAAATGCCAAAATGTTAGATTTTCAATTTTTCCATTAAATTATGTACCTCATTTTCCAAACTGGAATAATTGGATTATAAATGACTATTGGCTAAATAAATTCTACACCAACATAAAGTTTTGGCGAACTTTAAAAATAATAAACAAAGTCAAATAAAATATTATATCTGACAAATCTCATATTTTTCTAAGCAGTAGAAGAAACTAGAATGATTTTTTAAGCATAATAACATATTGTTTCGTAGACTATGTTGTTAAAACTTTTGTTGTGATTCTGAGATTTTGCACTGATACAAATCCTCGAATATAAACCTTATGTTCTTTATTTACTATGATTTCTTATGAGCATATGTCCATTGTTTGCTTACTACTTTCGGATATTTGCAACAAGTTTCATCGCATTACTCACGGGAAGGTGCTTCATTCGATCAGCTGGCCTGAAAATATTCAGCCCATACTTTTTGCATTCTCTCGAGGTCACTCACCTTTCTCCTTATGGATACACCAAAATATTTCTTAATTTTAACCTATATAGTTTGTACAGAATAATAAATAAACACTTTAACGCATAACGCCAATTAATAGTGCAAATTATACCACTCTGAACAAAACCAAAACAAGGCGTCAAATTTTTACCTAAGCAATAGAAAACTATAACTAATAAAGCAATACTGCTGAAATCTAACGAAATTACTATCGAAATAAGAAATTAATGGCGTACGGACGAGATAAATTAGAAGAAGGATCTTCTTAAAAAGATATTTTTCTTTTACTCTGAATACCTAACTCTATGATTTTTTGTTCTATTTTGAACACATATTACGTCGTTACAAATGATAACCTTATCCAAAAGTGAAACGAACAAAAACTTTTTCTTTAACATCAGCCCTTTTTTGTCGCGGAAGCCGTCTGACATGGAGTCTCCAGAAACACGACAGCCTCTTAGATTTTTGTATTCAGTTCCCATTTCTTTTACCCATTATTATAATCAGCCATTCCAGAATCACGATGCCCTGCATTGATTTATACAGGTTTCTGGCCAGGTAATCGAAGTAATCCTCTGGGTTAATTTTTAGCTTGCCAAAAATTTGCGCCCAGAACTTAGCATTCACACAGTCTGCAGTTGGTATCTTCAGTGTTGATCCAATGCTGTACTTCTTTAGCCTTCTTCCTTGATGGCACCTTAATAAATGTGAATTTGCCTAATGGTATTATTCTACTTTGTGTTTATTTTCGGCCCAACTCCTTACCTGCTCTCGTGCTGTGTTTTTTAGACACTCCTAGAGCAAGTTTTGGGCCAATATATAAAGCGGATGATCCCTTTCTCGCTAACTAATCGGCTTTTCTGTTCTCTTCGGTTGCCGAATGTTGGGGCACCCACAGTAAAGTGACTTTATTGCGATCTGTCAAGCTAGTTCTCGAATATATTCCGAAACTAGTCTTGATTGTATCTTGGGGCTCACTAGTGCCCTCACTATGACCTGGCTCTCTGTCGCAATATAGAACCACTTATGTTTACTACCTCGAAATTTCTCTTCATAAGGTATGCCGAAACTATCTGGTGTGATATCATACCCAAAAGGTTTCCTTCCATATGATGGACAATACTATTGCGTCACAATCCTGCATATCTCTCAGAAGGTAGTACTTGCAATCGCCCCATTCTTGCCTCGCCCATTATGGGGAGGAGGAAGGTCTGAAAGGCTTTCCATTGTTGCTGTAGGAGTAGTCCTCATCGCTCCTGTTATTTCTAAACATCCCTAATACCAGCCCTAAAATATAGCTTAAGAAATTGAGACTAATCATCAACGGGTAAACACAGCTATACGCATGTTAAGAAGAATGCCGCGGCAGATGTACTGCTCAGAGGAGGATCATCAAAATTGTTCTCTGGAAATAATCCTTTCTTCGATACTTAGTACCAAATCTCAAATGACAAAGCCCATCAACGAATGAATATACAAATCCAAACAATGGTGGTAAGGGTTATCGGGGTGAGGATAGACAAAACGGTTTTGAAGAAACGACGATCTAAATTTACCTACGCTGAAAAAAATGAAAAGGGTATTATACCATTAAATTGTCAAACGATTGCAAAGAAAATGTTAAATTAGACGCATTACTTAAAACAATATTTTAAGTGTAAATCTAACATAAATCAGTACTCGTAACTGACAAATGGTTAACTGAATCACTTCTTCCTCTCAAAGTACTGAGTAAAAACAGAAAGACTTTTGATATAATATATATAATAAATAGGTATATGCTAACAATAGGCCTGGCAGAGGATGCTATTTCCAAATTCTGTCGAGACAAAGGAAAAATCCTATGTTCTGTACCAATGCTACAGCCTGGTAAGGCCTTTATGGCCACCCAATAATAATTAGTAATTAATTAGTATATTAGTTCAGATGGTTACATTATTTAAGATGTACTCATGTGGCACTGTCGTGAAAAGGTATCAAAGTATTACATTTTAACACCAGTTATGAATCGAATCCTATAAATACGTAATACTCACAGTATAAATTAAGTACATGTTGTTACAGAGAGATACATACACATTTACTTAAGAACGTAAGTCTTAGAAATTTGGGTTAAATCATCGATGCATATTCATGAAGTACAAATCTAGGTGCCACTTTTACCTGACAAATTTTCCTTTTAGCGCAACGTTCAGTAAATAAAATCGTAAGCCAGCTGATTTTACGTCTCGAGCGGTATTAGGCAATGGCAATAATGAATGATAATAGTTATTGACTGGATGTCTTAATTGAAGAATGTGAAAGTAACTATTTAATTTCGAAAGCAGACATTTTAAATGTCATATGAGTACAGTTGGATAATAAATAGTGCGAAATAGCGACATTAAAAAACTATAAAATTTAGCAAGGAAGATATAAAAGAATAACTTTACTGCAGTTGGGTACGTCCTCTTCTCTAACGCTTCTGGAGTTTAATGTGTCATGAGCTAACCTTAAATTCAGCTTTCAGCGAGTTTAAAACCAAAATTAATGTAATGTTTATTAAATTTATTCTTTGCGCATGACTTTATTATAAGGGCATACTTTGTAAATATATTCCAACATCGATCTGTAAAAAGCAAAATTTACGTACTTCCAAAGTATTTCAATTCTAACGAAGAAGCATCGAAACAAATTGAAACAAAAATTGCTTTAAGCCATAATGAAATTTTGTGATTCATTTACCAGTAAGCTCTCACAATAGAGACACTACCAGCTCTGAAGATGCCCTCTGCAAATAAGTTCCAAACGTTTTTCTTTTCATTTTTCTTTCGACGATTCTATTTGTGGTAAAATTAATATCTGTTGTATGCCTTATATTGCACTAACCTTTTGAAAGTTTGAAGTTGCCCAATAAAAATAAAACGGTATTTGAATGGTGTGCAAAACCAAACATTGAAGCAAGGAAAGTCAAAAAATCACACGAGTTACTGAAGTTTTTCAGTGTAAATTTGCTGCTTTAAGGCATCATTAATGAAATAGTATTAATGGAAGTAAGATCATGTATGCACTCGAAGAAGTACGTTTGTATCAAGAAGAGCATCCCATTTTCAGCCTGTTCTAATCCTTTCAAATAAACTGTAGTGCTTTGCGTGATTGACATGAAGCAAAGTCTTTGCAAAATAACATGGGTAATTACAACTCCTTCAGAATAAAATTCTAGAAGCTATTTAATTTCAAAGCAACAGAAGTATCCGTTGAAAATTGCTGAATAATTGTCAGGAAAACTTATTGCAGTTATGACAAAATTATAATAAAATCGTAACTGAAATAACTTATCTAAAATAGTAATTGTAGTTGTACTGTTATTGGCATATTCTTTGGCAAAATTCAGTAGCTTCAAATCTATATTAAAAAAAAAAGTAAGTGAACATATATAACTTTTTACTATAGAGGTTTTTTTTTTGCTTGGTTACCTTTATGGAGCAAAACTTCCATCTTTCTCATATATTTATCATTGCTTTAGCCTTCAAAAACTTCTATAACAACTGCAAGAATTTTATGGTGCAAGTATAAACACTTGAAGTGCTATTTCCATATCATGCAAGCTTTCCACAATACGGTCAGATCAGGAGAGGGAATTGGAAATCTCTTTTAACGGGACTCCGGAAATCGATGACATATTGGAAGTGAGTGTCAGACAGCGACACAGCCGAAAACTTTGTTGCAGGAGTACAATAACTCGGACTGCAGCAACAGAAAGAACTATCTCGAGCCCAGATCAGGAAACTGAGAAAGCAAAGGAATATGGAGGAGGGCACGTGGATAGAACAGAGCACTGTAACAGGTCTCCTCACAAGGCACTGCGGACTGAAATGAAACCTACCGAAAATTGGGATCAACACTAGAGATACCAACTGCAGACTGGGGATGACAGAGGACGCTTACCACATTCTATATGAACGCGAGGCTCTGGACGCAAAAAATAGGCAATTCTTAGCAAGCCAAAAATGAGGTTTACTTCTATCAGCCAGCCAGAGATCCGCACAGATTAGTGCAGGATACTAGGATACTGAAATGGCATATGGAATAATTTAATGGGTAAGAGACCAAATACAAAAAGTCAAGAGGCTCCAGCGATTCCGGAGAGTTCAGACGCCAAAATAAGATCGTGAATTTGTAATGGATACTAATCAAAATTTACCACCTATTACTGGCCATTATGATTGCAGAATATTTTCGAACAAGTCTAGATTTTCAGGATTGGTTTCGTTTATCCAATCCAGTTCAATCCAATATAAAGTTTAAAATTTGACACATTAATTGACAGCCTAGACGGAGATATGGATTATGCAATAGGCGAACACAAAACGGCAAACTGAGCGTAACAGTTGTGACATTAGACTAAAATTAAAATGAAATGAAATTGTCTGTTTTTGTTTAAGAAATGCAAGCATACATATCGTGCACATCGCTAAAATAATTACCTAACCAATACGTATGCAATTTTTAAATAATATAACAAATATCTTCGAAAATTCAGATTTTGGAAAATATTTTTTATATTTACTGTCGTTTATCAACTCAGGATTTGACTTTTTCAACATCACTAAGTAGGTACAAGGTTCTCTAGAAGGGTATCATAAGGGTTGTCGCGATGGGCCTCAAATTTTTTATCTACTCCATGTTGTTGACAATTACATGGGTACACATAATTCAATACGTTTTTCGTGATGCTATCAAGATCTTAAGCTGATATAGATCCATATATGTACGTGAATAATATATAATAATTTAATGAATGGCCGCGAAGAAACTTATGTTAATGTAACAGCAGAATATTAAATTGGTTTTTACCAAATTTATCTTATCTACAGTTAGGAATTCTACATAATTTTAAATAAAATAGTTTATTCATTTTAATTACTTTGAATTCCAAAAAATATATATATTTTACACGTCCAAATGCAGTAAAACGGATCGTATAAACGTTTCTAATATTTGAAAGATTCGATAACGTAACATTCTCGTAACATGAATTCAGAATCGCGGTAATATATTCAAAAGATACATCAGTTGTCTTGTTATAAAGTGACTGTGCTTCTCACTGCTGCTGCATACTAATAGAAATCCGATATGAATGAGCCGCTAGAGAGTCCTCGAATAGTTGAGCAACTGTTCGTGTGTGTGTAAAATTGTGCAAGAACACACCGTATATGGAATCGGATGAATGAAGTAGAAGGGTGACAAGACAAGGCGCAGAGAGAGAGATTTGTGAATGGCTTACGCAATGCCGCGGCGTTTTCGCTTAAGGCGAAACGCTATCTGTATCTATTCCATTATAAAACCCGCGAGATTCGACAACGTCGCATCTTTAACGTCGATTCTGACACCGAAATGCGGATAAAAATAATGCGAACGCACCTCTCACCAGATTATTAAGCGATAAAAACCAGTTTGTAATGACATTTAAGTAATCCAAACAGTTCCTAACAGAAGCGTGCGGCCCTCGTGAAATTATGCGGTCGCAGCCGGCGACCAGCGGGAAAAATGCACGGACTGCTGGTACGTGACAACTCCAATGAAAAAATGATTTATTTATCCTTCGGATACGGACGAAATGATATTTGTTTGTGGATGCGTGAAGCAGATTACATGTTGCAAGTCAGAATTATTAATAATACCGAGGTTTTCTTCAATTAATTACGCGATAGTCACAGTACTCGGCATAGATTATTTATTGGGTGTACGTATATACACTAATCGTAAGGGCATTTCGTAATTTTAATTATCAATGGACTTACATGGCTCGTATTTACTTTTATTAATGGTTACACATAAATAGGTTAATAAATATACAACAATTTCTTAAGTGAAATACGTGTTAGGCAGCGGTTAAGGCAAATGCCTTAGAAAATAAAGATACCTATACTTTTATATTCAGTTAATTCCATATTTAAATTGAATATGAAATAACATCATTTCAGTTAAATTTGATATCGCTTGGTTATACTGATATGAACCAGTAAAAAAAATCTTCAACTCCTTTTCTGTCATTTCGGGGAAACCACTCAAGTTGTCAGAAATAGTGTTTTCAACCAAAAAAAAAAACTTTTGCTGCTAACCATTGACTTCAACTTCTCTAGCTCTTAATTCTATTCACTATTTCGTCGGAAAACGAAGATCAGATGTAAGTCGTTTTCCAAACTGATTGTGAAGAGAATAGGCTATTATGAAATAAATACCAATCTTCGGAAGCATTTTATTATCTAATTTTTTGTCGAGAAACTGGAATTTTCCTTTAACATACCATTAATAGGCCAACGGATTTTTGTTACAAACCGAGATTTACATTTTTTTTAATACAAATTGCTTAAATTTTGAGTATATGATGAATTATAAAGTAACTAAAACAATTACATAGAAAAAAATACAAATACTGATTAATAGGTTTAAGTTTAAAATGTTGAGACAGAATTGTATATGCGAAAAAGAAGACAACTATTTTAATTAAGAGAATTATTTTACATAAAATATTTGCTTTTTTTTAAAACCCATGGGCGGGTCTTCCGCACAGGGATTGGGGACTTTCGAATTCGCGTCATTTACTATAATGGCGCACCCTTACAGTTTGACCGCTAAGTAAATGCGATCAGTCGGTAAGTATGAGTAACCACCACAGCAACATTTATTCATTTCATGCATTTAACTTTGTTTACCATTTTCGCTTCTATCATTTCTTTACGTGTTTCATATTTGAGAAGAGAATTTTTCTTTTAGTCTTAGTAGATTCTTACTTTCTGTTATTTTTATATTTCCTCTATTGTTAGTTTAGCATATTACTTTTTTTTTTATTTTATAAATTTTAATAACTAGACGTGGTACAAAAAGTGTTTTTAGAATTATAAGTTAGTAGGCTGGTTTAAGTAGAAATAATATTTCGGTAACTCGTAATTTGTGTTCTTTTGTAGGTATTTACAAACAACAGTTAACTGGCTCATGCAATGCACGTGTTTATTTTGTGCGCAGTGCTCAGTTAAAATTCCTGTAAGCAATTTCAATCTGTCCCTGCTCATAAAGATTGCATTACGGAGTGTTTCCTCATTCGGATGAAACCGTAAAGATTTACAAATTTGCTTATCTTTGATTGGATTAACGTTGGCACAAAAATAATAAACAGGATTAGTAAAGAGGACATAAAAATTACAAAAATTAAAAAGAAAATAAAACCAGTACATATGCCAGATCTATTCAACCTTGATGAAGGAAAAATAAATAACTAATACATACTACCCCAGTTGTGATACCGACTAACTGTATTTTTGCGTTAACTCTTGAATAATATTGGAATTGGCATTAGAACAACATTTACTACTATATAGTCTTTCTTCATAAATAATATATTACGAAATATAAACCAGAAGACGATAAAAAAGCCTCATCAGGTTACCTTCGTCCTTACAGAATTTATCATATCAGATCAGACTAAACAATATTTGCGATTAAAAACACACTATTATGATTTTCTGTTTGAAAAAAAAAATGTATATTAGTATCAAAAATGCTCGCAATGTATATACAGTATGTTCACGTTTCGATTTCTACCATTGGTATCTCGGCTTTTGGAAGACAAAGAGCATCGGTTCAGTGGGAATGTTTTCCAGAATTCAATAAGAAAAATATCGTTTTAAATTTTACCAAACTTTTCTCAATTTTAAGATATATTGAAAAAAGACCCAAAACTTTTTTGATTTCAATTTTCCTCAATAATAAGATAACCCTTAATGTGAGTTTTACATTGTTGAGACACTCTTTTAAGAGTTTTTTCTGATGTAAAAGGAAAGCTTAGATTGTTACTTTTTCAAGTTACTTCTATCTTCTGTTTTCCAATGGCGGCCATTTAAAAACAGCTTCTCAACGACATGTACCATAGCTGAAAAAAAATCATTTGTGCCGGGGATAAAGGTAAATTAAAATGTCGCCGAGAAATGCACTGTTTGTTGTTCCATTCTTCAGGTCATCGATACAGATATTCTACCACTACCTATGTTGTATGTTGTAAAGAAAATCGAAATTAATTGCGGTTATTTCTAGCACCACATTATGTAACACGTCTATGGTTAGGTTTTAAAGGTAATCCTGTAGTTGGGAAACCCCATGACCACTATTCGTTTATAAACTGTAACGTGGTTGCTTCAAATAATCTAATAAATAATTGGTTAGTTGGT
The DNA here is from genome assembly GCA_004143645.1 of Protaetia brevitarsis. Classification (NCBI taxonomy): domain Eukaryota; kingdom Metazoa; phylum Arthropoda; class Insecta; order Coleoptera; family Scarabaeidae; genus Protaetia; species Protaetia brevitarsis. The sequence continues at coordinate 2,164,379 of RXPK01000234.1, read as the reverse complement.
CTAAATTTATTATTAGCATAACTATTACTTCATAAATGCAATGTAAAAGCAAACATCCTTGGGTAGAACAAAAACATGTGACGTTTCAATACTAAACTACTACTTAAAATAATTATTATAGCTATCTTAAAATTTTCAATACTATTAAAGTGATTACTTTTCCTTTTGATAATCTTGTCCCTTAGATAACTTTCTTGCGGTTTCAGCCACATCAAAAAGGTATACCTACTTAATATAAAGCATTATTATCAGTCGATGTGCCGCTTATAAAAGATAACCATGTAAAATTGAACGAAATTAATTAAGTTACATTAAACACGTTTGTAACACTCAGTTGATATTAGCATATGTATGTTTCACTTTACCAAGGAACTTCAGTGCTGCAAGTCAACTTAATGCAGTATACGGAGAAATTCGTACATATATACTTAATAAGTGTAAAATTGGATATTTTTTTATGGATATGTTTTCGAGATATGAATTTTTAAATTTTTAAACTCAAAGCTCCAGGCAAAAATGAACATTACAAACTCATTCTATCTCTTAGAAAGAGTAGATATCGTGCAAATATACCCAAAGTTTCTACTTTTACGAAAAGAACAAGGTATTTGCGAAGAAAATTCTAATACCTTGTTATTTCCGTAAAAGTACCATAACTATATGTAAAAAATACAAACTGGTGATAGAGTGCATATTAGATTTTCATATTGGGCATAAAAGCAACATTTTTTCATAATGTGGTTGATTGCAATGAAACTGCTGACTGATTGCAAAATAATTCGATTATCTTTAATTTGGTACCTTTTATAATTAGATGGATCGCTTCTAACTCGAGATATGGACTAAGTAAACAAACTACCTTCGAGGAAATCAACAAGCAATTCAAAAATTCATATCTCAAAAGCATATCCATTGAAAAAAAATGTATTTTTTAGTTCAGCGGGCCAAAAACCTAAGTAAAATATAGTGGCACCTCCACCCTAGTGTAATTGAATGAGAATTTAAGATGGAAATCACATTATTAACGTGAAGACATTTGCTAAATTGTCGATCTGAAACTACAATATCTATAAAGGATAACAATAATTTTAGGACGACTTTAAGCCACTATACATGAAGTTAATTAATTTTATTTAATTATTCCCATACCGTCTCCGATTTTTTTAGCATCCAATTCAGTATATTAAACCAATGAAGAGATGATTCATTTAATATATTATTTTTTGTCACTTGTTTGGATGCTTATTTTCGACCACCAACGCAGCAAATAACTTCCGCTCCATCCAGATTTGATGGGTTGTAAGTAAAAGAGATTTGCCTCACTTATTTAAAAACATAAGAATATATTGTACCACATACGCAGCACGCCGTACTCAGCGAGAGAGTAGGGAGCGGGGTACGGCAGTGAACAACAGGTGATAAGGGAAGAAGGACGCTCGCTTGCTGTCGCTAGAGCCTTTTGTTTGTTTGTGTATGAATACATCCAGTTATTTAACCAATATATATTTTGTTATCGATACTAGTTGGGATTTTATTTATTGCGGAATCCTTTTCCAACCTACATAGCAGCGGTGGGATAGAAGGACCACCGGAACATAAGGAAACCACCATGAGGTCAGTTATCTATTATTTTCTGGAGTCTTCCAAAATGGCCGCGCAAAGATACGCTAGGATCAGAATTAATGTTTTATTTATTTGTGCACGTAAATTTGATGTACAGAGCGTACACTAATGATCAGGTCGATCAGAATTAATGTTTTATTTATTTGTGCACGTAAATTTGATGTACAGAGCGTACAATAATGATCAGGTCGATCAGAATTAATGTTTTATTTATTTGTGCACGTAATTTGATGTACAGAGCGTACAATAATGATCAGGTCGATCAGAATTAATGTTTTATTTATTTGTGCACGTAAATTTGATGTACAGAGCGTACAATAATGATCAGGTCGATCAGAATTAATGTTTTATTTATTTGTGCACGTATTTTGATGTACAGAGCGTACAATAATGATCAGGTCGATCAGAATTAATGTTTTATTTATTTGTGCACGTATTTTGATGTACAGAGCGTACAATAATGATCAGGTCGATCAGAATTAATGTTTTATTTATTTGTGCACATAAATTTGATGTACAGAGCGTACAATAATGATCAGGTCGATCAGAATTAATGTTTTATTTATTTGTGCACGTATTTTGATGTACAGAGCGTACAATAATGATCAGGTCGATCAGAATTAATGTTTATTATTTGTTCACGTGTTTTGTACAATAATGATCGGGTTGATCAGAAACGAAACTCGTTTATTTTGCTTCACATGTCTTATTATGCAGAGCACGAAAAAAAAAAAAAAAGAATGAGGTTTAGTTATCCTGCTCTACACAGGAAGTGTCTTGAAATCATTGGCTTGACTATGACTGGCGGTCGTTTAGTCACTGTTGTTTTCTGTTAATAGCAGACGCATGGAGGAACCCCGAGGTAGGAAGGACCGACCACGACATAAACGGCGTTCGGAGGATCGAAGTCACTCTCGTAAATCTCCGGAATGCGAAAGCCCCAACGCCAGAATAGCCGCTTTGGAGGACCTCGTACGTTCACTGGTGAGGGACAAGTCGGAATCGAACAGCGACCGTAGTGAGATGGGCGTAGGCGTACGTTATAATCAAATAAAGCCGGATTGCATTCCGTTGTTCGAGCCGGGAAGCGAGGATTTGTCAGCAGAAAAATGGCTCCGGAAAATCGATCAGATGGCTGGAATAAACGGCTGGGACGAAAAAGTGACGATCTGGACCATGCAAGGTCGCCTTACTGGCCTAGCACTAGATTGGTACCATAGTTTGGAAGAATACGACCTCTCGTGGCCAGAGTGGAAGGAACTGATTGTGAAATCTTTCCAATAAACAAGACCATGCTTCCAAGCTGAGGGCACTCTTGGCCAGGAAAAAACTGAGGTCAGAGTCGTGGGATCGATATTATTTCCGGAAGATGGAGATGATCCGGGGATGCGAGATATCCGGTGCCAATGCGGTTTCGTGTATCATTGACGGCATTGACGATGCCCACATAAGGACGGGAGCATTGGCCGGAAGATATACAACACCTGAAGCACTTTATGCAGATTTTCTAACGACTCTGCCAAGCACTAACGATGCTGACCCTCTGGACAAACGGCACGTTTGGCCTGGCAGATCGGAGACTAAAGCTAGACCACACCCATACAGACGAAACTTAAGAGAGGAGCGATCGGAGAAGCCATCGAGCAAAAGGCATCTTAAGTGCTTCAACTGTGAAAAACCCGGACATTTCGCCAATCAGTGCAGGAAACCCACAAAAAGATGTTCAAATTGCCAGAAACACGGACATGATGCTGCAAATTGCAAAGGTAGATCGACGACCAACGTCCTTGTCACGAATTCTGGAAGAAGGGAGTCGTCGGCAAGGGGATATTACATAGAATGTAAAGTAAACCGCAAAAAGGTAATGGGGCTTCTTGACACCGGATGTGCTGCCGTCATTATACGCGAGGACGAGGCTAAGAGTGCCGGCTTAGCATGGCGCCCGACAGATGCAGTAATCTGTGGGTATAATCACGTGACCGTTAAGGCTTTGGGTACTCTATCAGCCACCCTTGGAATAGATCAGGTCGAGGCCGTTGTTGAATTTCTTGTAGTACCGCAAAAGTGCAGGCTGTCCCCCTATTGTAGGCCGAAGTTTCTTGAATATGGAGGGTATGGTTATGGAAGTCCGTAACCGGAACATTTCTTTGACCAGACAAACAGGGAACTTCGACCGGAAGCTTCTGGATTGTCTGGAGCTTGAGAGAACACACAACTCTATTCCCTTACGCAGTACATCAGATACTCTTATACCCAGCCACGAAGTCTGTTTCGTTCAGGTTGAATGTAATGGGTACGTTGGTGAAATATATGTTGAACACTCTCAACGTACGAAGCCAGGACGGGAACACTATGTCAAACGTTGCTCACTAGTTCCAACAGGGCACTGGTCCAAGTAGTGAACCTTCTGGAAAAGCAGTCAACTACAAACGTGGTCAAGTAGTTGCAAGAGGGCTCCCACGGAAGAAGTATTTGCAGCTTCGCATAGCACAACCTTAGTGGAAGCGCATCACGTTGCGTTGTTTGCACCGTTTAGCGAAGAGGACGTTATTAGGTTAATTGGGGAGAGCCTAAGCAAGGAAGACAGGTCGCGACTATTACGTCTGCTGAATGATTATCGACACTGTTTCGCCATCGACACAGCCGAATTGGGCAAATGTGGGATTTCGAAGATGCGGATCGACCTGAACGATGAAAACCGGTCACCTATAGACCTTACAGACTGGCAATTAGAGGCGAGAAGAAGTGCGAAATATAATATCGGACTTATTAGAACATGATATCATCCAAGAATCAAACTCCCCCTACTCGAGCCCGATTGTGTTGGTAAAGAAGAAGACTGGCGAAACCAGGATGTGCGTAGATTACAGAGGTGTGAACCTAAAGACCATTAAAGATCGGTACCCGATGCGAGAGTAGACGAACATGTGGACAGATTGAAGGATGTAAATACTTCACAACCTGGATTTGGCGTCGGGATACACCAGATCGAACTCTCGCCGGAATCTATCCAAAGACCGCATTTGTTACCCCGACGGACAGTATGAATACAAGAGAATGCCTTTTGGACTCGTTAACGCCCCTGCGGTGTTCCAGAGAGTAATAAACACTGCACTAGGGAATCTCAGATTCACGAAGGCGGTAGCTTATTTAGACGACATTCTAGTACCATGCCGTGACGTAAATGAGGGATTGTGTGCTTTAAGGGGTATATTAGAGGCCCTAGGAAAAGCGGGATTAACCCTGCGTTTAGCGAAGTGCCAGTTCTTTAAAACTAACATTGAGTATCTGGGGCATGAGATTAGTCATGATGGCATCCGCCCGGGGCGTAGGAAGATTGAAGCGGTCAAGGATTTTCCCAGACCGCAGGATGTACGTCAAATTCGTCAATTCCTAGGTTTAGCGAGCTATTTTAGAAGATACGTACGACAGTTTTCACTAATAGCCCGTCCACTGACACTACTGACCAGAAAGGGTAACGCATACAAGTGGGACCAGGAAACGGAAGGGGCATTCGAAAGGATTAAGGGCATACTGACGTCTAGACCCCCTGCTAGCGGTCTACGATAATTCAGCTGCAACCGAGGTGCACACGGATGCCTCAAAGATGGGGATTGGAGGCGTGCTGCGATGCCTCACTACGGCCCGTGATGTATTTTAGTAGGCAGACCACGAAAGAGGAGCAACGCTATCACTCCTACGAACTGGAGACGCTTGCCGTCGTCAACACCTTGAAGCACTTTCGCGTGTACCTAGTTGGTATCGGCTTTAAGGTGGTCACAGATTGTAACGCGTTGCGAACGACATTAACAAAGAGGGATTTAATACCAAGGATCGGTAGGTGGTGGCTACTCACCCAGGAATTTGACTTCACGATCGAATATCGGCCTGGGCATAAGATGGCTCATGCAGATGCCTTAAGCCGAAACCCAGTCGGCCAAGCGAGCGCATTTGACGAGATCGATGCCCTGGTCGTAAATAGCGGGAGTGATGATTGGGTTCTAGCAGCGCAGTTGCAAGATAGCCGGTGCAAATACTTGCATGAAAGATTATCCACGGACCCGGTGGATACGGAAGACCGAGCAATTCATTGCGGATACGAGCTGGTTAGAAGTCGAGTTTACCGCAAAACTCCAAACGGGAGACGATGGATGGTACCTAGGAGTGCACGGCGACAAATCGTGATGTTCCACCACGACGGTAAGGGGCATCTAGGAACCGAGAAGACTCTGGCCTCCATCGCGGAGAAACTACTGGTTCCCATCAATGAGACGGTACGTCTGCAGGTACGTAAAGGGTTGCCTTGGATGCCAATACAATAAAGAGCCGGCTGGTAAAAAAGAAGGATACCTTCACCCCATACCAAAGGTGGCCATCCCCATGCACACAGTACACGTGGACCACCTTGGGCCTTTTGTCCAGAGCAAGAGGAGAAATAGCTATCTGATTGTGGTGGTGGACGCATTCACGAAGTTTGCTTTCTTGAAGGCAGTTCAGAGCACTAAGACAGCCCCGTTGATCAATGCGTTGAGGAAGATATTCGAACTCTTTGGGACACCCCAGAGAGTCATTTGCGACAGAGGTTCCTGCCAGACGAGCAAGGCGTTCCGGGATTTTACCGCTAGTATAGGCGTTAAAGTTGTTTTCAACGCGACCGCTACGCCCCGTGCAAATGGGCAGGTGGAACGATACAACCGCACCATTCTGAGCAGCCTAGCAGCTACGACGCCCGAGGAGGCGATGTGGGATTTGGACATCCCTAAGATCCAATGGGGTCTTAATTCCACGGTTAATGCGGCCACGGGCAAGACACCGTATGAAGTTTTCCTGGGCTACAAACCTAGGGGCATGGCAGATGCTTTTCTGCGGACCGAATTGGATGTCGAGCAAGAACCTGTCGAGATCAATGCCGTTAGGCGTGTTGCTGCGGACAGGATCTCCTATACACAGTCCCAGAACAAGAGAAGGTACGACCTGAAGAGGAAGGAGGCCCGACGGTACAGTCCGGGGGAACAGGTCCTGCTCCGGAAGGTTGCGCCCGGCAATGAGGGCAAGAGTAGGAAGCTCCTGCCTAAATATGAAGGGCCATTTCAAGTTAGCAGAGTACTGGGTAACGACCGCTATGAGGTAACAGATTTGCCAGGATCTAACAGATCCGCCCGCAAGTATATTGGGGTCAGTGCCGCAGATCAAATGAAACCCTTCATCGTGTGCCCAGAGAGTGATAATGAAGACGATGCCGTCTCGGACGACGCTGGCGGCTCCCTAGCTGTTCCTCGAGGACGAGGAAATGAGTAGCATGGCCGAATGTACCACATACGCAGCACGCCGTACTCAGCGAGAGAGTAGGGAGCGGGGTACGGCAGTGAACAACAGGTGATAAGGGAAGAAGGACGCTCGCTTGCTGTCGCTAGAGCCTTTTGTTTGTTTGTGTATGAATACATCCAGTTATTTAACCAATATATATTTTGTTATCGATACTAGTTGGGATTTTATTTATTGCGGAATCCTTTTCCAACCTACAATATGTGCTATTTATTTCCGAAAAGCTCTCCTTTAGAGGTATGTATGAAGAGGGCAGTAAATATTGTAAACAAGAAGTTATTATCAGTATAAAATTGATTATGGTTCCAACCTACTTTCCTGCAAATGTAAATGGTAAACTAACAACAAGGGCGGTAAGCATGTCAAATGAGACACAAATTAATTACGGTCCCGTAAGTTTTTTATAACCTGCCAAGTTACCAAGGTGGACGGTCTTTTATACTCGGTAGCATAAATTCTTCACACTCAATAAACCTCTAATTGAATAATTCCGTATCGGTTGAAATTTAAGTCGACAATAGGTGATATCTGAATACTACATAACGATGTGTCCGTAAGTTTCGTACGGCCCAATGATATAGTATGTCAACTGTTTCCCTTGGGGCGAAATTGATTGGTTTATTTACTATACAAACTATATATCTACCCACTTGTTAAACTGACCTTATATGCAATCCCCGCTCACCTGTATACACCAATGCATTGTTGCCAGTGCACTTACTATATGAGATTTTATTCTATCGTTACACCTACAGATTAACCCCTCCATCTTCCATTCATAAAACCCACACTGCGACCTTATTTCTTAACTTTTACCAGATACACGTTCCTTGATAACATAGACGCTCATTAATGTTTTTATTTACGGTGTTTTTTTCCTCATGTAATGGCGCGCACGAGACACGCTAGAGAACGAAAAGGACAGGTTTTCACGTTAATAAACTGGCTTAATGCCGAAAACATAGATGTATATTCGACCAGATGTTCGAGAGTTGTCGATTTTTGAGTTGTAATATTTGTCACGTGCTACCAACTTTTTACATAAATAAAGTTCGGGTTTGGACACATTAGGATTCCGCGAACAATGATGACTAAAAGAATACGATGTAGTAAAAATCCTGTGGATAATCTGGTTTGGGTTTGGTTAAACCTGCTGGATTATCTCAAGAAAATGGCGCGAACTTGAAGGACAATTATGTTGGTAAAAAATCAACGATGAATGTTTCCGGTCTGTTATGGTAATATGGGTGGACTACGAGAAGGAGGTATGAATGACATCATGTTGCAGACTAGTTCGACTGGTTTCACGAAGACGTTATTAGAAATTAAATTCCAATTGCGAACATGCGAAGTGTGCCAATAATAAATAATATACATATATATTGTAGTGGTTTTGAAGAACTGATATTTAATTGTACCGTTATTACTTAGCTTTACTTTTATCTATTTTAAAATAACAAAAAATAAGAAGGACTTAACAAAAAAGGATATAGAATGTCGCAGTAAACACTCATCTTTGAGTGAGATCGTACCAAGATTTAAAACAAAATTATGTAAAAATTGGGCTACTTAACACACATAACCATTGTATACAGTCAAATGAGTACAATAAAGTATTCATACAAGTAATATTTGAATTAATAACAATGACAATATATATTGGTTAGCAAAACATACACAAAGTTGTATTAATTTACAAAAAGAAATAAATAAAAAGCATGCAGGCATTATTTTAATTAGGGAAGGTAGTGGCTTCCAAGCATGTTATCTGAAAATTAACGAACACATCATGCTAGAACAAAGATCATCATATGATTTCTGCAATTAGAAACTACAAATTGAGTTAACTAAACTAATATTTGTAAGATTCAAATATCGTGAAGTGCAAATTTAATATTAAAACACATTACTCGTATGAAAAAGAAAGATACATTTAGTTACCTAATAAATGGTTAACTGAACCATTTCCTCCACTGCAAGATTTGAATTCGCGACACCTGACAATAGTCGAAAGCTTTTAATGAATTCGTTAAACGCAAAAGTATTTGAAATTAATTGATTTCTATGTTAATCATGACAAATGAGAAGGTTTCCATAAGAACATTTGTCTCAATCAGTGTCACAATTAGATTGTAAAATTCTTTGATTTCTACTGTTAAAAAGTTTCTGGTTATATTAATGATTGCGCATAGATATGTAACAAACGAATAACACATGGAATAATTTCACTTCAAATTAATTTTTCCACATGCTAGCAGGAAATGCAATCACCAATTACGCATGTAATTTTTTAATTCCACAAAAATTCTTCGTTTCGAATGAGGAAGTGTATACGGGGCAAGAGTTAATTAGATTATATCGTCTGTGGTTTTATCGTATTTAGACAGATGTTCCGAAAATAATTTCTCTAATTTTACGGTACTGCGCTTAAAGTGTTATCATCCAATTACGAGCAAGACATCCGGTCTTATTACCGCTAATTGTAATTAAAGCGCTCGGACAATTGGAAGACGAAAAACTTACACGTTGTCATTAATAAGATCTCTAAAAATAAGAATAATTTTTAATATGGCCAGGTATTTTGCAATATTTTTGAAACTGTCGCATTTAAGAAACAACCCTTTATATTTACTTCTTCGTTTTTATGTGTTTTACATATGTAATAAGCGCAACTGGTTTTTTGTTGATTAACCTTCGACTAACCGATACTAAAAGGTATAACACTGAGACAAGGAACTGTATCTATTATACAAACACACATAATATCCAGTTTTTAATAAGCGTACGCTGTTGAGTTTACAGATAGAGTTCTTAATGTGGGCGATTGAAGGCGCCAGCAACTCTGACGTAACTTTCATCAAGTCATCTACGGCACGCGCTGAGTCTCTTATACCTTGTGGTTTAAGCGGTACGTACGGTCGAAAGATTTTGATTTGCGGTTACCACGCTTTTCTGGGCCCACACATTTAACTGTTCTTTTATTCGTTGGTATTGCTTCTACATCAAATATTATGGTATACACCGCGCGATGTAATGTGAGAGTTTCGTGTAGGATATCAAATACATACGCTTCTATTTGAAATAAGGATATTACTAATTTGAACACACATTAAGCTATGGTATCACCTTAGAAGTACAGAACTGTTTAAGTGATTATATCAGTTCCTTTTTTTATAAGTTGTTACACAGACTTAATGTAAGAGGTGTTTTAATATTACATTTATTCACATTTAGTTAAAGTACACCCACATTCAATATTAACGATTACTAACTTATGTACTTATTAGAAATATTTAATTACAATTTTCCTTCTTAAAAGAGGTATTTAGAAAATGCGACTTTCAGAGTAATACAATGGGAATATTAAATAAATGAATAGATATAAAAATATCAAACGTTAATGGAAGTATATACATACACATATATCTTACATAGGTGTGTTGTAAACATAGCGATCAACAGGAAACATTAATTTCCTAATATGACACTTTCACGTTTTGTTTAAAACTTATGGCACAAGTCATTGCCTATAAAATCCATAACAAACATAGGAAAGTTGTAAAATCCTTTTACGTAATGAACACATGGAAATCTCGGATTTCAATAGTGAACATTTAGTAATATGTAGTATATTTAATATATTTTATACGTTTGCTCCTAGCGCAACTGAAATTTGTAAAAGACCGTTTTACGAATAATTTGATAAATTTTAATAGCTTTTTCAATTGCTAAAAATCAAACAGTTACAGATATTTAAATTTAGCACAGACTTACTGTAGTGAATTTTAAAAAATAAGCCAGGAGGTACTGCTGACTTCAATTTGATCATTAAACCCCATTATGGATCATCACAACTTTAATTGGCTTGTCAAGATGTGCATCCTATCATAACAGAGGAACATTGATAGCGAATTCAAACTATTAAATTTCTCAATATCGGTGAATCGCTAAAAACATAAACCTTGTAGCTTATTAACTATTAAAACTTATGATCCACCTAAAACGGGATTTTTTGATTTATTCTTGCTGCATTGCGAAAAAATCTGAACCAATATTTAAAAAGTATAAATTAAAATGATTGTTGTTTGAGGCTTTATGCAAAAAAAAAAAAAACATCTTCGTATAAATGCAATAAAAAGGTGTGATTTAACGTATGTGTATGAACGTAAGACGTGTTATATAACTTATTTTATGCCTTACATTAATGACTATATTGTAAAGGGTGAAATTTATTGAAACCGTATGTGAAGTACTTATACATCTTTTTATTGGTATACCAATAAATAAACCAAGTTTTCGTACCAATCGTCATAAATTATCGCGAGTTGAAAACTTTATTGGCAGTAAGTTTTAGTATACCCATTTAGAATATACTATCCTGATTTAATTTCAACAGTTAAGGTACTAAGCTTCATATAGGTTAAAAGCAAAACTCTTTATAAATCATCAAAAGTGTTTGGATTCTTAATTTCTACTGTAAGAAGTACATGAGAATATTTAATATAGCTTGTTCTCTATAAATATATGTAGATATCTGTATTTTCACTTGAAAACACATACCTATTTAATCTACAAACTGAAAAGTAGGTTTCGTTTAAAATCATGTTGCTGTACCTAGTTATTTTGTAAAAACAATTTTGTGGTTACTTACCTTCACTAGAAAATCTTAATTCTTCTTATTTTAATACGTATTTTTTTGGTAAGTGTGGCATTGTCAACTCTAATTTTATAATACTTCTCAAATCAAGAATAATGCACCTACTGTGTAACAGAAGACACTTTACAAGAAGCTTGATATTTTACGGGCTTACATGCAGTAAAAGAGGCCAAATAATTAAATTCTTTCTAATAATTCAATTGACTTGTGGAATATTTTTTTTTCAAACAGTATTTGAATGTTTCTTTATGTAAAATAAAGTACTTGTACAAAAATACAAGCTTCAAAGAGCTTTTATGAGTTTTGAATAATTAAGGATTGTTGAACGATAATATAAATCGTGGCAGTACAGTTCATTATGCATGAATTATTGGTATATGATAAACTATATTTAAGTTAGAGCCTTCCTAGAATAATATTTTACATTTATTATTCTAAGTGAAGCCAAAATTAAATTATTATTTAACCATTCAATGCATTATAAACGGTTATTCAATTTTATGGGGAATTTATAATTGTTTATTTTGTAGCTAATTGTTTTCACTCTCAGAGAAATAAAAATGTCATTTCAACCATTCTGCAGTTTTAAATATACTTATGTATATGTATATGCATCCATAACCATTAAATGCTAATATGAATACAGCACGCATGGTTTTAAAATAAGTAGTTACTTTTTGTCAAAGTTGCTGTATTTAAAACAGGGATAAACATGGAGTTTTAGAAAAGTTAATTATATGGTTAATTAACATAACAATGAATAATGAAAATTTTATGCCTAAAGCACTCGGTGAATGCAATATCATAACAGCATACAACACGCTACCTAACATAAAAAGATGTAAAATAGAAAGTAACCCTAAAGTAGGAAACTAAATACTATCCAAACAATAAATGGTATAAACTACATCAAACATTTTTTTTGCGCCTCCGTCCAGAAACACACACAGAAACACAGGCAAAAATGTCACTAAAGACTGGCCACACTAGATTCCACATGACAGACGTCTAATAAATTGTCATTAAGCTACTGTTTAACCATGCTAAGATGAACTGGTGTCTTCATTGCACTTATTATTGATAAATAGATATTAAACTAGAAAGAAAATTACAGAAAAAGATTTATTCTCGGAAACGTCAAAATACTAAGGTATGTAACATGTGTGCCAACTTGTACTGTCAACTCCATAGTGTCAAAATTTCTTTTCTATTTTCAATTCAAAATTAAGATTTGTCGGCTCAGCATTTTTTGTAGTGTTAATTGAAAGTTTATAATGCATTGCTCGTATTAAAAACGAAAACAGTGTTAACCGAGAAATGGTTAGCTGAATCATTTTTTTCTCATAGCATCGGCAAACTCAATACACCAAATTTGAGATAAACTAAAAATGACTTTCTTGTAAGTAATTCTTAGTTTATGTTGTTCATGTTATTCCAACTACTTTTATTTAGACATAAATCTTTTTATACTTCCTAAATAGGCAATAGACATCAATTACGGTACTATTACTAATTCCCCATGATTAAAACTAAAGTTCTCCATGCCTAAATATGGTTTTATTTGTTTTTGTTTTTTTTTCCTCTACTACACAAGCATACTTAATTAAAAAGCAGTGGTTTCGCTAAATAAGGCCATGAGGGGCCGGCGTCACCCACGGATATCCCTTCTACTAACTGTAACACGACAAGAAAACACCAATAATAACAATCAGCAAGCTTTACGTCATCACTACAAGTGTGTTCGGAAAGCAAAAAACTGCATCATTCCATATAAGTGAACAGAATTTATTACCAGTGCCCGAGCAAATAATAAATGGATGCTGTAACGCCACGGCTGTTCGAGTACCTACCATACTATTTCGCACCGATCTGCACATAAATAAAGTATTCTAGAAATTCTAATCGAAGGAAAAAAATAGCTGCCGTTTTGTGCAATATATTACAATGTTAACACACACTACTGTTGTACATATCACAAATAAAGTTAGAGCATAAATATACGTGTAGATACATAAGCACATGCTATAGTTGCTAGCCAAATTTACTAATAAAAACTAATGCTAGCAAAAGGACTTCCGGAAACCTACTGATGTTTGTAGAATTGTTTAATTAGAATTCACTCACTGATTTTAGTGAAAACTATTTTTATTTATCATTTGAATATTATAACTGTACTTGATATAACCGCTATAAAGATTATATTATGTAGATACTATACATTTGAAGTAATATATGAAGCAAGACTTTGTTATCTTTATATATATGAAAAGCTAAATAATTACAAATCATCCTAGTCGCGAGTATACTGTAAATCGGTCAGCTATCAGTTGTTATCATTTGTGCCCATGGAACGACTTTAGTTATCTCCCAGCATTCGCCAAGACGCAAGGAAAAGCCATGGCAAAAACCTTACTCTGGGAGCAGGATCTGGGAAGAAGTCTGAGAGAGAAGTCTTTCTGACTTTTGAAAAGGCAACCTCCACGGCCCCTCAATTCCGACAGCTGTGCCATCTTCAGGTAGCGGCTCCCTTCCTCACACATTATTAATTTGAAGCAGGATAAAGTAAGGATCTAAAAACAGACAAAACAACAGCAGTACCTATTCTAATACTTATTAACAACAATAATTAAATTAAAGATTCATAATTTAAATTTTTATTTATATATCCCAACCATGCCCAAAAGTATAATTTCACTTCGCCCGACCCATTATCTCTAATTTCTGTTTCGAGTCGAGGCCAAGTTAACCCCTTAGCTAATCCCCTAACCTACGTACGCGACCTCCACTCATCAGTGAGTGGACATTCAAATAGAACATGTACCTACTGTATCTACCCCACTACATTCACAATGCGAACCATTAACTCTCTCAATTCTACATAATTATGATTTGAAATTACTGTTACCCGTTATTAATTCTACAATCCCATGCGAAAAATTAACTCTCATTTACCTAAAACGTATAACGCTACCGATAAATTTCCTAATCCACCTCCCATTTAAAGTGCCTAATATCCCACCTCCCCTGCCAATCATTATCAAATTTATCCCTAAACGTTTTTTTTAAGTACGCTAGCTAAAATTAACCTATATCTAATTAAAATTAACCTATATCTAATTATCACATTATCCCCTCTAGACACCGCCTTCTTCGCCAATTGATCTACTCTCTGATTACCTACGTAAGCCCTAGTCCAAAAAAGTTTTACCCCTCCCTCACGCAACATATGTCCCCAGTACTTAATAACGAAACGGTCGGATTTTATAAATTCCCTAACGCCTCTAATACGGATAAGCTATCTGTAATAATTCGCATGTCCCGTATAAATTCCCACTAGCACCTAACGTATTGTCTGATTTATTGCAACTAATTCTGATTATTTCAATGATCTCCTAATTTAAACTTTTGTTTGTCTATTTCAATACCCCTATTATAAACAACAAAAACCGCGCTTGTACCACCCTCACTTTTTGACCCATCCGTAAAAATTTCTAAACTCTCTCCAAAAGCGCCTATAAATTTGCTATAAATAATACTTTTTAATGCCGCGGCCCCTATATCTAGTCACCTTTCTAAATCGCCCAGTTCTAATCTAATTCCCGTTGCAGTAATTAAACCCCTCGAACCTTATTTTATTCGCATTCCTACGAAATTTAAGTTCCTTTAAACGTAATTCTACCGGTAATATACCCAAAATAACGCCCGCCGCGTCTGCCGAAATAGATGAATACGCGTTCGCGGCACAAACTGTTAACAATCTTTGCGCCCCGATTAATTCTTTTCTTTTTTTAATTTTACACACGGTTCTATAGCGCCCATATAAGCAGTACCCGCCCGCGTTACTGTTTAAATCTCACGTGTCCCTAGCCCCTAGCTCTAATTTTATACCTTCAAGTCTCTTACACTTCCGGTTAACAGGAAGTTGGTATTAACTTTGTTATTTTACAGGGAATATACATTTTTGAATTCAGCCTAAGTTTCAGATCGATTACAATAAGAGTTTTTTATACCTATCTTCAATCGTGTCTATGGCATTATGATTTTTGTGAAAAATTTAACATTTACGCTCTCGTACTGTAACGTTTTTCTCGTCTTTAAAACGTTGTCGGGGTTTAGAAAAACACACAGGCGATATATTTAAATTCACTTATTCTATTAACACAATTACGGTAATTAAAATCTATTAACAATGCTTATTAACTATATCACTTAACCACTAATGTCTTTATTTATGTAAACGATATTTATATTACATGTACTAATTCAATCGCGACCGCACTATCGAACTCGTATCGATTGACTGCCTCCTGGCCAACCCGACGCGTTATTTATAGCTGGCGCGAACTTCCAGATTGTTCGGGGGCCTTCTAGAATGTCCTCGAAGATTCTAGAGAATATTCTCGAATCTTCGACCCGGTGCTGCCCTCTGTTATTCGTCGTAGATAGTTCTTCTTCCGCTATGCTAGCGCCATCTAGGGACGCCTATCGGAACCGCCAGTTGAAAAGTTGGCGCTCGTTACAGTACGTAGTTGATTAATTTTCACTTTTTTTAACTTCCAGAGGTCTCGCATTGTAACACTACCAAGTACTAAGATTGCTTCACCTAAACTTAGTAAAAAGTTCCGATCTTATACAGGCTGTCTAAAAATTAATGACATATCAAAGAATTTTGAAAGTTAATTTTTTCCAAATAGAACTGCCTGTATATTTTTATATTGTTGCATCAAGACATAAATGCCACACGGATTTGCAGTAATATTCCCTATATTCGTCTTCACTGGTTTTCTTTTAAATTACTTGTTTTGTTTACTAACGTATCTCTCACCAACACTGAGCGGCTATTCCTTCGAAAAAGAAGAGAAGCAGAGAGGATGCCATAAGCCTAATGCCGACGTTGTTTATCCGGTCTTGTTGAGATGTTGACGTTACTATGGCAGTGGTTTCTAAGAGACAGTTGGCAGCAGAAATCAAGCGGTAGGTAGACTTGAAGAAAAAATACCCGAACGACTAAAGCTTGAACAAGTATATAAGAAAGAAAATATCGCCTCCTGCAATGCGATTCCGAGCAGTCGATACGATAGGCGAACTCGACACGATAACCAATTCGATGTCGAGTATTAGAGCGATTCCGAGTCTCTATCGTCATCGACATCGGATATACTCGTGGAAATGCGAACAGTTGTCCTATATGATAGGAATTGTTTGTTTTGTTTGTACATAAAAGTTTTTAATTCTTTCCAGTGCTATTCTTGTTTAGGCCTTTCACGTACCAATATTTAATATTTTATTATTATATTCACTTTTGGCTTGTTGCATAGGAAATTTCTTTCTTTCTATTAACAAACGCTCTTTCAGTTTTTAATAATGCTATTCAACTTTATTTAAATAAAAATATATGGCGGCATATTGAGCACACGTATATATAGGTATCGAAATATCAATTTTAAAATGATTAAGGGAAATAATAAATATAAACAATATATGCTAGGTTTTCTGTATTCCATATACTTTATACACATAAATAAATATCAGCCTTTTGCCATAAACCACGTTGCGTTTAGATTCTATTTACATTTCTAAAACATCCTATAGACACTGCTAATGTGCTCCCGAAAATGTGCATGTATGTGTCATACTAAACGTATACCTACACAGAAACATTTTTTTCCCGATATGCTTCTGTAGCGTTTCATTTTAAATGCTACAGTCAGAAGAAATTTCGTATTTCAGAAGAGTGGTTATTCTGTAAGAATTGAGTGTTGTTTCGCAGACTTTCGTTTCAAAAAGTCGAATTTTCAATAGGGATTTCCAATGTATATTTGGTAATTCAGTTGTCAATAATATTTCTACTGAAAGTTCAACTTTTCGACATGATACAGTGAAAAGCAACCCTTTCGATCCTTACAGAATACCCCTTTCTCCTTCCACAAACACGTGCTACATACGGCATTTTCAGGGCAAAATGAAATACAATAACTATCCTAATTGTAATATATAATGGCTGAATGAGTTTGCAGTATTTGGCGTATGTAGCATGAAGCACAAGGGTGCAATGTGAACATTTCTATATGCGCTTGTATAATATCCACTCTATGTTTTAGTAATAATTTAGCAATTATCTCATAAATGGGCTCAGACTAGGCCGAATGTACTAATGTTATCTATCAATAATGTCACATATTATATGTACAGTTTCATCATGTCAATGTCACTTACTTTTCCTCCCTGCTGGGATAAATAGCATATTGCAAACCAAGGGAGGAAAGTACTCTATTGCAGGCCGCGGCCAAATATTAATTGTAAAATGTAATTGCCCATGGCCTGCAATAGCACTTTCCTCACGTGGTTGAATACAATTTTTTTCCCAGCCACCAGTCCAATTTTAACTAAATGTCTAAAAGTAATAAAAACATACCTGTGAGTGACATGATAGATACTAGGCTTAATTTGTTAAACATGTTTTTGAGAACTATCAAGTTAGCGTCGTTTTAAAAGTGTTTAATAATAGTTTAATTAAAATTTAATACCTAAAATAATTTAGCACTTTCCTCCCTTGGTTTGAAATATACTATTTACAAACGTATGTATATGAAACATTTCTAATTGCTATCTTAGCAAACAAAGAAAATGTTTCAAGAATATCTCTTAGATGTCAATATGTGTTGGAAACCTATATGAAACATACTCATCTCAATAATGTTTTAAATATTAGTGGGTACGTGGAGAGCTACATTAGAACATCTCAGTAATATTTTATATAGAGGAAATAGAGCAAGTACAGTGCATGTAGCGAACGTATACAAAGATGTTGCCAATCAGGGATTAGGAATAGAAATTTCCAAAAAATATAAAGCTAGGATTAAAATAAACACTGATCGATAAACAATCAATACATTAAAATCAAGGCACAACAGCCATTAATTAGTTTTTATATAAAAGTGCAAATTGTATTAATATTGTAGGGGATCTATCGCTGATGTTAAATGGAATAAAGGGTGATACCTATATATGTGGAAAATTACATATTTGGACATTTTTCGGAAATAAATTAATTTTGCCCTAAAAAGCACATCAACATAATTATATAAATTTATACCAACTACAATTTTTTTTCAGTGTGTGGTTGTTTAAAAACGATCGAAATTAACTATTAAAATTAATTATAGTATTTAATATTTGCTCGATTCGATTACTACGGGTTTTATTGCTTTGAAGAACATTTAGATATGTATTACTGCTCCATCTACTGGTATTTCATAGCACGTCATTTATACGAACATTTTGAACAAACCAAATATAAAACTCACTGATATCAAGCCGTTAAAAATTACCTGTATTTATACTTAATGCTTGGACAGCAAAAAAAAATAGTGCCTATTTAAGAATAACTCAAAGAAATATGTTATTTTACCTTCGGGCGACATCTACTATCATCTAATCGTAATAGCTATGATTTTATCCAGACAGTTGGCTACCTTACCTCTTGAAGTGAGCAATGGTCAGCAACGACAAATTGACGGTTGACATACGGGGTGTGTGCGTGTGTGTGCGCGCTTTGCGAATGAACTATCCCACTTTTTTTATAAAATCATGATGATTTGTATCCACTTGCTGTAGCAAATTTTTTTTTCTTTCGATAAAATGGAAGCGTCAGCGTTAAATAAGGTAAATAATGGTAGATTAGTAATCTGTATCAGGAAACTAATATGGAAATTAGAAATTAGGTCAGTAATATTTAATAAAAAAAAAAAACACATTGCAGGCACATCTTCAGCATAGACGCGCCGAGGCTCATTTAAAATATAGGAGATTTAATGAAGCCATAGAATGCCACAGGAAATCGGCGGAGTTTTTAAGTGAAGCCTTGAATTACACACAAAATTTGAAGGCTATCGAGTCATTGAAATTGCAGAGGGACTTCCATATACGTCAAACAAATGTGATATTAATTAAAAAAGAGCAATTTGAAAACTACAGAAAAGCCTTAGAAAATAGACGTAGACCTAGTAACTTTTCAAATAATGACTTTGAAGATGCTCACGAAAATGAAAGCACCACGCTTCAAGTAGCTATTTATCGTAATATGGAAGAGGCGGATTCACTTCTGGGAATGCTTATAAAACGTGGCAGTAGTGGAAATAGTGACAGTGAAAGTTTAAGAAGTTTTTCGACAACTGATACCGACGAGAAACTTGGCCCAATTGATACCTTAGATAATGGTATCATTGGTAATAAACATCCTAAGGATGAAAGTACTGTAATAGAAGAACTAAGGACATTAAACGAACAACTACACACTTTAGTTTTTAAATTGGTGACCCAATTAGATGCTAGTAAAAGGGAAGTTGACTCATTGAGAGAAAAAGTTAAACAGTTAGAAAGTGATAAATGCAAAGGTAATTTAAATTTTACGTAGCTATTGTAATATTACAGCGTTGTTGTGATTGGTGCTTTTTGGTGTGCAATTGAACTAGGATTGGATGTTCTTGTTTAATTCTTTGTGGATATTTATTTGTTTGTATTTAAAGTGACATTTAGTGTTTCTAACTCCTGTTGTTCCTTCTATGTTTAGAGTTCTATACACATACGTACTATTCTGTACTTCTTGAGACTTATTTTATAATTGTCCTGTATTTTCTTTTATGTTACTCCCTTTTGCATGTTTATGAATTATGTTGTAAATTCTAATTTTATAGAACTATTTATGTAACATTGCTGCATATATTATATAGTAACTGCTATGTGAAAAAATCAACAGTTACTCATATAAAAGTAATATTAAGAAATATTATTTTGATTAATGACAACAGCACTCATTATATTATTGTTTACGCCACTATTTATGCTTATATTGTATATTTTACAGTTTAATTTTGATAGCTAGTGGAATTCGTATTTTTACCAATTAGTTAATTACTCAAAATGCTCCAGTGATTAAAAAGGTGGAGGTCAAATGAGTTCATTGGTATTAAATTGGGTTTCGTTGATAGTGATGCCGCTTATTATATTCAACATACTTGAAATATGATGGCTAATCATTCTCTAGCGCTATTGAATTGAATGAATTTGAAATTTATTGTGTAGAACACTGACAACTATTGAGCTCTTCTATACATTTGTTTGTGCATCTATTTATAGAGGTTGCCCCAGCAAGCTAGCTAAATAAATTTTTTGAAACTTCTAGTAGGAATTTGGTTATAGGGTAGCCATACTCAAGTACAATTTATTTCAGGAAAATATTTGTTTACTTTATAGCACCTTCAGTATGGAGGATGTTGCTACTAACTTTCTTATTTCAAATGGAATGATACAATAAAAGTTTCATCGATATTTGCTCTCCCATAAAATTAAATACTAGTATAGAATATTTGAGTGTTTTACTAATGCCGGTGCAAGTCCAAGGACGAAGGTATTGATTCCTTATTAACAATCAGTAAATCACATACAGAGTGAAATTTGTTTGCAAGTCCATGATACGACCCATGGATACAGAATGTTCAAAAAGTCCTCTCCAATATATAGATAACTTTAAACTAACAACACTTTCTGCTAAGAAGAATATAGAAGTTTTATTAGAGCATGGAATGCAACCAAAAATTACTTTATATAAAAAAATTGCCTATATGTCAAAACTCCTAGTTTTCCTTCTGCAGAATAATATTTTTAGAATGACGCATTTATAATTTTGTAGAATGTTTGGTATTTACTATTAGCATTTTCGGAATCATATATTTTAAGTCTTGAGAATTCATATTTATGATTTATTAGTGTACATTCTCAACCTCTTTCTAAATTGTTTGGAAAAAACATAATCCAAAAGAAAAAAAAACTACGCAACTCCTAATGTGTTACTATTTGTGGAAACACCATGGATATTGGAAGTGCTATAAAGTTAATAATATACCTAAATATAACATAGTCGGCTATGCAAGTTTCAAAATCAAATTCTTACTAAAGTTCGATAAGTTGTAACAAACAGGTTGGGTGGCTCATCATAAAATTTTTAAATTGTATATGAAATTTATGTTAAAGTTACATCATTTTAAAATTCCACTATACAACAAGAACTGTTTATTTTTATATAGTTGTATTTATTTACTTTTTTTTTGCATGCAAATAATTTGCTTACTGAAGTTTAAAAATTCTGTTTTAGCGTATAATAAAAACACGTCCAATAATCTTAAAGTTATAACCGATTCCTCGGGCGGTACCTCACCGTTTGTGTTTTCACCGTGTAGCGAACTTAGCCCGGAAGTGAATGAATCAAGACTTCTACCACCCCTTGCACCCTTAGAAATGCCCAATTTTGACTTTACGAACCTCATTAAGAGTAGTTCTCACATCAACGCAGGCAACTAAAGACAGAAATGTTTTTGATGCGATGTACAAAATTATTTGTACTAAAGGTTAAAATACGGAGATTTATTTTAACATCAAGTCATTCTCGTACTTACAGATATCAGAGCTGTGATATTCTGTAAATCCTTCTCGGCAACGAGAGAAATCAAATTTCAATTGTTTTAGTAGTTTATTTATTTGATTTTATTGAGAATCAAGAAACGAAGATGAAAATCTGATGGAAATTTCGATTGTTCTGTGAGAATAAGTAAAAATGTATATTAAATATTGATTTTGTGGTTTTTGCTATAAATTATATTGTGAATTATACACTATTAAAATAAACATGTGTTTGCAAAAATTGTTATTACGTTTCAATACCCCATAAATATAAATTAACTCGATATTTGAAAATATAAGTATCATTGAGTTTATGTAAGGAATCTGTAAAGAAATGAATTTACGCAAAACTACAATAACATTCATAAAATATTTATTCCTCTATGTATACATCTTGCAATGCCGGTATAAGTAAATATGTACTCCATTTTAGGATAAAATATGTATTAAAGATAGAAATTCTTTAAATATCGTTTTCCTTCTTAGAATTTTAAAATAATTGTCTTTGGTGATGTGTTGGAACATCGGTATACTACACAGTTACTTTTATAATAAAGCAGACTAGAAAAGTCAATATCACATTTTTTACAGATATTTGAATCTAACATAAACCATTTTGGTCTCCTATACTTAAACATAGCTTAAAAACTAAATAAATATATGTTCCTTTTGTAATACTAAAACAAAGTAAGGTGCACAGCATAACAGGAAATAATAAAAAACAGAAAACTATAACATATTTCAACAAACATGTTTTGTAGAATCTTGATTGTGCTTTTTACAATTTTGAATTGCAAAACTAAGGAGTATATGGTGGAGGTGGCGCACTATATGGAGGTGGTGGAGTTTGAGGATTAAATACATCCAGACTATCATTATAATCATCAATCAGGCAAGCGTCATCACCGTGATAGTCTTCACTAGGAAATGAATGCATCATTACTAATGTCCAGAAAGTTCCCAGAACAGACACACTACCTGAAATTTACAGAAATAGTGAAATAGAAATCGGGCAAATTCTATATATATTCCTATTCAGAGCAACAAAATTGGTTAAATTTTTTAAGTATGTTAAAATGAAAACGTACTCAGTCAACAGGTTAAATATGCTTATTACTAACATAACAGATATACATACCTGCTGCTGTAATTATATAAAACCCATAGCCATAAGAAACGGTGGCATTTACTTTTGGATAATGCATAGTTAGAGAATCTTCCAACAAAACAGCAATGTAGTAGCATGTGCTAATAATCGACAATATCCATAACACTAACAATAATAGAGAATTATGCGGATTACTAAATAGCAGAAATAAATTCTAATTACCTGTACAAGTGCTTGCTAATGCATGTTTCCTTACAAAGTTATAAATATTACTTTTTGGTCCTATGACATGTAAGAAGAAACCACCCAATGAAAATATTATACCCATGAAGCACAATAGTATGATAATCCTCATTAGATTAACAATTACACTGTCAATGCACTCGTACTCTGAAAACAATGTATTGTTAAGATAATGACAAGTGAGACTGATGAAATAAAGCATACATATAAGCAACAACAATTTTTAATACAATGTTGGAACCAACCTTCGTTATTTACACCATACTCCGTATACCCAAACCAAAAGAATAAGCTTAGAGTTAGGTAAGGTGTACAGACATCGCCAGAAATTATAAACCATTGCAGATCTGCCATCGACATACTAATTAATGTTATTGTAATCATATGAAATCCTGCAGAAACGAGATTCTTTTCCATTTTTTTGGGATGCAGCCATCGAACGGCGTTGTAAATAAAATGCCCAGACATATTGTACGCTATGTGTTATTATTCCATGTATTACAATCAATTAAAATCAATTCATCCAAGCATAAAAGAACAAACTTTAACAATTCAACAAAATATGTGCAATGAACTCAATAATGAAGCAGGTGCCATAGTAAATAAAAATTATAAAACCCAAACACCACTAAACATTTTTAAGTTAAATAAATTAGTATCTCGAAGAAAATTTATTTTGACAGCAATTAAAATCAATGGTTATGTGTATTGTCAATTTACAAATACTGCGAAAATGTCATTCTTTTCAACTGATTCAAGTATTACCACAATACTAATAAAATATTTACATGGAAGAAAAATATTTAACATTCTTCTATGATATTTTAACGACAGTTTTGCTTTTTAATATTGTGTATACTTGTATTTATAATTTAATGTTAATTGATATTTGATTTGGTATATTTATGACAAGTTGTATTTGAAATCGCTGCATGCGCTGCCATCTTATACGGTTGGTTGTAATTAGTGTATTAAAGGAATCTGCAACGACGATTATTTTAGACATGGTCTATAGTACACTTACCATAAGGTGGCAGCACAGAGCTATCAAGGATATAAAAAACCTTTGAAGTACCATCGGAGCACATATAAATAACTCGTAAACCTTTGATTTATTATCAAAATTACTAAGTTTTTTTATTTCTAGTGGATGTGACATTAAATTAGTAACATTCTCCTGAATCCAAATATCAATATTATTTATGTGATTAAAATAGTAAATTTATCACGTCGGTTTTGTGCTCTGATCCCTCTGATCGCATTGTATACAATTATGACGAAAAAATTAAAGAAAGCAGTTTTAAAGTGCTAAAAGCCTATTTTTCTTTCCTTTTTAATTTTCATCATAAAAAAATAATATTTTGTATCGTTAATTCACTGAAACAATTTAATTTAAAATACAAATAATATGGATGAATTCCATTGAAAATAGGTATATTTACAGGATTAAGATTAAAATAAGATGTCTTTCTTTTCACTACATTAAAAATAATACGTTTTAAATCGATTCTCAAATATTTTAACTTCTATCGCCCCCAATATCGGGTTTTGTGGATCTAAAGCGTTTAAATGTTTTCTAAATGATTTTTCGTTAATTAATTTATTTTTTCACAGAACTGGATGTAATTTTGGAAGAACATTTAAGCAGTGCATCCGTTTTTAAATTCACTTCGAAAAGTGACTAAAAATGACATTCTAGACTGACAGACTATGCTAGTTGTACGCCGTCAAGAATTAAAGAATGGATTAACGACAGTGAATATTTGGCAATGCAGATGAGCGACAAAACAACAGATATTTCAAATCACTATCAAATGGTAACAGTTAGATAATTTAGATATATCCTGTTTGTGTGTATTGTATTGTTTCAGAGTTTTCTTTTGTTAATCTTGTATACTTCAGTATGAAAAATGCGTCGCTCCTCGTGGATATAAATATCAAGCAACGTAAGTGAGTTGTATATGAATGGTCATCTACCCTTTTATTTATATCAGCAATTATTTATACCTGTTTAGATATGCTAAAAACTAAAAGACTCCCACGCAAAATTCTCACGAGCCGCCACTGAAACCAAGCAATGCAAAAATAGCTAGGTAGTAAGCTATTTTAAGCAAAAATATACCGAGTGTTTTCTGGGAATAAGGTATTTATATTTGCTACAACTAAGAGTTTTGTCATATTTTACGTAATTGTGTGCAAGAAGCTCTAATATTTCGAAAACTATCTAGAATATGTTAAGTGTAATAATCCGATTGGTTTCGATCATTTCTGTCTGACCGTGCGCAGTATGTTAAAGTTTTTTTTAGATCAGGAAATGTCAACAAGTATTTTTATCCTTCTGTCCTGCCGACGTGTTTGGCAGTACCTCAGGGTTCGGTTCTGGGCCCAGTACTGCTTTTGCTTTTTATTAATGGCATAGTGGAATTCATCGACTTTTCTTTGTTTTTATATGCCGACGACACTAGTGCTGTAGTCTCTGGAATCGATCTTGCGCAGATGTTCTCCTGGTCGAGCTGTGTGAATAGTTTCAACGCAATAAATTGCACATTAATGTTTCAAAAACTTTTTTTTTTACCTTCTTTCACACTTCTCAATCGAGGATGAATTTTGATGTGAACATTACCTTGAATGGCAACCTATTAAAACGAAACTTCCTCTGACCTGTTTGGGGTGCTTTTGGATGAAACAGTTAGCTGGTACAATCATTGCCGTCAATAATACACAGTTTAAATACGTCGCCTCGTGCTATCAGATCCGGAATCTTAAAACAGTATTGAATCACAACGGCTTGGTGACATTTTATTACGGTTGGGTTTTCACCAGAATGTCCTACGGTATTGTCCTTTAGAGTTCTTCGCCGCATGCCCATGATGTTTTTCTTTCCTAAAAACGTGCATCGGCGGCATAACTAGCAATGAAACATGCAGACCATTGTTCAAAAAATTTGGTATATTGCCTCTGCCTAGTGTACATATTCTAGAAACCCTAGTGTATGTTTATAATACTAACAACAATTTTCGGCTAAATTCTGATGTTCATTCATACAACACGAAAGGCAGAGCCAATTTAAGATTGCCCCTAAATCGATTCGAAATCACTAAGAGATCTCCGATTTCGGTAGGATTTCGCCCTTTTAACTTGTTGCCCGATGCTATTAAGGGACTGCAAACCTTAAAGAGACTTAAATTTACTTTGCGAAATCTTTTGCTTCAAAATTTCGTTTACTCGCTCGACGAATATTTGGTTATTTCAAGAGTACAATAATGTTTGGTGTCTTTTGATGTTAATTTTATTTCTGTTTAATATTATTTTACAATTTATCTGTATTAAACCCCATAATATGTACACTATGCATGCATTTCTGACTTATCCTCTATACTTTTTGTATTTTTTTGAACAAATATATACCTATTTATCTACCTATCTATACAAAACCTTAAACTTATCGATGTATTATTTCTTGAAGTATTCAATGTTGTAATAAAAAAATATTGTGTTCCATGTATGAAAATATATTTTTTTATTGTGTGTTTTAAAGTATATTCTAGCGTCTGTATCATAAATATATATTGTTTTTCCAAATTTTGAAAAACAAAAAATATATTAATTTCTGATGATCTCAAACATGTCTCATTCAATTATCTTTTTCCTAAATCCCTTCTAAATAGCATAAAAAATACTTATCTTTCTTAAATTAGGAAACTAGTTAGCGGTAGCGTGGCCAATAATTGAACATCCTGTGTTTCGATCATGCTCCCCAGAGCAATGTTTTACCGTGGTTTTCCCTGCTCTTCGGCCTTCGGCGAATGCTGAGTTAAAAGTCGCTCCAAAGGGGCGCAAACAAAATAACTACTGATAACTGATCGATTTATTCTATTTTTTTATATTTATATTTATTATTATCAATAATCCTAGGGAAATTAGAGTGGAAACATTTCAATTGTTATGGAATCGATATAGTGCTTACAGTAGGTAGCCTTGTATATGGCACCTTTAGGTAGAGCACAAGGTTTAAGAAGGATTGTAATTCTTTAGTTCATAAACGAAGTGTATTTTTGATCAGTTGCATATGGCCATTTGTGATGTAACCATCAGTTTCTACGATGTTTTCGTTAATTTGAATTGCTGATAAGAAAAAAAAAACTTCCTACTAACAAATTGCAATGTTTATTTGATACAGCTAATAAGAATGAAATTAGTACTTCCTAATTTTTGTTTATTAATTTACTATGACATAACCCAAGCTACTAGTTTGGAAAATCATTTGTCTTCATTAGGCTGTAGCGTCATCTCATAATAGTCAGTATTAAAACATCAAAAAACAACGTAAGAATTTTAAATGAAGTAAGCCAGTAATCGCTGACTGTCGAGTGCGGCCGGACACTGGAACACTTTTCTTTTTTCCACCATGTCCAGTCAGCAAATAGGTACATATTTACCTAATTATGGACAATCAAACATATTTACTTGATATGTCCACGTAGTTTACGTCTTTTATATATCAGTTGGATACTTACACTTACATCTATAAGAGAAAAACGTTTAATGCAACTTTCATCCCTTAGAAATATGTAGAGAAAACAAGGGCTGGTTGTGAGACGGGTAGGTAGTTACAGCGGCAACTGTGGCTAAACAGAGAACACTATATTATCGTTAGGAAGTGGCAAATAATCGGTCGAAGATGGTGTGATCATTTGCCACTTCCTAACGTTAATATGGTGTGCCCTGTTTAGCCACAGTTACCGCTGTAACTACCTACCACTGTCACAATCAGCCCTAGTCTCGTCTAATTTTTAAATTTAAATATTTAGAACTTTTGAAACACCAATAGAAAAGTAATTCTGCCATATTTTTCGTTTAATAAAGATAAAATAACCATCAATGAGGAACCTAAAACTGAATGGCTGGACGCTAAGTGTTTGGTATGTTAATGGGTACATTTTATTTATTGAATTATTCAATAAATAATAATTCCCTCTTTTATTTCGAAATTTCAAGGAAAGTGTATGACAATATAAAAATGTCGTTTCCGAAACGGCATTAATAATAAAGCAATATAAAGAAAATGTAGTAATCAATGTCCGGATGCCTATTCTTTGTGTTTACCGAATTTCATTCTATCACCATATACGCTGTACATATGCTAAGTGAAACTAAATTGCGAGGAGTGTTCCAATTCCCAATTGTGGAAGATCATTGCTACAATTCGTAATACGAACTTGACATTTAAATAATTGAGAGCATCCATACAAATAATACCAGTAAAGATGTTACTGTAGACGTTCATTTTATAAATTACCTTGCGAAACCAATAATTACTGTAGTATACGTAACAGTATTTTTCATGTTGTCAATAGTCATTTCAATATAGAAATTAAGCAAGTACCTACTAATACATATTTTTGTTTGTTAATGTATATGGTTGTAATTAGTATAAGGTAATTATATTTGGACACTCGTTCATTATTGATGACTTATAACATACTTATAATTTATGGTATAGATTCTAAATGCAAGCTAGATTTCACTTTATAAAAGAATTAAAAGAATTAATTAAAGAAAGTGCAATCGGTTTTAGATGTCGAGTTAAATATATATCCATATATAAGTTTCCAAGTGCGGTTTTTTTACTATGGTATCATCAAAACTTAAAATTACATAAGACAGTATAGCAGGAATTATTAGGTCAAATTGTATGGTTTACTATCGTCCGTGCAATGAAACCTTACATGTAATTAACTGTTAATTTATAAAAAGTTGACTCGAAAAGACATTCCTTTCTAGAACATTTATTTGCTATGGCAGATTCACCTTGGAGAATTGAAATATTTTTTTTTATTGAAATTAAATTAAAGGTTTATGTAACACTATACGTCCATTTGTCTAGAGTATATAAGACTTTGAAGATGAGCTGATAGTATCAGTTCCATTTGAGATCTACTTGCACCAGCATACAAACATGGTAAAATACTTTTGCAATTTAAATATGATTTTCTGAAAATTAACTTTCTGTTTAGCTTGCCTTATTACTATGCGTTGGTGTTGCCGCTGCAGCTCGTTTAGATAATAACTACCTCCCTCCTTCAAGTGCGAGAACTGCTGGTGGAAATGGACGTTCTTTAGCAGCTCCTGGTGTTTCGAACGGCAGACAGTTTGCACCTCAATCACCAGTACAACAATATGGTGCGCCTGCACCAGAACATGGGATAGAATCAGTGCCACAAAACGGTTTATCATCTACATATGGAGCTCCATCTAACGCACATTACAATCGTAACGGTGGTGCTCACAACAGTGCAGAAGCTAGAGCCAACATTCTCCGTTTTAATAATGAAAATAATGGAGATGGGAACTACCGTTTCGAATATGAAACCGAAAACAAGATTAGTCAACAAGAAGTCGGCCAGGTGAAGAATATTGGTCCAGATGGCGATGCCACCGTCGTTCAGGGAACTTATTCTTACGTGGGCGATGATGGTCATACGTATACAGTTAATTATATCGCCGATGAAAATGGGTTCCAGCCAACTGGTGACCATATTCATCAGGAAATACAAATGGCAGCCGCAGAAGCTGCGCGTTCAGCAGTGTCGGAAGTCGGTTATGCTAGTCCATCAGTTTCGAATGGGCAAAATGGATATAGATACTAATTATAAAATCTTATAGAGTATATCAATAAACTTATAAAATTCGAAACTTGTACATCTATTCCACATTCATTCTCGCCTATAAAAAGAAATTGTAGCGAATGTTACAGTTCATAAAGTTGTTTTTTTTTCATAAATTCTTTATTTTGACTGAAGATGCGCCCGGTTTTATATCTGTAGGTACAGTGAACTCCAGACCTAATGTCGCTTCCTTCCTGGCATACTGTAATCGTCAATATCTAACTAGAGTATAAGAAAGTAGAGAATAGGAAAGAGCGCGCCGCTTTAAAATACAAATAGAGATATAGTCATATCTCTCACCACATGTGTAAGGGTTCATCTACACGAGCGTGAAAAACGCAGCGAGTCTCTCGCGACTTTTACGCTCGTGTAGATGGACCCTAACGCCCAATATCGATTCAACATTGGTATCGGTGCGTATTGCAAGGTCATTCTATGCACAGTATCCCTACACTAAAATTAAATTTTGGCGACTATGGTATATCTATACTTTCTACTTTCAGATTCGTAAGTTTTGAGCGATCTGCTTGTTTCAGCAATGTATGGGCGTTCACTTCCACACCCAAAATAAGAATAGAAGAACGCAGAAAGGTCTTCAGGAGAAAGATCAAATTTGGCACAGCATACTTGATAAACAGATCATAGAATAAATTGGAAAAATGGCTCCATACTCTTCAAAGAAATCAAACAAATAAAAAGAAAAGCGATTGAATTTAAGGAAGACCAATATGATTTTGTGATATATAATGTAAAAGTAACTTCAAGCTATAGAGAAGGATGCGGCTGACAGAGCAACAGTTGTTTTAACAATGTGCTGTTTTCGTAACTTTATCTATAGCTTGAGTTAATGTATTACCGAGTGACCATGGATGTATCTGCCACGCGATGCATGATACATAACATTGCTTGCATAAACATGACTATCACTTAATAAGAATTTAACTGCTGCATGTAAGATTTGTTATTTTTTTGTGAAAATGCGATTCCTGGGAAAATTGAAAGCGCAACCAAGAATGGTATGAATAAATAATGAAGAATTTAGACTAAAACTATAAATGGACCTTGTAATGATAAGATAACGGAAAGAGAGTTGAGATGGTTTGGAATGTTAAATGATAATCTAATCTAAAACGGTGTGTGAAATGCGTGTGCGAGAAGAACACTATCGGAGAAGACATGCATTTACATGTAAACTCCTAGAAAGAATTGACGATAGAAGAATAATTACCAAATACGTTTCGTTTAATTCATACAATGCACGGCCACTTAATAAGCTGCTTTATTATTGTTAACTATAAGGTTTGGGCAAGACATTCATACTTCTTTAAACGTACACTCAAAATTGTTTTCTATGTTGTTAAAATAACCAAAATTGTAGTTACTATAACAAGAAGAACGTAGTGATGGCAATCATACTATTTTGTGATATTTTGCTAATTAATTAGCTAACCCAATAAGTTCACTCAAATAATTAGTATTACTCAATTAATAAATTGAGCATTATTAAGAAATTTAGGATTAGGAAGTTAACAAAAATTCCAAACAAATCAAATATAACGTTAAAATGAAAAAAAATCCCAATTTGTGCCCTGATCCGAACATTATTTTATCAGTGTTTTCGGTCCATACAGTAGCAAATACGTAAAAAAGAATGTATAAGTACAGAAGTTGCCGTAAAGATGGCAGTTTTCCTATTTTACTTCAGTAACAATGCATATTCTGTTTAAATTGAATATATACATGGTGAACACGGTCCTAAAGTATTTATCTAAACGGTGACTCCCATATCCTTGCGGGTTGATTTTTTCGAATCTACTCCAAAGCAATGGCTTTGACTTTCGAAGAAAATTTTAATTGTAACATTTCGACTATAATATGTATATAGCCTTCTTCCGGTAATTTAAAACGTGATGGTTTGAAAAAGATTTAAATTAGCAACATCAATTCCTCAATCAACCCAAAAGGCAAGGCTATAGGAAGAGCACTCATGGGTGATATAGTCCTTTTGACAATGTATTTGAAATGTAATAGTTGTCAATAAATTCTATTATTATTATTATTATTATTAAAATTTCTATTCTTTAAAAAAATTGAGGTGATTTAAAAATTATTGCTTTACATACTATTAAATAGTTACAACAATTAAAATTTTTCTTGACATTTCGTCGTTATGTTAAAATAGTAAAAATATGAATTTTAACAAATCTATGAATTTAAAAACTCTCCATGTATTATTACTCACTTATTACTTACATCCTGACCGATAAGGGATGTTCCTTTTTTTTAAATAAACCCTACCAGGATACTGAAAAAATTACCAATAATATAATAATGATATCAGGGCGTAGCTCGGGTAAGAATTATGGTTTTCCAATTCCATAGTTCGTAATGCAAATGTATATATCTCCCGGGCATAAAAGGTATAATAGGAAAAACGACTGAAAAGGTCCCCCCGATGGATCGAATTGAAAACCTACAGAAAAGTTGTGATTTGCGATTTATGAAGGTTATGACTTATACAAAATTGTAGCCCCTTACAACTGATGGGGGAGTTGATAGAAGCAATTAACCCTCAAACTACTTTATTTTTTATCTCCATCTCTTTGAATCAACTTGAAGTTTTACAGAAATCATTAATTTGTTTAGTATTTTTGCTTAAAAAAATTGACCAAGCGGTGACAAGAAAAGCTTAAAATGTCTTTGGGATCCCCAGAAAGATCCAATTTACTGTTGTGAAACAGTTTGAAGCAAAAGTAAAACTGAATATAAGGTAAATAATAAGCCCGTTTTTTACAACACCGACTGTATTCTAGGTAGCAATATGACATTTTGGGCACGTAATATGTTATTCGTGCTCCTTTAGAAAGTATATTCCGATGTACTGGGCGTTTCATAAAAAAAGGTGCCACAGTATAATTCACTATTTTAAATAGATATATTGTGAATGAATACATTATGAAGAGTATCTTATCACACACCATTCTTTCTCAGATTATGAAAGTAATTAGTATTGTGGTTTTCGAGTTGCAACTGTTTCTTACCAAAGATTGAAAAATCACCTATCCCAAAGAAAGTATTCCTACGTCCGAAATCCTTCAAATAATAAAAATTTTCTTTTTCTGTGAATTGGCGATTAGGTCAACATTTTAGCCATTTGTTTTTATTACCACACGATAATGGGATGGTAACCAGGAAAGTACCTATTGCTTTTACCGTTTTCAAAATGACTTTTTCTGATTCTAATGGAACACTGTATATTATAACTAGAAGTGACGCAGAATTACAATTTTCATCAATCTGGGCTTTTCTTACACCTGTTTCTATTAGTATTTACAATAATCCCGAAAAATCAAAATTTTAATATCGTTAATAAAGGATGTCTCCCACGTATCGAATTGAAAACTGATACAAAAGTTATGCTTTATGAAGATGCATGACTTGCGTAAAGTTACAGCTCCCTAAAATTGCTACAGAAGTTGATATAAGTAATTAACTCGCAAAGTACTTTATTCTTTATCTCCGTGTCTGTTTATTCAATCGATTTGGTAATTCTTCTGGTTAGTGCTCCTACTAGAAAAATTTTGATCCCTCTGCAATAATTTAACTAGTTAAAAAATTAAGATCCTTTTACCACCCACAGAAAAAGTATGCTCGTCGGATACGCGTCTATAGTGTATTTTTATAGTGTGTGTAAATTTAATCCTATTTGATGTGGTGTAACAGGTTAAAAAGGAATAAAACCGAACGTAGGACACTGTGTTATTTTTATCACAAATAAACTATAAATAATAATGCCTACATAACATGCGTGGCAAAAATCAATGTAAGAGACAGCTGATTAGATCGGAGGCTATATCCTGTTTTCTAGCACTACCAAATTTGTTTGTTACTAACAGAAGTGGCGCCAGTTATACACTGGAAACACACCACTGTATAATACGGTAGTATACTGGTTTCTCCGGAATAGGTATCACTTGGAACCTCTATTTATATATAATATGAAGAAACTGATGAGCAAGAGAGTTATTCTGTAGTTTTTCTTTTCCCTAGAAATACTGGGATTTATGTAATCTGTTGCTACTGAAAGCTCCATCATATTTTTGTCGATTCTTTATGAATTTTACTCTTTATGTTATTGTTTTACTAATTAACAAAATGCTCTTTGTTGAATTTTTGTGGTTATCATGACTAAAATTTGAGTTAAACCAAAGCAGTTTCTCGGGTTCTATAAAGAAAGAATTTAGGGTGAATCTGTTTAGTTAAATTAAAGTTTCAATTTGTTCTAATTAGCAATAAAAATGGTTTCTTTAATATTACTAGAAAGTTAACACATTTTTTCTCTATAACTAAAAATGTGGTTAGATGGAAATCTAAAGCATTAAATCAAATTACGTTTTGGGTTGTGGAAGCTGAAGAATATTAGTACTTTTATTTTGTAGCAGTTTTCTCCCTATATAGTACAGCAAATACGTTAATTACTTACATGTATTGCAGAAATGGTTCCATAGATGGCGCTTCTCCTATTTTATTCCAGACAAAATATATTTAGCACACATAGCAAACCAAATACGGCGGACAAACACTTGGCGTATTTACTATAATATCAATCTTATGTCCCTCCATATTATTCACTCAAATAAGTACGCTATTAAAACAATAATAAAGATTATAATAGTTCAATTGAATATTCATTAAATGGTATATTTGAAAGTTGAAGCATATATTTGAATTACTTAACTGATAAGATTTTGTTAATTTGACTAAAATTTTGGTTATCAGAACTAAATTATTTCAACAAAATTATTTTAGGTTCTGAAATAAACATTTGCTTGCCACTATGTAAACGAATAATTTTCTTGAATAAAGTAAAATTTGGTTGACGCAAATCGTTGTTTGCTTTTGGAGTACAGAGCGAGTGTTAACAAAAAAATATTTTTCATATGATACGTTTCAAAGTGTTCGATTGATCTCTGCCCAGAGCTGTACTAACAACAAATACCAAATAACTTTTTTTCGTTCCTGTAAAGGGCTGATTTCACACATACTAACTACGTCGACCTTTTCGCTAAATATAAGTTAGTGCACAATTACAAGCTAAGTATAGCCAAATCGTATCTCTTGCCGCGTAAAATGCAATTTAGCAAAATACATAAATCTCGTTTATTTTAATGTTTCAAAAAATATATAGCCACTTACCAGTGGAAGTAAAAAGCTTTCCACAAAAAAAAAATAAATATAAACTAAAAAAATATCTGTTACAAAGCATTTTATAACGTTAGCGAATTTTTCACAGAAAAATTATATTTAAATAAGATATAGATTGTTTGTGAAATTTGTTTAAAATGTCTTATTGTTATATTTATATGTTATCTGTGACTTGTATAAATGTATTATGTCTTTTTTACATTTATACATTGTTATTATTTTATTGTACTGTTGACGATCTCTTACGCTGTACAAGCATTATGAGATGAATATATATTATTATTAATAAAAAAAATGGTTCGCCATATACAACCAAACAGTATTGTAAATTAACTAAATTTTGGTTAGCTCAATACAGGTATCTTTCTCAGTGTAGGATTCTGATTATATCTTATTAACCCATCTGATTGCCAATGGCATAAATGCCCTATAAAATTTCAAACTTGGAGCACCGATAGCCTCTGGTGTCGTCACTACGTATGCGGCTTTTTTAATCAACTCATTCTAATACGTAATCTCTACGCTCTTGCATTCGAAAATAGCTATAACCACAGCTTTGTAACTACCGTATTGTAGCAATAATTCCAGGTGTACTTTTTTGAGTTTAGTAAATATTCATTGGGTACCTATATATTAGGAATATGCTGAATTTACTATATTACGAGCTAGTTTTTACCAAACCTTATTAAA
This sequence comes from Protaetia brevitarsis, assembly GCA_004143645.1. Taxonomy (NCBI): domain Eukaryota; kingdom Metazoa; phylum Arthropoda; class Insecta; order Coleoptera; family Scarabaeidae; genus Protaetia; species Protaetia brevitarsis. The sequence continues at coordinate 2,128,402 of RXPK01000234.1, read as the reverse complement.
TACCTCCGAGCTTTGTTTCCAAATGATACACATTAACATTCGAAACAATAGAATTAAAGTTTCTTCTTCGTGCAGAAGTTGTTGAATCGTGGAGATGCATCAAGGGAACATTACCGCTGATAATAGCACAAGCGCTCTGTTAGATTAAAGCGAATGTCGCAGAATGCCCATAAATTAGGGCACAGCATGCTTCAAACAATGCAGGAGTTGATAAATTAACCTTAACATGCAATTTCAAAGGAAGTACTCGTGAGATAGGTACTCTCAGGTGATTATTTTCTAGGAAAGTTGGAAACCGACAGTTACCTTGCAAGCACATCTAATGATGATTTAGAGGAAAACTGTTGAAATCATTAAAATTACATATAATACGCTTGTTTCGGTATTTACTACTCTGCAATATCTTGTCTCATCGTCTCACAATAATAAATGAAACTATAAATGAGGCAAATAAAGATGGTTTATCATTTTAATTAACACACAACAATGGTTTTGACATGATTCTTTGCGAGGAAATTTATTGCAACTGATTTTATAATGATTACGGAATTTAATTTCCATGATTCAAATAAAAAATCACGTATTGAATACAGTAGCAAAAAATATTTAGGCATTTAGCGTGCCACAAGGTTTTAACTTAGGACCGCTGCCCTTCATTGCTTATAATTAGAGTGTGTATTGTAGACCGCACTCATCGTACATATTGTTATAGTTTAAATGATTTTTTGTTCATTTCGTTAATTTCGTTAGTTGAGTATTCCTATTTCTATTTTTTCAATTAAAAAAAAAATAAGTATTATTGAAGTGCAATAACACAATCGGCTTGAGTTGTTAACAATTTTAGTGCAACAGTGAATACAACGAATTAGAAGCTGCGGAATGCCATTCTGTACGATTGAAGGATTTAAAAAACTGAATATTTTTACACTGACTACAAAATTCTTTATTCTTCACTGTTTGATGCAATTTTTGAACAAAAAAAACACATTTTTACGAATATGGGCTGTCGTAAATATCGGTCTTTATTGTGTCTATTCTTAACATCTGAGCATAATTACTGATTTAATGCGGAGAATAGCGGCAATGATTGGGTGAATAGAATTTTACATTGCACAGTAAAGAATTGTAATTTCATTTATGGCTAGAAGGTGAGAGAAATAGCGGGGTATCGGTTTGCTTGAGCAAAGAATCATGACAACAACACGTAATGATTTGGAAAGCAGTTCTGTTTATCACCATTGGTATGTACTTAGTTTTTTTCTTTTATGCAAACCAATGAGAATGGGACATTGCAAAGAAGTAATGTTTGAGTTCATACAATATGATGAACAAAGCTTTCGTTAACCGGAAAACACACTTGGTTCTAGAATATTATGGTTCATATCAAGAAGAAAGTAGAAATGGATGCATGCAGATTCAAATGTAGTGGAAACATGCGAACTCATATTCCTCAGCATTTTAAAATAACAGTCAGAGTCACGCCCTATTTTTGACCAGTAACACTATGCTACCCTGACTCTCCTGACAAACTTTATTTTTGCTTGGTGGGTGTTGTCTGACAGAAAGTCTCCAAACACTATAATCTATCCCAATTTTATGCAATTTAGAATTAAGTCTAGTTTTGTTATATAATCAATCCAAGTCAATCCTTGGTTCGTGGTAGGTCAAGATAATCAAGATAGGCATGTCTATCTGTTTGTCCGCGATTATTAAATCCTTCGACATATCCTTGTCCAATGGTCAAATTTTTTCTGCGACCAAGATGGGTTAAAGCCAGTATTTTTAGGTATTTCTGAGAACTTCAAACGTTTTATTATAAACAAATGAGTTTACATCCGCTACAGCAGACATTTTGCCTTACCCTTACTACCTTTGGAAGGTCCTTGGATTCAGCAGTAGTTAAATTCAAGCTCTTTCGAAGATCCGTTATGCGTATATTTGCCTTGAATTAAGATTTTGTATTGTCACTGTGGAAGATGCTTTACTATACCTCGCGCCCTGAAGCTTTTCTTTGTGAACTGCATGAAATTGATGCCCCATTGGTACGTTGCAATCACGAGTTGCTCTTGAAATCACATTTATCTGCACATGATTCATTGTTTGTTCCAGATGATTATTGCCTATACCATGATCTGTAATTCCGTGTCTGTCTGGCTGAAACATCCATTGGGTTTCCCCGAGCTCTGCGGTGGTGCCTCTTAATTCACCTTTTAGTGGTTTGGCTTACCTCTCAAATTGATTTTTTCTTTTCCCTTTCTTAGCGGTTTGTCTTTTGCCCTCAGGTGGATTGGCGCAACTTTCTGCAACTCTGGGTAGAGACCTCCTAATAGGTTATTTTCCATCCGGGCCAGACGAAATTTGCCTTTTTAACAAGGTTGATGCTTCTACCACTCCACTTTTCTCTTCCTGGCTTGGGATAGGCATTGACAAAATTGTGACAAATCTCCTAATTAGGATAATAGGGAATCAGAACCAAAAATTGGTATACTGGTGGTTCGAGGCACAGGTTAGGGTGCAAATAATAGCGATACAAACTTTGCGCTACGAAAGCAAATCCTAAGTCGATTGATTCGGAACTGATTTAATATGGTGATCATCTCGACTAAGGTAGCAACTTGAGGTCCCTTCCCTTTCATCTCTGATTGTTTGATTAGTTTGATAGGACTTAACATCCGCATGGGTCGATTAATCGTCTCGTCCGCTGCAGCCATTAGGGTCTATTGTAGAGCGGATGTTATCTTGGGGTTCATCCAACAAGGTCAGGCTCTGAAGGTAGCTAAGTATTTTGCTGAAACTATGTCCTCGTCTACTAAGCCCAGTCAGCATTCAGTCTCATTAGAGAGCCCGATTCTGTGTAAATGCTTTTTGAGTTTACAGTGACTTGTAAAAACAGGCACATTAGCCTTGACATTTTTGCGGTCAAGTTCTAGCACTTCCTTGGTTCTGACATGACCAGGTGAAATACACTGCTTCGAATGCACCAAACTAGGACAGTTGTTCCAGTATTGGCGTACTTTATGATTTGTCCAGAATTTGATTTGCTAGTTAGCTATCATGGGTGCTAGGCCAATGGCTGATTCAGAATGAGTGAGTGTCTAGGAAGGGATAGATTATTAACCATCTTCTATGTGTTTAGGGTGTGTTGACAGCTCCAGATCAGTTTCGAGTTGCATTTATGTTTCTCTAGTGCCTTTCCATCTCTGATAATCAATTGACATTATTAAGTCGCAGGCTAAGTTGGAAAATAAGTCATACTGTTGGAATCATGTTGCGAGCACGAGAACAAAAATATTTAGAATTTCATTTTATCTTCAGTATGATATAATGAAGATGGCCGCTACAGCATTAGACATAAACTAGTTTACTTTTAGTTTAGTTTTAACCGATATCTAAGCGGCCCTAAGGGCACATATGACCTCCAAACTACTTTGAGAATGCTTGCAAGATACCAGGCTTAACACAACGAAGAAATACATTATTAGCGAAAAAAAATTACAATTTAAAAAATTATTAGAAATCAACGACATTGTTAAATTAAAAGTAAACTGCAAATACGATCCTTTATTAGCAGATGTATCACATTGATGAGATCTCGCGCTACGTGTCGCAAGTACGGCCCAGACATAGTTCTATATTTAGTCAATTACCCTCTCGGAGAGCGCTGTTGTAGTATAATAATCGTGACGTTACGTGTTTGCAATGAAATGCATAAAACGTGCATTTCTCTTTATTGTTGTTTTGTGGTGCCAGGCAAGTTTGCGTATTTGCCAAATTTGTTTGGTCATACCATTGATTATATCCTGAAAAGAAGTTCTACAAATTATTAATTTTTACTTCTAATTTATAATTTATTCAATTGAGTTATTTTTTATTTACACTTTCATGTCTGGCGCACTCATTTTTCGTACCAATTAATCTAATTTTCAAAAAAAAAAAAAATCAGCGGCAAGCTTTTAATTGTAGGCTGGGTGTAATGCTATTAATGTCGCGTAATCTATCGGCTATTACTTTTCAATAGGTCACTTTCATGATGTATAATTACTAAACATGCAGTTTTTATCGCTCTGTCGGCGAGCTTTATTTCATCATAACCTTCGAGTATTATGTTCGCTGCCGTGTATTAATTGTGGGAGTTGGAATAATTGACTGCGATGCTAACTGTAATTAAGCATGGCTGATGAAACGACAGATCGAAACCACTTTCTTTGGATGCTTGAATAATGACTTAACGAAGAGGTTACCTTGAAAATTATCTTTTTAATGTAGGTGCGTATCGATACATTTCAGAAATGCGATATTTTATATTGCGTATGTCGTTTTGCTAGTGGAGTATATAAATATAATGAAATCAGATAACTGTATCGTATTCACTTCCAAACTTCCAAGAGGATACGTCGTTGGTGAAAAAATGGTAAGTTATGCAAAAAAAAACAATAAAATTCATATCTATTTATTGTTTTATTTATTTCAGTGGACCCTTCTACTATGCTTGGGTGTTGCTGCCGCGGCACGTTTAGATAATACTTACTTACCTCCATCCCATGCACAAACATCTGGCGGTAATGGGGATTTCCTAGAGATTCCCAGTGGCAACTATAATGGCGTCGATTCAGTTTCAGTTCCAGCTGTATCACAACAATATGGTGCACCTTTAGATAATACATACCTGCCACCATCTACCAATGGACAGTCTAACGGCAATGGAAATGGACATTTCTCTGGAGCACCTAATGGCGGTTTTAACGGTGGACATTTCGGTTACAGGTTACGTGGACAAGACCACCTTAATAGTAGATATTTGCCACCGTCTACCAGGCGACCTATCAACGGAAATGGACATATTCTCTCTGGATCTAATGGTGGTGTCACTGGGGCACATTTTGGCTCCTCTTCTTCCAATGAAGTATCTTCCTATCAAGCTGCTTCCAGTTTAGTACAGCCTGCCCCAGTATATGGTTCACCTGATCGTCATCATGCCAACGCTGGCGCTGATGCCAGAGCTGGCATTCTGCGTTTCAACAATGAAAATAATGGTGATGGCAACTACCACTTCGAATATGAAACGGAGAATAAGATTAGCCAACAGGAAGTAGGTCAAGTTAAAGATGTAGCTCCAGAAGGTGGTGTGACCGTTGTACAAGGAACATACTCTTACGTTGGTGATGATGGACAAACTTATACGGTAAATTATGTCGCCGATGAGAACGGATTCCGTCCAGCTGGTGATCACATTCATAGGGATATACAAGCAACTGCCGAAGAAGCGGCTCGTTCTGCTGAATCTAATGTTGGTTATCCTGGTCGATCCGATGATCAGAATGGATATAGATATTAGAAATATATATTTTTATGCTTTGTATATATGTAATTTATATATTTGTTTTATACCAATGAATTAATAGAATCATAAATTGTATAATTTGTTGATAACTTCTTTAGCCTCTTGTAAACTCTGTTAGGGTAGAGTATTTTTGAAAAAAACTAAACTGTACTAAAAATTAGTACTTTCTTATTATCATGGACAGAAAAGCAAGGTTTTGAATAATGACGGATAAATTCTTTGATAATAAAAAGTACTGACCAAGTGCGGCTTCCTCACGATATTATACGACAAACTTCGATCATGTCATAGCCTCCTCAATGAGTCGTGCATGGGCCGCCGCTAGTACTGACTGTACTCGTTGCGCAGTGTAGTGTTACTTGGTGTAGCGCAATTGATACTAAATAATTATAATTCATCCTAAAATCCCTTGCTTCATCTAAAGGTTCTACACGAGGCCACCTATTCTTAGTATTATATGGATTCCATAATAATTGAAATAATCGTCTTGGTGTTTTTGGTGGTAGCGGACAGGACGAAATACTAAATTGTTTGAATTTTAAGTGCTTTATTTACGTGGCGTCTTAGCTAATGCCCTAACTTTCCTGCGCGACCGCCACTCATCAAGGAGTGGACACTCAAATGAAGTATGCTCCGTTTATCTACCCCCCACATTTACAACGTGAATCATTAACCCCCCCTATTCTACATAAGTGCGATTTAAAATTACCGTGAACCGTTATTTTAGAGTTCCTGTCAACATTACTTGGAGTAATTGAGTTTGACATCAATTTTTTTTTTTTTGTTACCTGATTAACATGACGTTTCCACTTTAATTTTATTTCTGGTATGTCAACCTTATAAGTACAATAACAATTTTTTAATTATTTTACCTTTAATCCAAGTAGTATTAGCCGGAACACGGTAATCTTCAACTAATATAATTTCACCTAAGTAATACGTTGCATTATTTTTACCACCATTCCATAATTTTTTCTTTATGTTGCATTTTCTTTACTCCAGTTTTAATCGTTTCTGATCTATTCGGTAAGGTGAATTCGAATCTAGTTCTTAGTGATCTGCGAAACATTAGTTGCGCTGGACATTCCCGTAGTGCCATGTGTTGTGTTTCGGTAATTAAACAGAAAACGATTAAGAGTTAAATTAATGTAGTTTTTCTCGGCCAAAGCTTTCTTTAAAGTATTCTTAATAGCTTTTACAGAGTTCTCTGTTGTCCCATTCGAAGCTGGGTGGTAAGGAGGAGTGGTTATTGATTTAATACTATATGCAGTTAAAAACTCTTTAAATTCGTCGGATACAAAACAAGAACCGTTATCCGACACTATCGTTTTTGATAAGTAAAATCTAGCAAAAAATGATCTCTGAACATTTACAATTAATTTAGAACTTTGAGGGGCTAAATCGAAAACTTCTAACCCATTAAATTTGGTATGATAATCTAACACAATTAAATAATTTTTCCCTTGAAACGGACCCAGAAAGTATAATTGTAAGTGTAAGCGTTCTCATGGTTTTTAGGTCATTGTCACGAATTCAATAGGGCTTTAGGAGGATTGTTACTTATTTTACAACAAACGTCGCAATTTTGGTTTACAATTTCAATGTTTTTATCCAAGTTTGGCCACCTAAAATAGAATCTCGCTAAACTTTTCATTTTGATAATTCCAAAGTGAGTAGATTGTAGTTCAGTTAACATAGTGTCCCTCAAAATTTTGGATACCACGATATGGTGATCCCAAAATAAAGAATCATTATGAATACTAAATTCAGAACGTTTAAAGAAATACGGTTTAATTAGCTATCCCTTCTAATATTTTCAAAATTTATTTTATGTTGGGAACCATTCGAAAAAAAAATACAATAATCAAGTTTAACTTCTGGTTCGGAATCATATTCAACTGTACACGGCAATCTAGATAGACTATCTGCCTAATTCTTATCTGAGGCTACATATTCAATTTCATACTGATAATTTGAAAGAATTGCGGCCCATCACCTCAATCCATTTAATATAAATAAATATAATATAAAAATAGCCAGTAAATGGTTCATGATCTGTTACCCAGTGAGAACAAGTTGGTTACATTTACGTGAATTTAACGTTGTATTGGTTGAAACAACGTTAATGGTTATAATTAACACGTTTATTATATAACCAATTTTTAACTATACATTGAAGAAACGTTATATTAACTAAGAAATGTAACGGATAGTTGTAATTTAACTAAAATAACACGTTGTAGTTGCATCGTTTATTTTAGGTTATAAAACAACGTTACAATATGAGAAATTATTAACTGAAATGTAATGCATAGTTTAAATATAACTAAAATAAAACGTTATAGTTTCACTGCTTTATTTTACGTTAAAAAACAACGTAGAAATATGAAAAATTATTAACTGAAATGTAACGCATAGTTTAAATATAACTAAAATAAAACGTTTTAGTTCTACCGTTTACTCTACGTGAAAGACAACGTTGAAAAATGAAAAATTAGTGGCTGAAATGTAACGCATAGTTTAGATATAACTAAAATAGACGTTGTAGTTTCACCGTTTACTTGTTGAAAGACGTTTGAAAGACAACGTTGAAAAATGAAAAATTATTAACTGAAACTTAACGCATATTTCAAGTACAACTAAAATAAAACGTAGTTTCACCATTTACTCTACGTTAAAAAGCAACGTTGAAATATGAAAAACTATTAACTACAATCCAACCCATAAGTATAAGTATAGTTAAAATAAAATGGTGTTAAATTTGTTTGTTTTAAGATAAGATGTGCTTTTGCATGAATGAATGCAAAATGTATTTAACAATAGGTAACACAATATTGTATTAAAACTGCACTACTGATGAATGTATCATCCCTCCCCATTTCAAATAAACTCTTCCATCCCTGTTGCGCATCTGTAACGTGCACGGAGCACTTGCAGTATGCTTGCAGTCACATGTTTACTACGATAGTCGAGTGTTAGAACTTTTCTTTATCTTTATAACAAAGTTTTATATTAATATGTGAATACGCAACATCAGTGTATTTAACTAAACGGTGAGTAGCTAGGTACCCATCAATTAAGTCTATCCAGGTTATATTTGCATATACGATGCACATTGCACGTATAATTATGTATATGCATATACACAATTGGCAAAACAGCATAGTAGCCATCTTAAATAAGAACACTAATGTCAGTAAATTTAACTATATTCTAAAATTTGTTCTTGAGGAACCTGGTTTCGTAGTATACACCACCGTCTTACTTTAATTTCAAATATATAGGTTAGCGAATGCTGATGGTTCTAAAATCTGGACTTGTGTTAAAAGAAATTATTCTAATTACTGTTACATGACGTCGTTGCAGTGAAGCATAACTGGAAGGGAAGGAACACTTAGTTTTCACAAAAACGGGAACCAGAGATAATACGGAAACTATAGTAACAATATACAGTGAGTATTAAATACTTTCATTTGTTTGTAATACAAAAATCTAGGAAACCAACAAAGTAAACATAACTTTATATATATATCCTAAAATTTACAGCCTGTAGTCCTTGGTGTTACTTATGATACTATTGTTTGAGTCTTCCATTTAAAGTTACAATTAAACAATACATACATACAGCAGAAAGTGCAGTGAAGGACTGGTTGAAATATATGCCCCAATGGACTGTTGGGTGGAAGACCTGGATGTGCAGAAAAAGGGAAAATGTATATATCTATAAATGAAATGACCTCGTTACTTTCTTAGTTTTGGTAAAGAATTCTATTATCTTTTTATTATTATATTATTATGTTATTATTGCATTGTATTATATTTATAGGTAATTACATTTTAGTTTTCTGAAGAAGCGTTATGTTTCATTGAAGAGCTTATCCTAAGTTCAATACTATGATGTAATCATTGAATGATTTAATTAAAATAAAATTTAATTTAGTATTGGACATTATTACTTTTAATCTATAACTAATTTTTCGTTATCACCACATAAAACGGCACTGTAAATAGAAAGTAAATATATGTCACATCTGGAACTTGGTAATGTTGTACAGTTTCTATAACGCAGCGTCTTAGAGCGCATGAATGCAACGAACCTGATAATTCATCTATAATTTATAAGCTGTTGATTTCATACATTCGGCACCTCACTAAATTACGCAGATGTGACGTTACTACTACGTGGTTATAAAGGTTGATGTAGAAATTTTATTAACCCTTCGTTAGTGTGGTGGAGTATGCCATACCCCAGTATGTTTGCCTACATACTGGGGTATGGCATACTCCACCACACTAACGAAGGGTTACCGTTGAGGTTACGTTACCTGTAAATTTTTTAACGATTTTTTACGTTTTACATAGATGTTTTATGAACGTTAAACTCCATTTACCAATAAACGTTTGTTTTGAACGATAATATCACGTAGCACTATAAACGTACTTTTTACGTTTTACAGAGGTGGTTTATTAAACGTTAAAATACACCTTGTGCTAAACGTTTCTATTTAACGATATTTTCTATTAAAATTAAACGTTAAAATAACATTAGCATATGACGTGAAATAACGCTTAATAAGTAACTTTTGTAACGTATTTTGTCGGGACATAGATATGTCGCTTCGACGTTGTTTATAAACGTTACGAAACGTTCGGTTACCGTTAAGAACAACGTTTTCTTAACGTTTATGTTCTTATTGGGTACTAATTTAAATTTTCTAGCAAACACATACTCTTTTTCAATCAGTGAACATTTTTCTTCATGAGTATTCAAAGTTCTTGAAGCAAATGCTATATGATTTTTGGTTCCATTTGGAAATTTGGTTCCAAAAAAAAAAAAACAACAAAATTAACCACAGAGTAGATATCCACGGTTTAAATATAATTTATAACAATTTAGTTGGATGAATAAATGTCTTGTCAAATTAAAATACAGTCGAAGCTCTATATAGTGAAAGAGTAAAATGCACGTCGAAATTTCACTATAGACAGATTTTCACTATAGACAGATGATTGATAATTTAGTAATTTAATAGTGATATAAAAAAAAACGTTTTTTTTTAATCTCATTTATTTTCTTTAGGAAAATAATCAGTGATATTCTTCTGAACACTATTACTAAAAAGAAATTTATGTTCAATAAAAGTTTCACATTTATTTAAATAATGAAACATTTCGTCCGGGACATCATCTTCATATTGCAGAGCAGCTCTTACGACAGCTAATGCTTCTTTAACTTGTTTTCTGGACGGTTTAGTAGTGCAATCTTCCCTTTCGTCTTCCTCCTCAGGTTCTTCCACTCTCTTGATCGTGTCTACAATTTCTTCATCACTGGGAAGTTCGGCAACGACAACGTCGTTGTCAATATCTATAAACTCTTCTAATGAAAAACTATGATCTACTCTGCCAGAACTTTGTAGAACTGACCATTGTCTCTTAAGGGAAGCCAAATCAATTTCGTCTACGTCTTCCCATTGACTTGCCTCACTATTCGTCACAAATCCTGCTTTTGAAAAACAATTGCTAATTGTTTTCTTACTAACGTCCTCACTCCAAACTTTCGTTAGTTCCGTGATGCACTCTCGTAAGGTTATTAATTTGTTAATTGATATGTTCTCGTCAATCGCACTTACAATTTTGCGAATTATCCGCGCTCGGTAATGAACTTTGAAATTCTTAATAATTCCCTGATCCATAGGTTGTAATTTTGATGTCATGTTTGGTGGGAAAAAGACAAGTTCTTGTTTGTTAAAGTTTTACTTAAAGCAACTGGATGAGCAGGACAGTTATCGATAAACATTGCAATTTTACGCTTCTGTGCTTTCATTTTTCTATCTATCCCTTTCATCCAGTTTTCAAATATCGCTCCTGTCATCACGCCTTTTTGTTATGGGTATAGGCCAGACCTAGCGATTTTAAACCTTTTAAACATCTAGGATTCTTGCTCTTACCAATTAAAAGCAATTTTAATTTTTCAGTCCCATCCATGTTAGCTCCTATTAAAACTGTTACCCTTTCTTTCCCGGTTTTAACACCGAAACACTTGTCATTTTTAAATGCATGAGTTTGATTCGGTAAGCATTTAAAAAATAATCCTGTTTCATCACAATTGAAAAGGTCTTTCGGCTGATACTTCTGCAAAAGTCTTTTCAAAACATTTTCTATCCAAACGTCACAGTCATCTTGATTGACACTTGCGCTTTCACCCGAAATTGTTTTATATACGATACCATTGCGATTTTTCCATGACTGCAGCCACCCATCACTAGCATGAAATTGTCACAACCAAATTCTTTGGCAAATTGAAGAGCTTCTCCTTAATTAAATTTCCAGCGATTGGCAATTTGTGTGTTCGCGTGACTTGAAACCACCGAAGAACAGCTTCATTAACATCTTCATACGAGCACGCTCTAACACGTTTGCGACCACTAGACACTTCACCAATTTTCCCAACCAATCTTTTCGCGACTTTGTACTATTAGCGTCACACTACTGGAGCAATACCAAATTTACAGCAATGTCGGTTTTTTTCACCACTATCAACTTCTTCTAAGACTTTTAATTGTCCGCGAAACTTAAGCACTTGCGTTTCGACATTCTAACTGCCTTGCAATAATGCACTAACATGTTAAACATAAGGTCTCGATGTTATACTACCACCACCTAAAGTTTCTTGGAATTTTGCTAATGTGATAAATGGATTTATTTATGCCGTATTACATTATGTATGGGTATTGTTAATCGTTAGTACGAAAAACAGGAAGTTTCTAGGAATTATGCTGATGAGGTAAATGGATTTATGAATGCCGTTATTATACATACATATGTATGTATGTATGTATGGTATCACAAACAGTAGATTTCGATTTTATATTACCGCCCTAAAATGTAAGTGGATATTAATATCGTATTATATTTCTGGGCGGAATTTCATTATATAGAGCTTTCCTTTCATTATAGGCAGATAATTTTGCATGTATTTATATATAAATATACCGAGACTTCCGAAAATTTCACTATATATAGATTTTCATTATATGGAGCTTCACTATAGAGAGCTTCGACTGTATTTTGTAATCAAAATTGTATTATTTTAAATAGTACTAAGATTGAGATTTTATAGCATGCGTTGTTTTCTAACTTTCTTCGAAACACATACACAAACACAAATAATAACACGGGGAAAAAGTACCGTCAGAGTATATACGGCGCCAACACCTCAGTATTTGATTGTTTGTCGTGTTTAAATGTTAATGTCGTTCACAATTTTAAAATGTTATTTGTCTCAACATTGACGATACTTTTAATTCTAAAATATATTTATAATAGTTAACATATACAAAGAGTACTTGCGAGAAGTTGGAGAGAACGCAATATATCATTGTTTAAAGGGAATTATTTAAATAAAGATTTGTTTTACGTTCTACAAACAAAATCAAGGCTACTTGGAAGTTAGTGGAAAGAATAAGTGGACACAAACCTAGAAAAAATATTGATATTAGTAAAATGTGGTGAACATCTGCAACAAACTCCTATGGAACTTCATGATGAATTCAATTCTTACTACGTAAGCATGGGTCATAATTGTAATCAAAATAGGGAAAATACGGTGCACGTCCCCATAAACGAGAGGTCTATGGTATTATATAATGTGGATCCCGTAGAGATCTTTAACATAATAAATGAATTGAAAGATACTTCATCTGTAGGACCAGATGAATTATCAACAAAATTAATAAAAAGTTGTGCAGACATACTATGCACACCAATAGCACAGATGATCAATCTTTCCTTTATGACGGGTATATATCCAGACCAACTAAAAACTGTTACAATTACACCGATCTTCAAAAATGGTGATGAAACAAATATTACGAATTACAGACCGATTGCACTAATATCTATCATAGCTAAAATCACTGAAAAGGCTATATTGTCCCGCTTAATATCATTCACTGAATCCTGCAATCTCTTAACACCATTTCAAAATGCTTACACAAAAGGAAGATCAACCTCCAGAGCTATCTACATGGCGATGAGTAAAATAACACAAGCGGTATCCGAAAAGAATCAAGTAGTGGGAGTTTTCCTAGATTTGTCATAAGCCTTCGATAGCGTAGGTCATAATATTCTACTTAAAAAACTGGAGAGAATGTAGGAATAGTACACAAATTATTAAAGTCTTATCTGACAAATAGATTGCAATGCGTACAAGTGAATTACAATGGAGAAACCTGTCGGTCACAATGGCTGGAAAATCGAAAAGGTATTTTGCAAGGTTCAATATTAGGTGCATTTCTTTTTATTTTATATATGAATGACCTTCCGAAAATAACATCGCACTTTCTTACTATGTATGCTGATGACACATCAATAATTATAAACGACAAGAGCAACACATTGGAAGATGAGACACTAGATGTTCTAGATAAAGCAAACAACTGGTTTCCTGAAAATAACCTAAAACTTAATGTAAACAAAACTAATATGATAAAATTCTCATTAAAGAAGGAAAATAACCTCTCAATAAGCTTCGCGGATAATCAAATAACTTCAACAAATAATGCTAAGTTTTGGGACTGCTACTTGATAGTGCATTATCCTGGAAAGATCACATCGACCTGCTCGCTAAAAGTTATCTGGAATGACGTATGCAATACGAAGCATATCACTGAGGTCCATAAAGAGGCAGCATTGTCGGCCTACCATGCTTATGTTGGGTCGCGGCTATCGTACGGCATCATTTTCTGGAGAAATTCTGTGGATGCTGAAAGGATCTTCGTCCTCCAGAAGTCGTGCCTTAGAAGTATCTTCCATCTAAAAAAAAGAGAATCATGTAAAAAAGTGTTTATAGACAACTGTATACTTACTTTACACGGATTATATGTATATGAGTGTGCGTGTTTCGGGAAAAAACATTATAAAGAACTCATTGCCGACTATGAAACTAATCACATGTACAATACTCGGAGTGTCAAAAGCACCCTTCGTGTACCACAGACTACGTATGCACGTGTCCATAAAAGTGCAGTGACCCAAGTCTTAAAAATTTATAACAGCATACCTTATGAACATAAGAAACATAAACTTAAAATCTTTCAAAAAAGTGTAAAAGATATGCTTATTTGAAAATGTTTATACAACTCAAATGATTTCTTTTTGAAGCCTTAAATTTGTAAAAGCAATTTCTATGTCAGTTTGTCCAGTGTACTACTGTCAGTTTTCGTTTCCAATGACTTGTTTCATATTGTTTGGTATTATGAAATAAAGATATATTATTATTATTATTATCTACCATAAAATTAAACAACTATTTTAAATTACTTTAAATAATTCCAATTTTCTCTTTAGTACTTGAAAATTTTGCCAATACTGGAACGAAACGTTGAATTTAATTTATCTCTTTAATTTTGTTTTGTCATATTTCCTCAAGCTTCCACACTATAAACGAAGATTTTATATAAATATCTGTAACAATAAAGAAAATCTTATCAGTAAATTCTAATTACATCTGTTATTTCCCTAGTTAAAATATCTTTTCCTTTTTAACACTCCTGAATGTGTTAAATGACACAATTTATCTTAATAACGATGTCTAGTTCAATGCTCATAATGAAGATGCAAATACAATTGTGTTTAATTAAAAAATTTGTATTTCATTTCTATATATAATTTAAATAACATTCTTTAAAGTTATCATTAAAAGCACGTGTAACCTATATATCAATATACATATCAATTCTGATATTAATGCTATGTAAGCTTCGATTTATTGACCTTGCTAGGTAAAATTATCTTGCTTTTGTATATTAATTGAAGGAACTGGAATAATTGCCCGAGATGCCACTGGTTAATTAACTTTTATTATGAAACGACAGATTGAAATCACTTTCTACTGGTGATGGAATATTTATGTAACAGATATGTGACCTTGACGATCATCTTACTATACTTACCTACTGGTGCAGATATTGAGTGGTACTTTTTTTGTGTGTACCCAAAAGCGGTAATAATTATGCTTATATAGCCTTTAAGTAGAGTATATAAATGTAATCAGATCAGATAACTGTATCACATTTATTCCAGCAATCTTGAAGGGATCACATCAGAAACAGAAATATGGTAAATATATTACATATAATTTACCGCTGAAATTTATCAAAATTACTTTTTATTTCAGTTGACCCTGTTCCTATGTTTGGGAGTTGCTGCTGCAGCGCGTTTAGACAACACCTACTTACCCCCAGCCCACGCTCAAACTTCTGCCGGAAATGGAGATTTCTTAGGGGTTCCCAGTGGTCACATTAATAATGCCGATTCAGTATCAGTTCCCGCGGTATCGCAACAATATGGTGTGCCTTTAGCTAATACATATTTGCCACCGTCTTCCAGTGGAAGGTCTAACGGAAATGGACATCTCTCAGGATTACCTAACGGTGCACATTTCGCATCTAGAACACGTGGACAAGGTTTTCTTAATAGCAGATACTTACCTCCGTCTGTTAGACGAACAGGAAACGGAAATGGACATCTTTTTGCTGGGTTTAATGGTGGTGCTGGTAGGGCTAGTGTCCATTCTTCCACCTTGAATGGATTATCGTCATATCAAGCGGCATCCAGATCGGTCGTACCTGCTCCAGTATATGGCCCTCCTGCTCATTATAACGGAAATGGCGGTGGTTACGGCCGTGCTGATGCTAGAGCCAGCATCCTTCGTTTCAACAATGAAAACAACGGCGATGGCAATTACCATTTCGAATATGACACTGAAAACAAGATTAGTCAGCAGGAAGTTGGTCAAGTTAAAGATGTAGGTGCAGAAGGTGGTGCTACTGTTGTGCAAGGAACATACTCTTATGTTGGAGACGATGGTCAGTCGTATACAGTAAATTATGTCGCTGATGAAAATGGTTTCCGTCCAGCTGGTGACCACATTCACAGGGACATACAATCAACTGCCGAAGAAGCGGCCCGTTCAGCCGAATCGGAAGTCGGTTATCCAGGCAGATCTAATTACCAGAATGGATACAGATATTAGTGCCATGTGTTCAGTTCTTTCCGATGTATATTTTATACCAATGAATAAATGTATTTATAAATTATGACCTTTTATTTTGTTTCTAAAGTATTAGCAGCTATGAATTAACGTCATTTATTTGTAACAAGTTTCGTGCTGATGGTTTAATATCGCAAAGACCCACCAAATATAATTAATATGAATTTATCAATTAGGAGGATTATAGAGTTACAGCAACCCCTCATTAACACCTATTCGAGAGTGAAAGATCGTGTAATGAAATTAAACTTACAAGTGACGGTTTTTACCTAATTTATGCATAACAATCCTTTGGTAAGGTAGAACAGAGAATTTCATCGTAGGAGTTCACAGAAAGCGTAATATGATAACCTTGTTTGGAATAACCGGTGTACCTCTTTCTCCTAACAAGAGCAAATTCTATATTGTTCCGTATGTCTACTGCTAATATTGTCTAACGATGTTTTACATAATTAAAGCAATTTAACAAGGTTTGACGACATGAATTACATGATTTATTGTTATTAGTGACAGGCCCATTACCTGTAGTGGTTTAAATATATATTTTTATGTTTATATCGCACTTAGGTGGGACTTATGTGGATTGTAAGAATTTGTAAAGGTTAATGGAAAGTAATTGTGAGAATTAAAAATCACAGATCAAGGACATGGTTAAATTTTGAGAATTTAAGAATGGTGTAGTCTTACTAATTTTTAATCATGAATATATGTTGAAAATAAAAGCATCACCTTCTTCTTTTTAACTCAACAGTACACCGCGGAAATAGATATTAAAATACATTGCAAAGACGTGCAGTAAATATCCATCTATATCCAGTATCTATTCCATAATACTACTAGTTAGTTGGTGTTTTTGTCATACACTTACACTACAGGTCAAATTCTTTCCATCTTGAGATTTCGGTGGAAGAAGAAATATGCATCAATCGATGTACTTAATTACGAAAAAAACAAAATCGAAATCGTCTTCTTAACTATTTCTCATCAAAATGCTACCATAGGTAACTTTCCAAAAATTGAAACTGTTCTCGAATCTAGACGTTTTTCATTAAAAATTTGAAGATATGATTTCAAGTTTCAGTCGTGATGCATTATAATATTTACCACTAACCGTAGGAGAAGTATATACATTCAAAAGATATTCAATTTCATGTAAATGCGGATGCAACTTTTTTTTTTGGTTTTAGCGAGTACTAAAACAACATGAGATCTTTTACACCGGTAACTTTTCCTTTATATTTTTTATTTTGTTCATTTATCTTCTTGAAAAAACTTTTAGTATTTCTACTGATTCTATTTCTATCTCATTTATATTATTGTTTATCCATTTCCTTTTACGCTCTCTTATATATTTATTGGATTCATTTCTAATTCTCTTATATTCCTGTAAATCTTCTGGTTTACTTGATCTGAGCCATTTTATCCTTGCTTGCGACTTTTCATTCATCTTTATGCGGCACTTCTGGTCATACCATCCTTTTCTATTAGCTCTTCGTTCTCTTCCTATAGTTTCTTCTGCTGCTTTTTCGATACATTTTTTAATGACAATCCACTCATTATTCACATTTTTCTTATCCTTTTCTCGCTCGTGCAGTAGCTTTTCTAATTTTCATTCATAATTCTCTCTCTCTCTCTTTCTCATTTCAAAGTCTGTTTATGTCCCATTTTAAATTTATTTCTCTTTTTGTTGTTGTCTTCTTTATTTTTTGCTTTATTATTGCACCTACCATAAAATGAACTAGAACTAAATATGGGACGCTAAAAGAACGTGCCAAATATTTTTCGGTGTACCTACAAAATTTTATCAAAATCGGAGAGATCAACTTGGTTGACTTTTCTTGTAAGTGTGTTGACTTTCCTAAGACGTTTATTCTATTGGTGTTGTTTTGCGAAGAATAATGATGAGGCGACATACAAGATACTCACTGCGTACTATATTTCAAATTTACAACCGAATTTGTTCATGAAAAATTCCGATCAGAACCTTTGAAATTTGCGAAAGAATTAGGAATTTAAGAACGTGGTAGGTTAAATCTATAAAAAGAATACAGTGGTGAATAAAATTTTGCAAAGAAGCAGCTCTCTTTAACAGACCGTAAATTTTAATATAAATAATATAAAGTTTCTACAAAAAAAAATAAAAATAAAATTGAATTGTTGAATTTATTTCAGGGCTTATATCTACATAAGCTCCATTTGAAGCTTGCGAAAAAATCTATTAATGTGTCCACGCACGTTCATGAGAACAGGGGCCAATAAAGAAAAAGAAAATCGATGGTATTCGAAAAGCTTTACCATTCATCGAAATTTCCTACGAAAAACAGTATGAAGGTAACACTGCGTAGGCTTTCACGGCCGGTGTAACTATAACTAACAGCTTCTTGCGGGTTTCGCCGTGTGTCAAAACTTTCGCTCGACGTTTCGCTGTTCATACTGACAGCTTCTTCAGGATAACTGAACTGATTGACAATCAGTGAAGAAGCTGTCAGTATGAACAGCGAAACGTCGAGCGAAAGTTTTGACACACGGCGAAACCCGCAAGAAGCTGTTAGTTATAGTATGAAGGTAAGTATATTAAATTGGCCCATAACTGGAACGATAGTCAATGTTAGCTAATAAACCCTTATGAAATATAGCTACATACTTTACGCTAAACTTTGTACATCTCTTCAATGTTCAATAAACATCGTTATACATAAAAACGACCTAACTGAATTTATTAATTTAACAAGTATTTACAATTGACAAGGAGTTCCATTGTTCCTTGAAAGTGCTCCTTAGCAAAACGTCGTAGCAATAATTCCTCCTAGATGAACCTTGCGGTTGCGTTATTCCCTTATTTAAGCAAACTAACGAGTAAAATATGTATTTACTTGTACAACATCTTGTTGTATATCGGTTACAATCTGTTATGAAATTTTAGCGTGAGAGTCGGCACGAAAGGGTGGAAAACGCGCGAAATACAAATAAAATGTAAAGAAACTAAACTACGATGCACCACCTCCCCACTGGCTAATCAATTTAATAATTTATTTGCTGGTAATATTTCCTCTCCAACAAGGTCTAATATTAGGCAAATACGAATAAAAGATAATAGTAACTCGTTTTATCTTTTTCCTACCTTTGTTGAGGAACTTAAATGTATTTTAAAGCTAAGCGTATATTAGCCTAGCTTTCCATTTACCGGTTGACTCACCTCACTTCAGTTTTGTGCGTTAAGTTAGGAACTGCTCATGTCAAACTCATTTTGTTGCCAGGTTGCATCATTCGTAGTAAGTAACTCGTAGCTTTACGCACAAAACTGAACTGTGAGCTGAACTGAGATTTCTGCCAAAGGAACGTTACATAATCGGATCGGATTTTTGAATAAACCGTAGATTTATTCGTACTTTCCAAATTTTAAATGCCGACAGATATACGCACTTAGGTAAAAACTCTATTAGAGATTAATAATCTTCTTCTGATCCGTTCTAATGTGCGCTTACCTTAAGGCAGTTGGCAGGATCTATTAGGTGCCCCAGTGCGGCCAAGATTTCCACATCCTTTGTTAACAAGTTGTTTGATTCTTTTGCCGAAACAGTCTCATTCTATAAAGCATTTGTTTTCGAATGGCTGCTTTCCGGACGTGCTCAAACGGGTATATGTAAATCGTCTCCCGAGATAAAGAGCAACTACTAATCGTTAAATTGCCTCCCAGAATTTTTAGCTACCTGATATACATGTGTAAATTGGGTCCCAGTTCATAAATAATGAAACAATAATGGCTGGAGCTTACGATTAAAAAGGTCTGAGAGGCAGTTTACCTATTTATGAGACCAATTAAATCCGATCCTTTTCCTACTACCTGTGGGGAGGTAATTTACATATACCCGCTCAAACATGCTCTTATTCCCCATCACAAAAAGAGTTGGCTCGTGTTTAGTTTTTCTAAATTATTTGAAGGGTTAGCCTATAAGCATTAATAAAGATAATATTTTAAACAAATCCCAACATGGTACAAAGGCAAATACCGAAACAGCATTGTTCGTATTCATAGTTATGTACTAATTGAGTTAAAGTGGAATGATAAATAACAACTAGTACAATAATCAATCAAATTAAAAGATTATTGGCTTACTAGATTCGGCTAAATAGCCATCTTCAGAGTCACGGTTGCTTTTGATTTTGACTTGGTTGTGAAGATGGCTATTTACTCAAAACTAGTAAACCAATAATCTTGTAATTTTGATTGAGTATTATGCCAGTCGTTATTTATCATTGTTTGAATTTGTTGAAACCGTATTGCTTTATTTAGAACAAAGAAAATTCCCCTCCGATATAACATATATCGTCACACACTGTTAAGCAAATTAGAAAGTTATGGTATCAGAGGAACGCTTTTTCTTTGATACGTTCGTACTTATCAGGAAACAGGCTTGAGTGCCTCGAGGCAGGATTCTTGGCCCCTCTTCATTGTTTCTATAACAATGGCATATCCATGCTGTCGAACGTCCTCGATACGCTATATTCTGTCGACTATCAATTTCGCCGTTGATATCCCTTTTCTTATGATGGAGGATACACTGGATACTATAGTCAAAACCAGCTGTTTCTATCTTCTTACTGAGTGGATACGAAAATCAGTTAATTCGGAACCAAGATAAAACCGTAACAATTTTGCTTAAAATCAGATCGCCAGTGAATCTTTCCTGCTTGGTAATGATATTTCCTACCGTGTGAGAAGTACGATGCATCTGTTGGGTTTGACCTTAAATATGATCACTTAAAATAGACACAACACATAAGCGCTTGTTTTGGTTTAAAGGGGGGTGCATGAATTATTATTATTACTATTATTATTAAAGCGGCTACAAGACCAAGTGGATGCCCTTGTTCTTACCATGTACTTGGCACCCTATATTATTGCTAAGAAAAATAACATTTCTTCTCACAAAATATAACACCACATAAGTATTCAATAAGCAACAACCATGATTACTGCTATCCTCTCTATCGCTTGATGCTGACTCAGCGCCACATTGGCTATACCTGTTTCAAATTTTTTATCTATTTTCGGAAAGCTCCAAAAAACCTTTCTTATATTCTCTTTTTGTTTGCTTTTGTCTTCCGTCGTTTAAATTCATACTGGCTTACACTTTCTTAACTTACATTATTATTGCTTCATTAAGCTAATAAGTGCATTTGCAATATAGTTTTTATTACAATTGTTAGAATTGGTAGATCATTTTTTTAATTGCTTACATGATCACTATATATAAGGGCGGTTTATAAAGGTTCTGGTGGAGCGTATGCAAATCGCTCTAAATACGGTCGACAAATGGTATAAAAAAGAGCGACTCTCAGTCAATCCTCAGAAAACACAAGACATCACGTGTACAAGAAAAAGAACACTAGAAGGCCTACAACTATTAGTGATAGGAGGTGAAAGGATTTAATATGCCAAAGAGGGAAAATACCTTCGGGTATGATTTGATCAAAGGCTTACATGGATCCCACATATCCAAAATACAACCAACAAAGCCACTATCGCCCTAGGAAGGTGCAGGAGACTGTGTGAAAGGAACTGGACCCTTAGCGCCAAGATGACTATGTGCTTATACATAAGGGTAATTAGACTCGTGATAAAGTACGGAGCAGTAGACTGACGTGTCTGTGTGGCACGGGTGCGATGAGATCGAACGCTACCACTGAAATGAAAGTAATTCTAATTTTGGTTTTACCAAATCGCAAATTAAAAAAACCATCAGTGAATGGATGCATAATAAATCCAATGAGTGATTACAAAAGTCACCAGAGACAGAGAAAAGAGTTTCCAGGTTCTGCTAAGAGGAGGAAGAAACACCAGTTCAAGCTGTGCCAATGCGATGGCCTGGCGAGGATAAGGATTCTAGTAATGGGCGTGGAGAACCCCACAGCCAGTAGCTACACAGAGAAGCCTCTCGCAAAGATGACAAGCCTAATTAAGAGGGTGAAATTAGAGAGTGTCTTCTAGGGAAAAGAAGATCGCAATAGATCTCATAAGGTCGCGGTAAAACAGGTCCATGGACCACCCCACTTTTCTTTAACACTTTTTAAGAAAAACTCTTTTGTTTTCTTTGTGATCTAGAACCATATAGAGTTAACGATTTTCCTTCAGATTAAATTTAATGTTTATTACTATTGTACTTTTTGTAATTATATATTGTATAATTGTAATTATTTTGTGAAATAATACAATAAAGCTTATTGCATTCTATTCCGCCCCAGTTTGTTCCATTTGTCCTATTTCTTCTATTCTATCATTCTGCCACTTCCTTGCTCTTCCTCTTCTTCCCCTCTCTGCACTTTTCGCATTGAACATCTTTCTAACCAATGTTCTATTCTTACTATCCACAACATTGTGGTTATGTTTCTCTCAGTTTTGGTGATTATTGTTTCGTTTATCTTTTGTCTTATTGCTTTATTTCGTTTTCTGTTGCTCTCCGTATTCCCATTTATTAACAAACAACTAACTAATGCCTTAATCTTTTGCTAGGCGTTTAATTAACTTCCTAATCTATTGAAAAAGCAAATTGCTGCTGGGTGTACTTTAATAAGACAAAATCAATTACTTCCTGTCTTAATTCGGAGCGGTAACCATGTATTTACTTTATTCTCTTATTTACTTCTTTACCTGATGGTCTTCATATTTCGCATTTACGTAATTCAAAGATATAATGATATTAAAATGTATGTTTTGTCAATTTGCTTTGATCTTTTTCGAGTATTTGATTTATTACGTTTCCGTTACATTAGATTATTATACATGTCGTATCAATTATCGTCGTTAACGTTATATAATAAATGAAATAAATATCGAATTGCAATTTGAAACCCTAGGCCAACAACATTTTTCTTTAATTAGAACCACTATACGCTTTACGTGTGATATTATTGTGTTAGTTTGTCAGCATCCCACAAAGAACGTATCGGAATGATTGCAATGTGTAATCGATAAGTGCGTTTTTAGATATGTGATACATTTATTAGTAAATTCACCAAGGCGTCAATTCAAGGTAACGTTGATCGCACCCGCAATTAGTAAGTTAATTTATGAAATGACAAGCCGAAAATACTTTCTTCGCTCAATGGAATTATGATTTTGCAAAGAGGTCACCTTGAAGAAGATCTTTTGAAACGCGTTTACTTACTGATGGCGCGATGTATCAATCTTGCGTATATACGCTCTAGTTTTGTTCTGGAGTATATAAGACGCCGAGGATGGGCGTATCGCATCAGACACATTAAAGATCTTCTTACAATACACGTCTCATTCGAGTATTAAGAATGGTAGGTGTATAGAGATCTCAAATATTTTTGTTTGTTATACTTAAAATTTATTATTACAGCTCTCCCTTTTATTGTTCGTTGGCGTCGCCGCTGCTGGGCGTTTAGACAATACTTACTTGCCTCCCTTTGGTGCAGGAACAGCTGGTGGAAATGGACAGTTCTAGGCGCACCTAATGGAGGTTCAAACGGTGCACACGCAGGCGCACCTGCTGTGCATCAACAACAATACGTTGCGCCTGTAGGTAACACATACTTGCCACCATCCAGATCGGGACCTTCCGCAGTATATGGAGCACCGAATGGCTACAACAATGGTAATGGATACAGAAGTGCAGATGCCAGAGCTAACATTCTACGATTCAACAATGAAAACAATGGCGATGGAAACTACCGTTTCGAATATGAAACCGAGAACAAAATCAGTCAACAGGAAGTTGGGCAAGTGAAAAGTGTTGCCCCTGAAGGTGACGTAACTGTTGTCCAAGGAACTTATTCTTATGTGGGAGATGATGGTCACACCTACACAGTAAACTACATTGCCGATGAAAATGGATTCCAACCGACTGGGGAACATATTCACAAGGAAATCCAAATGGCTGCTGCAGAAGCCGCTCGTACAGCTGCTTCAGAGGTTGGATATTCTAATGGTTATTCTAATGGATACTCTAATGGACAAGGAGGTTACAGATATTAGATACTCATTTTAATTTATTTATGATGTTAAACGGATAAATAGAACTATAAGTTATAAATTATCTTTGTCTTATTTATGAAATTAAGGCGCACCTGATATTCGAATTAAATCGGATTAGTGGATGCAAAAAACGATGATTTTATGGATTTAGATTTCAATACATGCTCATTTCACCATCGGATCAAAGTATGCACCGAGAAAGAAATTAGCTGATTCAACCAATAATACGTTTATTCAACAAATTGGTATTAAAATATGCTCATACCACTCGAACGTGTAAATTCATTGCATAAATGTTGTTGACTCAATCTGTAATCATGATTCATCCATCATAATCTTTCAAATGTTGCCTGAACAAATTATTTTTTTTGAGTTGAAATTTAAAGTATATTTAACCAATGCATTCATAAAACTATAGATATTGGGTTAAATATTATGTGGTATTTGCCGTGTGCAGGTCCAGACAGATTGTTTCTGCGTGTTGCTATATGTATCGCAATTCTTTATAAATTCTGAGTAGTTTTTCTTGTAGAACATTAATACTTCGAGCATGTAACATGTTTATCAAATTAAATGCGATTCTAAATCTCTACAAATCTTCGATTGTTTATGCAACCGAAACTTCGAGTACTCTGTACCTAGCGACATGTTATTCAAAATTGTGTCCCAATCATTTTTAATCAACATTAAGTGTACTCTATGTTCAGTTGCATAAATAATTAAGACTTTATTGGGCTTAGATTCGCATTTAATTTGAGAAGGATAGTACAATACATTAGCGTTAATACACGAAATTATTTAAAAATTGTGCTGCATGATTCACGGCAACACAACACATATCTCAAAATCCTCTTCTGAATCAGAAATCAGCTGGAGTAATAATGAGGAACAGCTCTAAAAGATAATGCAATAGCGCAATCGTGATTCCACGCAAGCCTTAAAGCTTTCCGATCACAATCAATGCCGCAAATTTCTAAGAGCCATAAAATGCTCTGGATATATGTTCACTTAAGTTAGCTGCAGTAATTACACCATTTTAGAATAACTAATTGAGACACTTAAAAACTTTATGGAGGATGTTTCCATTATACTTTAGAGACTGCACAGACAACCAGAGTGACCATTCTTAAATTCAATCAATTCGGTTTTATCCCCATTTAACTTCAGCCCATGACAGTCACACCACACGATCACGTTGGTGACGACAGAACTCGATACATATTCGAAAGTGCTAGAGAAGTGTCAGCACGTATTGGTCAATTCCGGATATTTTACATACAACAGAAATAATGCAGGTCCCACTGTCAAGCCCTGTGGCGCACCGCTTCTAACGTTCTATGTATCTAACTAAAAGCTCTGCAGTATGTTATTCCTTCCTCTCAGCAAACACATTATTGACTTTCTGTGCGATAGGAACGATTTAAAACGATTGTAAGTTATGCCTCTTACACCGTACATAAACAACAAGTAGAATGATGTAATCAAGAATGTCAAATGCCTTGCTGAGATCAAAGAATAAGCTCACGGCACACTACGTTCGATCCAAACTTTCAAAAAACACGATCTAGGACATTATAAACCGCCTAACATGTAGACTTTCTCCGTGCAAAACAGAATTGGCTCGTACGCAACATTTGTGGTTTTTATAAATAAGAAATTAATTTCCTATTGATATTTTTTTTCAAAAACCTGAGAAAACTCTGATGGCGGAGCTATTAGTTTGTAATTATTTACGTCTTCTGTAGTACCTTTCTTATAAATTGGAATCACTGTCCAGTCTTTAGAACATGCGGGAAAGTACCATCAATTAAACATTTATAAAATACTTGTGCTAAAGAATTAGCCAATTCCTTTGAAATAAGCTTCAGAAGGAAGCACGGAATATCATCGATTCTATCAGAACTTTGCACTCGTTTCCTTTATGATTTCAATAGCATTATTTGTAGGTAGATCGGCAAAAAAAAACTGTTTAAAAAAGGGCTGCTACTCGCTTTGTTCTTGAAATTTAAGATTAGATTACCATAATTTTTTTAGGTTATCTCTAATTGGAAATTTATACTTTGTTTTTCCTATGATTCTTAATAATAATAATAACAAAAATACAAAAAAAAACTGTCAGCTGTCAGTTGTTATTATGTTTGCGCCTATCTTCCAGCCAAGAGTAAGGAAATCCCGCAAAATCTTACTCTGGGGGCAGAACCTGGAAAGTAGTCCCAGGCCCTGCTACTGATAATCAGCAAATTATGTCAGTATCCTTCTGGATTTGAAGAAAGCATCCTTCCATGTCCTTTCTGTTCTGATAGCTGTACCATCTTCAGGTAGTTAGCTTGTGCTTTCGTAGCGAAGAAAATCGGCTTGTACGTCCATGTTTTCTCAGCTGTTCTTATTTTATTCATTCTTTAGTTTTATAAAATTAACTGAGAGCAAATAAAACAATAGCAGCATCTACTTTAATATTCAACAATAACTTAGTCCGAAGTAGTGTATGTATTATAAATACTAAAAATATTGATGAATTGTTACTGGAGTGAAATAGTTCAGCTCACTTATTTAGAAAAGTAAAACTGGATTTTGGAAAAGTATCTACTATCAACGTAATAGTTGTATTATGACGCTAACTGCAATTTTGGTTAATGTAATCATTATTTCTTAATAATACTCAGTTTTAATTTAACAATTAAAGAATTTTTAATTTGTTGACCATTTAACGAAAATTTAAACAATTTTAGGCCAAATACTATGCTACTGCTTGAGTTAATTACCATCGTTTACCATTTTTAGTTTTGTGCGACACAATTTCAAAGCTTGCTCGAAAACGAAAATAAGTATTCATCACAAATGGTCCTGTTAACTAATTTTACAGTTCCATATTTTTTTTTGATTTAGAAAATAGAATTCAGTAAAAACCTCTTCAATAAGCTTAATGTTTTCGAAAGAAAAAATAAAATGTGTTGATTAAACTAGAGATTGGTTAAGTACATACAAAGAATTGAAAATAATAATCTTTGTTCGCTTAACATTTTCACTTTTCACTGTGTTTCTTGCAGCGAATATGTTTCGTACTCTTTATTCCAATTTAAAAATTTGTAATATGAAATTTAAGGTTTTCTAGGGTTAGTAATAAGAAATAACACAAAAATATGGGTAGAGACCTGTGAAAAAACCAACATCGAGAGATTCGTGATGATCCCTTCAAAACCATTGCCGATAATCTAAAATTTCCAGCACTAATTTCCAATTAATTTAATTAATAGGAATTAATACCTATTTGTACCATAATGATAGCAACTCTCATTATATTTTAGGTATTAAACTTTTGCCTTCTACTCTCAAATTAGTAGTGTAAATCACAAACATTCGTTTCGCGCGGTTTTCATTGCGAAACTTCTGTATTATTCGCACAGTATTTATGGCGCGTGTTTACTCGGTATTAGTACCTCTTGGAGCTTTTAATTTGAACTGAATACCCGTAGGGCCGACAACATAGCAATTATAGGCTGATTAATGCGTTTCCTGGCTGTTGTTTCATTATTCTCTTGTTACGATAACCTGAGGAATATACCCAATGTATTTTTCATAAGTTTCTACAACCTTTATAACAGAAAACCAATTTACTGCCTAAAAGTGTTGGTACACACGGTATCCCAAAAGTAACGGCCTACCTTTATAATTAGAGTTGGGCAAATTTTCCGGCGCGACAGGTACGTATTCAGAACGTGCAGTCCAACTCATGTACTCCAATAAAGTAAAAAAAAATTATATAAATACGTAATGGTATAAAATGCGAATCCGCTTTGTCCGATTTTGTCCCCAAGGAAATTTGAAGAAACCCAATGGTTCAGCGAGGCAGCGCCAGGATTACATATGTATGTAGGTAATAAGTAAACAAGCGTTTTGCGATTTACAATTGCCAGTCAAAATAGCCAAGAGACACTCATGACCAGACTTCACTGGAAAAGTATAACTCTTCACAGTCAAACACAAGAACCTGGTTCAAAGCAAAGGCGTCCATAATATTTGAAAAAAACACTGATTTAAGTACTGCTGAATCCAAGGACCTTTCAAAGAGGCCAAGGGTACCAGTCTGGAACTAGTAAGGATAGAATAAGGAGTCTGAGCTATTGTACTGAAAACTGTTTATAGTAGAACCTCGAAAGTAGCTACAAATACTTATGAATACTGGAGTTAACTAATTTTGGTAGCAGACAAATGTGGCCATGGGACAAGAATATGTCGAAGGATTTAACTATGGCATCGCATTTCTAACTTCATCAAAATGACGTCAAATATTGTGTTGATATTGAGAGCACTGTCGGAATACTTTGCCAATGCTTACTCGATGGATAAAATATTATGTAATTCACCCAAGATGGATGAAAGCCTCCGCAATTCAATCACTGAAAGCAAAATATAAAGTCATTCGTTCTACGAATGCAAAATTGAGGTCGAGTCTGTGAACGGATTCTGGTCTACAATAGAATATAATAAAAGGTAAGCAAAACTAAGTGACTAATTAAGCTGTCATATTTATTTTTGTACTAATACTTAATGACAGCGATATTTCAACCTCGCTTGCAATCTTTATACAGCTAAGAAAGCTTTTATGCTGTAATAATTTAAATTTAGAAATTGATGATATCAAATTAATCAAATTACTTTTATAAATTTAGGAAAAATTATCAAAAGAGGTAAAAGTAAGATTTTATGCAACGATACATATAGCTAAATTAACAACACAATAAGGTTCGATTTCGTAATCAAGGCTACGAGGATATTCTGCAATTGTAAGAAATTCTGTGAGTTTTCAAACTGCAAATTTTATTAGTTTTGACCAGTATCTCTAATTTCAGGTATCAGCCATTAATAGTAATTAGTTTCTTGGTCAAAAATAAGGGGTTTTGAATAATCAAAAAGGACTATAGTAATTAGAGAATGGCGACATATGCCTGCATTTTGTATTTGTAGATGTATCAAAAATAAGTAATAATATTTTATAAAAGTAAATTCACTTTGAAATTAATGAAAAGAAAGGTCAAGGATATTATAATCTTAAATTTATATAATTTTATTATCATTTTCTTGCAGCTTCAGTACTGAAGAATTGTTAGCACGGTCCATCATAGGGTGTACATAATCATTAGTGACATAATCGTCATTCACGTTTTAAAGTGCAAGCGTGCCTATTTGATGCATAAATGGGGATGCATTTATAATACCTTTAGTGCGCATAAATGATGTAATTTTATTTGAAAATTGATCACTGATCGTGTGCTATTGCCTTAATGTGATACAAGCGCTTCGTATTACCATATTACGTTTTCGTCTATGGCACGTTCGATATAAATTGAGGGCTGCTACATACCGTCACACGGAACTCATAAATCGAACCATTGTATGGTCATTTAATTATACGACTCGGATGTTCGCTAGCTATTATAGACAATTAAAGTCAAATAATTTACATCTGAATGTGCCTTTAATACTGCGTCGATGCGATGGCAATATAAACGTATAAATCTTTGAATCGGTTGCTAACTTAGGTATTTAAATTAAAATTTAATTGAATTCAATGGGCTGCGTACAAGAAGGAAAATTAAATTCCAATTAATAATCAGTTTTTTGTGTTTCTACTGGATTTCCCGTATAAATTGATGAATTGGACCTAGATTTTTCTCTTAATTCCTTATATGTTTTTTCAGTGAGCGTCTATGGTGGACTACTATCTGAGATTATCACCAATGATATTCTGTGCTTCATAAATAGCTCTCTTCGTTCCAGCTACGATTCATTGCGCTTTGTTGAGAAAAATGTGTTTGAATTGGAAAAAAAAAATGTCGCAGCAGTAAAATAGGGATTCGAATGGTTTGCAGATGAATTATCAATCATCAACAACCCAGTGAACTGTCAAATAAAATTTGTATAAAATAGGTATCGCCTCAAATTGTAATTGCACATATAAAGCTGCTCGTGATCTGCTGTCTCAAGATTTCTAACGGCTTTAGATTGTTGTTTCATTGGCAATATGTAAATTGTGAAAGTTTTCATCAATGTTATGATCATCATCTTTAGATGTTTCCCAAATAAGGATTCAATACTTGAATTGAGTTTACAGCTTCTTGTATATTCAGATTCCGTACAGAATTCCGCTTACCAACATTCTCTCTGAAGTTTTCATAAATCTTTTATTGCAATATTTAACCGCTGCTTTACCGTCTAATTACCAGCAGGGTGATGTAATCAGTAATATGAGAGCAAGACTAAATGCTTTAGCTACCATATGTAAAATAACAAAATCCAGATCACTACAAAAAATATCGTGATATGAAGCAAGAATATCTGGAAAGAATCTCTGACAATTAAAACGATATAAAAATGTATCGTATATAAAGAACTGCAATAATAAAACTAAAGCGGTTTGGAAAGTCATCAATACTGAACTGAAGCCCAGCAACATCTCAAATGATGATGACTCCACGTTTTCTCCTGATAGTGCTAACCAATGTTTTTGTGTGGTTTGAGAGCAAATCACATGCTTCAAGATCATAGCATTAGCAATGCAATCCGTTGTTCCTTCACCAAACAGAGCCCAGTGAAATTGAATGTATACTGCAAAAACACTTAAACAACAAGCACACTAGAGATGCCAATGCACTTGCTTGTGGAGGTGCGCCGGAAAATCTCGACACAGTTAGCATATGTTTTCAGAAGGTGTATTGAACAGC
This sequence comes from Protaetia brevitarsis, assembly GCA_004143645.1. NCBI lineage: Eukaryota > Metazoa > Arthropoda > Insecta > Coleoptera > Scarabaeidae > Protaetia > Protaetia brevitarsis. Next base: position 2,097,284 of record RXPK01000234.1, on the reverse strand, counting down.
GGTGTATTCCTGCATATACTGTTTATGGTATATAAGAGAAAAGCCATCAATCATATTACATGTAATTATTATTTTATGTATACACCTGTTTGTAAGTCCAGTATAATTTGGATAAATTCGTATTAGTAGCCGTGGAAATTGAATATATAATTTATCGTCTGGCAACTGTAGGATATTCTGGTAACCTAGGATTCAACTTTACTTCAATGGGAGAGACTCAATGTAATTCGTAGGAAATAAATGAGTGGAAACCCTTAGATACGGGTGGTTGTTGATAAAAAATCTTCTTTGAAAACTGTTTTATTTTTCATTAAGTTAAATGAATTAAATCATATTCCTGTGGTATATCCGGTATCGAAAGGGATCTTCTTTGTAAATCCATATAATTGCCTTCGACCTAAAAATAAGAGAAGCCTATATTAAACGTCAATTCACCTACTTGTGCATTATAAATGATTATTCAACGTTTATGGTGTGAACATTTAATTTTTATTTTGTTGTAGGATTAAACTGAAGATTAAATTATAAATAGCATCATTAATTAAAAATAAACCATATAATAGGTAGGTACTTAATACAACGTTTGCTATATTAACATAGTACTTATGTTGCCTATTACTCGTTAAATTCCCTATCTTGTGTGTGTGTGTGTGTATGTTTTTTTGTTACATTTGTTAGAGCATTTATCAATTCAAGGAAAGAATTCAAGTTTTTTTCCCCATTAGTTTCTGTATTTCTAACAATGGCGCTACAAACAGCGTAGTTTCTGTTGGCCAGTAGCGTGTTACAAAATGGAAAACATATCTCATATCTGCTTTTCGTGGTTTTTTAAACATATGTGATAACAATACAAAGAGTTGAGGAGTATATACATATATCTGGAGGTGGGTTGCTGCTTTTGTTTCCACTATACTTGCTAACAAAAGCAATGTTTGCAATATGTATTTCATTGGTGTATATTTTTATTTCTGATGATATTTCGCACAGCTTTAATAATACCAATGTAATATTTTTGGGGATCTAAATAAAAAATGGGCTCATTGTAAGGTGTTAAAGATATATTGTAAATATCACTATCAGTATTTATATTTACTGTGATGCATAATGTAAGTCGCAGGCGCTTATCTATTTATCTCAATTTTGTTATTATATTATTCAGTACCCGTATTTAGCATTTTATCTTAAACTATCGATTTGACAATGAGGATATGGGGTATCATCATAGGAGGATCTTTCATTACTAACAGCAGCAGTCTACTGAAGTGATTTCAGTATAGCATCTGGAATTGGTGGAGGAGCTGGTAGATGAGAACCAATTGACTGGAAACTAATCTCGTCCGCTACATAGCTCATTGTACATATATACCTACCCATCCAGGGCTGCAAATGAATACGATCCGCGTACAGTTGATGATTTTTAAACCAGTCCAGCATTTCTGAATCGAAAAACTTCGTAGTGACTTGTGCTATTCTCCATTTCATAATCAAATTTATAAAACCCATAATGCACATTCTCGTTAATGATGCGCATAATCTGTATTGGTTCGAGGAGTGGTAGTTTTGTCAGGGTTGATAAGTTAATTGGGATCTGGCGTTTCCTCCAACGCCAGCACGTGGAAACGGAAATAGGTAGTGAATAGACATTGTTTATCTTACCCACCATAGCGATGACTAGAGAAAATGTAATTTAAACCTACAAAAAAAAATACGTTAGGCACAGTCCACACTAGAGTGATACGACGTACCGTGTACATTTAGGCAGAATGAGCACCGGAGGGTTACGAGACGTAATATGACAAGTCACACAACTGGTAACACGACAATTATATTAAATTTACACGGCAGATGCCGTGTTACTGGTTGTGTCGTGTGTCGTATTCGTGTCGTATCACTTCGGTGTGAACTCTGCCTAAATTTCTTAAATTTGCAATGATACATTCATTTTGAAACTACAAGGTTAAGCATAGTATTTATTTAGAAAAAATAATTTCATCCATGTCGCATTTCTGGTTACATTGAAAGTCTTGGCCAATTTTGATATTTTAAATAGAAACCTATATTTTTAGTGCATTTTTAGATTCCACTAGGTATTTTAAAACCAATTTTATAAAACATCTACTTACGTATCGGTGACCGTTTCAGAGTCATTTTGGTTTGTGTGAAAAAAAACCAAACAAATATGATGCATTGAATACATATATGGGTTTTCTGCTATTTAACCAAGGAATATAAAGTAAACAAAACTATAAATATATTCCACAATCTAGGGTTGATTTAGGGAACTTTTTAGTACTAAAATTATTTTTTTTAAATAGAACGGCTTGTATATTTGTATACCACGTGACGTAGAATTGTATTCTCTATCGAAAAGCTACATAACTATCTCTATTGCTTCTTTTAGGATTAGAGATTTTCAGTACAGTTTCTCTGTATAAAAATCGCAGTAGGCTTTAAATCGCAGATCATAATAAATGATTCAATTTTACGAAAATGCTTAAATCCCTGATTATAAATCTTTCACCAATTCAGGAGTTATTTTCATTTCAACTATTTTTCCATTTTTAATTGCCATTTATTCACTTTTTTTATAATACCTTTAATTCGCTTTGGTTGTATAATGGAGTCTCATTTTAACTAGAAATGCATTAAGCGCAATTGAATGAACTAATGTAACTGCACCTTCAATAGAAAAAGAAGTAGAAATAAGCGTAGTAAAATAAATTAATCAATATGAAAACCGTAATTATAGCAATATAATGATAACAAGCCATTTTGAGCTGTTTCTGAATAAATTAGAAGCATTAATATACATATTGAGTGAAGATTCTCTGCATAAGGCCATACAATCCAAATTTCAAAATAGATACTAGAAGCAAATTAAGAATGTGCGATTTATTAAATAGTTTCCATCGACACCAAATATGTTTGGAGGACATTAGAGTACCTAATAGAAATCACTGCAACCCTCATAGATAACATGTTTGTTAATGTCTTTAACATATAATTGAAGGGCCGACATTCAACCGGAAAAGAAAGATTTTAGTAAGTAAAGAAGTAAGAAACTAATGCGGAATACATACAAAACGCTGATAATAAAGAAAAACCATGTGTGAAGTGATAAAGAAAGGAACCAAAGGCGTGCAAATGAAAGTATTACATTAACAAATTTATCTGTCGAGGAGATAAAGAGCTATTTTGTTTAATGGGTGAAGATATCGCTAATGATATGTATTTCACATTAATACCTGATGATCTCCGGGCAGTAGCAGTGGAAACTTATTGTTTTGCAAACCAATCACGGCTGTGGAAGTATAAAGAATAATTACAACTTTCAATAGTAAAACAGTACAGTACGTTCGCGTATGACATCTCAGCGAGCGTTTTGAAATAAATAAACACAGAAATCAGTTAGATATTTCCACTGGCTAATATTATTAATCAATGTATACACCAAGGCACTTTCCCTGCGTAACTTAAGGTAGCTAAAGTTATATCGGTTTATAAGAAAGGAGACTGTGATCTAAAGGAAAACCTTTGAACATGCTATTACCACAAACTACAAAATTATTTTGAGAAAAATTTTCTGTCAAATAAACGGCATGGTTACAGAGAAGGTCGCCCAATAATATCAGAAGTCCTAGAAGTAGTAAATTACATCTACAATACATTAGACATTGGTGCTGAAGTTGAGATAACTATGCCTGATTAGCTGAAGCGTTTGGCATTGTTGTTCGTGGAAACGGTAGACTGCAACTGGCCCACAGATAAACAATAACTGACAGGACATTATGTGTGACGCAGGCGATATAATAACTGAATCAGTACCCCAAAGCTTTTCAAAAGATATTGCTCTGCGTTTATTATTTGATATATGCAAATATATTAAAAAAGTGAAAACTAATAAATGCAGGCACCAGTTTGTAATTAAATACCAAATTACACAAAGATTAAATAAAGTTTATTTACAGCCTGTATGTTTTATGGAAATCAATTTAGTCATAGCATGTGTTCAAATATGTTTCCTTGGTGGTCCATAATTTCCAAGATTTCTCTAGTGGCAATCAATCTTGCCCATTCTGGCCAATCAAAAGAGCCAATAGAGTTAAGTCAAGAGCAACCAATCCACCCATTCTTACAAATTTAATACTCCAATACTTCTGCTGCACGCACTGAGTTATATGCATCAGTTCTCTATTGTTGAAAATGAAAGAGCATTTTCTCTTCTTGATTTAGGATAAAGAAAGGGTAACTATATTCTTGTAAATTCGGCATCATATTTTAAAACTAAGGTGTTGGTGATAACGAGATATTAATGCATCTCAGGTAGGTACTAAAATATAGGATTGCAAGATTTATATACTATCAAACTTCGACAATCAAGTCATTACTTTAGCAATACACACCAACAGTACGCAAGTAATGCTACTATAACCTTTCTGCACGGAAATATATACATTAAATTTCTAATTATCTCAAAAAATGCTTTATTCAATTGCTTTTTTCAAGTGAATTAAATTTTACTTTGCCGAATTTGTAACTTTACCAAGAGCAAAGTTAGCGTAGTGTGCCGAAATCTTTGAATAGGCTGTGTGATTGATATCAATTAAAGCAAATACTGTTTTATCTTGACAATTTTTTTTTTATATAAATATATCCGCATAAGTTTAAACCCAGATTTACACCATGAAGACACGAACGTTTTTCGATATGGGAGAGCATTTACATTTGGGAATACGCAATTCAAGGTGAATTGGGTGTAATTTTATTGTATAAAATATAAATTCACTCGACAAAAGGTTAAGATTTTTTGTGCGTGCGAAATGCGGTTTACTCATGATGATTTGCATATTTCTTATCGGAGATTACTTTTTTTGTATCAGATTGCGCTGCCTCTTTTGATCGTTTGACCTATTTTGTAGATAATTTCGTAGATTTATTAGTAGGTTACAGTAATAATGGTTTGAGGTTTCAACGTTCGGTAAGGTCATGCTATCTTCCGTAAGAGTCTCCACAATTTATTATTGTACGCCTTTAATAGTTTCACCGCTAAAGCATATGAATTTGTCTTATACACTGTGTCGATAAAGTAACACACAAAATTTAAAATTTTTGCATTAGGTGATTTTTTTAAATGCCTTGAAACGCCTCAATTTCGTTTGAATAAAATGCACTAGCTGTAAAAAAACAATATTGGTTATATGGTTAGGGCATAATTATGTACTTTTTCTCTTTAAATTGTAACCTTTTTTTTCCTGTTAGAATAAATGCCCATTTCCAAATGATTCCATAAGGATTCCATTGTACTTAGATCAAGTGAATAAGCTGACTATTAAATTGTTTACCGTTGCCCTATCCAGCTGTCAGGAACCGAATTATAGTTTATCTTGCGGGAACCAACTTTGTGGGTCAGGAATATCGGGATTATTATTGTTTGAAAAAATATTAGCCAGAAGCTTTAGTAGTTATTTCATGTTTCTTAAGCCGCGTCCAGACCGACGGCCGAATCCTAGCCAAGGCACATGTGCTCAGACTTGGAAAAGATTTGCTTTGGTCTGGACGGAGCGACCGAACTGAACCAAACGGCATCGAACGCTACCCTTGGCGTTGGAGAAAGCCTTCGTTCTCGTGTCGGTACGTCAAAGGATGTTTGATTCGGTGTGGACGGGATTTGTGTTTATTCAGTTGCGTACGGCGCGAACGAAAAATCAGATACACTAGTAGCGTAATATTTTTAGCAAAACTTAAGAATTATGTTTAATTAAAAGAGCGATATCGGGAGAATCCCATATTGTGCAGGGTCTCACAATAAAAGCTGTAAATTAATCGAGAAAAAAATATATGTTTAGAAAAAGATAGCCATTGAATTCGGCCGTGATGAAGGTGGAATAAAAAGGAAAGTAGAGACTCACCTGATCTCTTGCCAACTGGAATAATTATGAAAAGGGTTCAGATGATTTATATCGTTCAAATTTATTATCAACTTAATTGAAAACTAGTATTTTAATAATTAAAAAAAAAAACAGGTAGCTTTGGTTGTTGTAAGCATTTTTTTCTCTTCATTCATTTGTTATATTTTAATCAGTTATATAATATACCTATTCACCTGGATGGATTCATCAAATATTTCAATTATGGCAGCACAAACTTCGGGAACAATGTAAAATATAGGCCGTTTTGATATTTTGAATATATGTGAGAAACGTGCGTTTGAGTTTTCTGTGTTCAAAATATGCAGTGTTCCTGCAAATCTTTCTTGAGTTGCTATGCTTCATAATTTGTATTATGTTTCAAAATCTTTGGTTTTACTAAATTAAGCATCAACATCAAATAGTTCTGGTGTCATTCTGCAGAAATTTGGAAAATGTCCACTGTCTTCACTTCAAATTCTGCAATTAGGTGACTTTCTATCTTTAAAAGGTGATATTTAAACAACACCTTGCTCTACATTTTTCCTTAATAACGAATTAACGATTATTCTCGCAGTCGCAATTATTAAGTTATCTTCGCTGCTCGACATGTTTAGCACCGAACCGCGTTCAACGCTGTCGAACCCGCATTTGAATCTCGGTGTGGATGGCAAGACCAAATCCTCTCAAATCCTTTGCAACGGCACACGCCCCGCCCCCATTTGCCGTTGGCGTTGGCGTTGGAATTCGGCCGTCGGTCTGGACGCAGCTTTATTTAATGGTCTCTTCCATAAACAAGTTATTTCATAAAATTACGTGGTTATATTCTTCCAATGTTATGTTTGTTTCTCTTGGACCCAACTCCTTACCTGCTACTGTGGTTGAACACTCCTAAAACAGATTTTACGTCTTCCGATGGGATTATCCACTTTGTACTAAATTATTGTCATTTTCATTTTCCTCCCTAGTTCCAAAGTGTCCAGGTTCATATAGTAAATTGTCCTTATTACAATACGCTAAGTTATTCAATTCTAGACTGCATTCCCAAACCCCGTATCGCCCACACCACAGTATTATATGTGATCTTGTTTATAAAGGTGTATTTTTTCTTAAGTAAAATGGTGATCATTTTTCACGCCTTTATAAATACTAGCTCCAATTCGATCCTCGGTTTTTGCATTGTGTGGAAACCAGATCAATTCACCGTACCCATCTTTATAGTTGAATAGATTCCAGTTTATCCGAACTGATATTTTCTCTTAGAAATCTGTATTGATTTTTTTTCTAAAAGACGCCCAATCCTGTATATCCCTCATCTGGCATTTCTAGCAATTTGAGATGTTCTATTCTTGCCTTTCTCATTATCTGGAAATCAGGACCAGCAGAATCTATTAGATGTTCTATTGCTACTATAGAGACGTAGTACTTAATTGCTTCTGTTATTCCTAAACATGCAAGCCTCCGTATTTTACTGAGTTTAGTTATAATGGTTTGCTACCGCATCTTTACAGTAGTAAATATTTTCATTTTATTTCCTTGGTGCTCTCCGATGGTTTCTCTAGGCTAAATGAGTGTTGTTTCTGGTCTGGTTTTAAAGTTCTGGAGCTGCTAATTTCAAGTACATTTCGAATGAAGGCATTTCATTTCATTGGATAGCCCTGCTTCTGTTTTTTACTCCGGAGTATTAAAACAATAAACTTCTTCCTTTTCATGAATGCTGTCGTGGTCATTTTGGGGAGATTAGTGTTTAGTCTCTGTTCCGTCCTTTCTTGCATTCCTTGTAGAATGTTCTGTATTTTCTTCTGCATTACAAGGTGATCTACGTATCTCAAAGTTATGTATGGGTTCTTCGTCCTTTTACCAATTGCTCATTCAAAACTATCAGAGGAAGCAAAACCCTACTCTGTGGACATCCTTTTTCTGTGAGAGTAACTAGTGTTCCCATGTCATGATAGTTGTGTAAGCTGATATTCATATTGCTACATGGATTGTTATATAAAAGTCCTTTCTTTTGGGTGGATAAAGTCCAAGGAATTTATTGCTTGTCACACTGAGAAAAATGAGTTAAATAAGGCCTTTGCTTAAAGTGCACTGGGTTCTCCTAGTGAAATTTTTATTAACAGTAGCTAAGAGTTGTATATTCATAATAAAGTTGCCGATTAAGCATTAGTAAGATGATAATGCTAAAACTTGTTTCTTGTCATAATTGCGGGCTTACTTGCTATTAATGATTGAATTTGTAAGGACTAGCATATTGTGTTTATTTATTAGCTATAAATAAGTTCTTTATTAGTCCTAAGTAAAAAGTTGTTTTAAAACAAGCGCGTCGTTCCGTAAATAAATTGTTTATTGTTCTTCAGTTGCCGGCTTGTTTAAAGTAAGTAAGCTGGTAAATTACCGCTCTATAGGAAGCGGGCACGCCGACGCCATTCTTATTTGTGACTTGCTGGGCGATGCGTTGTGCTACGTAGTCCGTATTGCAATTTAGGAATAATGGTGTTTAAATATTACTCAGAGTTATTAGAGTGGGGCTTGGCAGATTATATTGCTGCATTTGAAGGTAAGTAATATATATTTAAGTACTTGATAAATAGTTATGAGTTTGTAAATGCTATGTAATTAATCTAATTTCTGTTTTAAATTGAAAAAAAAAATCCTCTCAAATCCTTTGCAACGGCACACGCCCCGCCCCCATTTGCCGTTGGCGTTGGCGTTGGAATTCGGCCGTCGGTCTGGACGCAGCTTTATTTAATGGTTCTCCATAAACAGTTATTTCATAAAAATTACGTGGTTATTCTTCAATGTTATGTTTGTTTCTCTTGACCCAACTCCTTACCTGCTACTGTGGTTGAACACTCCTAAAACAGATTTTACGTCTTCCGATGGGATTATCCACTTTGTACTAAATTATTGTCATTTTCATTTTCCTCCCTAGTTCCAAAGTGTCCAGGTTCATATAGTAAATTGTCCTTATTACAATACGCTAAGTTATTCAATTCTAGACTGCATTCCCAAACCCCGTATCGCCCACACCACAGTATTATATGTGATCTTGTTTATAAAGGTGTATTTTTTCTTAAGTAAAATGGTGATCATTTTTCACGCCTTTATAAATACTAGCTCCAATTCGATCCTCGGTTTTTGCATTGTGTGGAAACCAGATCAATTCACCGTACCCATCTTTATAGTTGAATAGATTCCAGTTTATCCGAACTGATATTTTCTCTTAGAAATCTGTATTGATTTTTTTTCTAAAAGACGCCCAATCCTGTATATCCCTCATCTGGCATTTCTAGCAATTTGAGATGTTCTATTCTTGCCTTTCTCATTATCTGGAAATCAGGACCAGCAGAATCTATTAGATGTTCTATTGCTACTATAGAGACGTAGTACTTAATTGCTTCTGTTATTCCTAAACATGCAAGCCTCCGTATTTTACTGAGTTTAGTTATAATGGTTTGCTACCGCATCTTTACAGTAGTAAATATTTTCATTTTATTTCCTTGGTGCTCTCCGATGGTTTCTCTAGGCTAAATGAGTGTTGTTTCTGGTCTGGTTTTAAAGTTCTGGAGCTGCTAATTTCAAGTACATTTCGAATGAAGGCATTTCATTTCATTGGATAGCCCTGCTTCTGTTTTTTACTCCGGAGTATTAAAGCAATAAACTTCTTCCTTTTCATGAATGCTGTCGTGGTCATTTTGGGGAGATTAGTGTTTAGTCTCTGTTCCGTCCTTTCTTGCATTCCTTGTAGAATGTTCTGTATTTTCTTCTGCATTACAAGGTGATCTACGTATCTCAAAGTTATGTATGGGTTCTTCGTCCTTTTACCAATTGCTCATTCAAAACTATCAGAGGAAGCAAAACCCTACTCTGTGGACATCCTTTTTCTGTGAGAGTAACTAGTGTTCCCATGTCATGATAGTTGTGTAAGCTGATATTCATATTGCTACATGGATTGTTATATAAAAGTCCTTTCTTTTGGGTGGATAAAGTCCAAGGAATTTATTGCTTGTCACACTGAGAAAAATGAGTTAAATAAGGCCTTTGCTTAAAGTGCACTGGTTCCCTAGTGAAATTTTTATTAACAGTAGCTAAGAGTTGTATATTCATAATAAAGTTGCGATTAAGCATTAGTAAGATGATAATGCTAAAACTTGTTTCTTGTCATAATTGCGGGCTTACTTGCTATTAATGATTGAATTTGTAAGGACTAGCATATTGTGTTTATTTATTAGCTATAAATAAGTTCTTTATTAGTCCTAAGTAAAAAGTTGTTTTAAAACAAGCGCGTCGTTCCGTAAATAAATTGTTTATTGTTCTTCAGTTGCCGGCTTGTTTAAAGTAAGTAAGCTGGTAAATTACCGCTCTATAGGAAGCGGGCACGCCGACGCCATTCTTATTTGTGACTTGCTGGGCGATGCGTTGTGCTACGTAGTCCGTATTGCAATTTAGGAATAATGGTGTTTAAATATTACTCAGAGTTATTAGAGTGGGGCTTGGCAGATTATATTGCTGCATTTGAAGGTAAGTAATATATATTTAAGTACTTGATAAATAGTTATGAGTTTGTAAATGCTATGTAATTAATCTAATTTCTGTTTTAAATTGAAAAAAAAAGTTAATTTTTTGAGGTTAGGGCCTACGCACACAGCATGTTTTACCTTTCTTGAATTAATATTTCGAGAATTAATATTTATACTAAATGACATTGGGCGGTATTTTAACAGATAGGCTTACTTCACTCTTATCGACATCTGAAATTTTGACCTATTCACACCAGATCGGAAGTAGTAATTTGCATATGACCGGCTGACAATGAATATCACGAAGTTCACAAACTTTTGTCTAAATAAATTTAAGCAACATTTTTCCGAAGTACCAATAATAAAAAGAAGTACGTATTTGTTCGCACTATCTTAGTATGCATAATAATAGTTCTATGTAAGAGTGTCTTTTCTATCGAGGCTCATTTTGTTTATTATAGTTTCATGTATGTTCTTTTCAAATATGAATAAAAGATCTATATACACTAACGCATTTTTATTATTTATTACTCATTTCTTCTTCTCTACGGGTTTCACATCAGCCAATGTTTAATGAACTTGATGAACCTTTGAGCTCTTCTGCTGTAGATTATAGCAAAAGAGACATCACATGAAGTTTTATTGCTTTTAATAAATTTACTTTTAAGCCGGGTTTTCCTAGGAGCAGGTTTATGCGTCGCCTACAACGTAAATCGCCCAGTGAATACGCCATCCACTCAAACCAAATAAATAAGTTGGGCTTTATAGGAAAACGACGCCAACTATTTTGTTTGACCTGAGTGGACGGCGTATTGCGCTGGCGTTTTACGTTGTACGCGACGCATAAAACCTGCTCCTAGGAAAACCCGCTTCATATATCAAGTAAACAGTTTACTTACGTTGAGTAAACGGCTCACTATTCCGAGTAAGCAGTCCAGTTACATCAAGTAAGCAACTCACTTATACCCAGGAAGCAGTCCACTTGCGCCAAGTAGGCGGTTCACTTGTACCCAATAAGCAGCTCACTTACGCCAATTAAGCGGCTCACTTAAGTCAAGTGGGCAGTTTACTTAATACTATAAGATATTATACTTGTTAGCAATGAAAGAAAGTAAGCCCAGCGGCTAAACATCATTCTCAGTAAGTTCGTTATTTATCATGACTATATTTTATTCGCTATTAAAAGAAATGTAATTTACTACAAGCAAGTTGTTTGGTAGAGCAGCAAATTTCTAACTTACATTAACTAGAAATTTATATTGTTCTTAACAAACTGGTAGCTTATAGCAGTAAGTCATTTTAAGAAAACTCATTTGCTTGTTCTAGGGGTATAACTGACTTGGCGCCTATTTAAGCCAGATATTTACTTGTCGTTAGCGAATTTTTACTTCTCAATAGTATGTATTTCTCTCAGTGCAGGTACCTGCACAGAGCCAAATCTTCCCCATAATCATTATTATGGTCTCGGAGAAAATCGATTACCGTAACTGACCAGAACAAGACCCAAACTTGCGGCCCTTTGCACTAGTCGGAACCTTTTAAGCCATTTGGGTAATGTAGGAGCAATTTACTTCAGTCATATGAAAAATTACCTAGAAATGGAGTATTTTCATCCTATACACGGTGTAAATTTATTATTGGTTCTTATTCGTACAAAAAAAAACCAAAAATAATTTATTTACCTAATCGGAAACACCTATACAATTCCTTTAATCCATCTTTTAGCCTTCAAAAATAATTTCAACTAAGACAGAAAACAATAAGCAATACGTGACGGATGAACAAAAAGGTTCTTACATTGAATTTACATTCAGTTTAGTACTGATACCCGCTTGTCTGTTTCACACCAAACAACTGAATTGGGTCTCCATTACGGCATGTTTAATGAGCTTTTGAAATGCGATACGTATTTGCAAATAACTTATTGCATATCTACTACACATCACCGAGCACTGTTGGACCAAACTTCATGCTATGCATGAATAGATAAGTGCACTTGCATGCTTGCTTCAGGAGGTTGTGGGTTGACGTGAATTCTAAATTAACAAGGTGGCAAAGTTAGTTACAAATGAAGGAGTATGATGATTTTATATTCTTCTTAATATTAGTTGCACTATAGTAAGTAAAATGTAAATTCAACCTAAAGCTCATTAGTAGAGACCGGATTATATGCAAAGAAAAACTGGAATATATGCGCATATATATGCATCGATTTTTGAGAAATATAATAGATATGCAAAAAAAATGCGACAATATGCAAAATTTTTACATAAAATAAATAAGAGCAGAAATTTAAACATTGCACAAAATTTTTTCACAACATATTTTTAAAACAATTTATAATTAAATGTTTTTTCAAAATTGTGTAAAAGAAAGTTTTATCTTCTATCAAAGTACATATGTTTCGAAATAGAAAAGCTGCTTTCAACATCCACAGATGTAATTGGTGCATTTTTTAACTTTGCAATACATTCTAAACTAAAATTAAAGTCGAAATCGTTTACTGTTTCACCTTCCAAAATTTTCTTAACTTTCTTCAATTTCAAATACCCCGCATTTCTATTTATCACTTTTTTAAATTTATCGTATCTAGAATTACCTATTGTACCCTTAACCTTCTTACATAGCATATCAAATTCGTCTACTATTTCGACTGATTCCGAGAGCGACATCCCTTGGGTTTCTAGTTTAAGAATGGAATTTGAAACAAAGCTATAATTTGACTTAATATAGGAAAGGTTTTGTAGCAATTCTGTTGATGTTACTATCTTTTTGCAGTTTTCTAGAGCAATGCAGTCAGCAGTGATTTCAAGAATTACATTTTTTATTCCTTCAAAATTATCGGCCAAAAAAATTGCAGCCTCTAACCATGTACCCCATCTCGTAATAATCGGTTCAGGAGGCAACTTAACACCGGGAAATCGCTCCTTATAAAATAGGATTCGTAAAGGCGCTTTTAAAAAAACTTTTTTGACATTGCTAATTAAATGATTACTCAAAGGGAATTGATTCCTAATGTCTTCGGTTACACAATTGAAACCATGAGCTAAATAAGTGGTATGAGTAATGTTACTATAAAAAAAATTAAATGTTGCGCGGCTTTTATTATGTATGGTGCAGCGTTGAACAACATTCGTAAATTTTTTTCACAAGGTATACTTCCAGGTAAAAAGAAATTTGATAAACTTTCTTGAACGAATTGAGCAATTGTCACATTATTTGTTTTTTTGAAGTTCTTTACAATAAATTAAATATGATTTACCTACAATATTTTCATGAAGAATTCCTATTAACAAATGGGCAATATAACGGCCATACTTATCCGTACTTTCATCTACCATGATATAAATAAAATTATTCCCTACCAATTGTTGAATTTCTGCTATTGTTTGCTGGTAACAAGATGTGACATAATTTTTTCGTAAGGTGCTTTCGTCAGGTATATTATGTTTGCAATATTTTTGCAGAAATCATTTCAAATTAACATTGTTTAATCTTGCTAATGGTATGTTAGATGAAATTAATGCGTTACACAGATCCGTATTATATTCTTCTTCGTATTATTATTATTCTTTCGTGAAGTTGATGCTACACATTGACGTATAGATTACTGCACACATGCGGATTGCTTTAGTTTTTCACATTTTCCAATATGTGATGGAGTTTTAGCGTGTTGATCAATCAGGTATTTTCTCTCAGAAGACACCTACAACAACAATTGTCATTTTATATCAAAAGTTAAAGAATTTAAAAACAATTGTAAAGCTTTTAGCAAAATTAAACTTACCAGTTTACTGCGGGCTCGGCAAAATATTTTGTCGCCATCCTTTACCAGTTCAGGATATGGCTTTATCCATAAAGAAAGTTTGTTCGCTATACTCATTGTATGTACGCACAGTATATAAAAACGTAACACAATTACATGCTGTTTCGCTCAGATATTCAATGAATGAATAGTTTATTTGGGAATTAATAATAATAAAACGTATTTACCACATCCCTTCTGCTAGGCGAAATTAAATACGTGCAGTTCTTGGAAAAAAGTATCAGAGAAACCAAAGTAAAAGATTTATCGTTCTGAGAATTGTCGGTTATCGATCTACATTAGGAATTACTAGAAATTTTTACTAATAGAAAGGATAAGAAAAAGCTTAAATATGCAATATATGCAACTTTTATAAAAATATGCATAGAAATGCCTAAATATGCAATATATGCAATCACTAATTAGCGCTAATTAACTTCAATTAGTGTAATACGTCTACATGTAGGCTATAATTAAAGATATGCAAAAAATAAAATATATGCACTTTGCATATAATCCGGTCTCTAGTCATTAGTAACTTCGGTCTTACGAAACTGGGATAAATTTACTTTGAAATGTAAAATACATGAGTATCTATAACATTCACATATGAGTGTAAATTTACATTTTGCTACGTTTCAGAAAAGTAAATTTCCAATTGATTTGGAAAAAATATATAGGAGCTATATGTACCCTGTTCACATTTTGCTTTGTAAATTTATAATTTGTATTATAGTATAGCTATATAATAGGCTTAACGTATAAGATTAAACAATGCAAGAAACGTCTTTAACACAAATCATTTATTATCCACAGTAAATAAGTACATAGTGGAAGCTTGAATGAATACTGATAACTTAAATATAATATTATACTAAATTGTTGCCTTGGTAATAATTAGAGAGGTCGACTTTCGTCTGCGGGCGAGTACTAATTGTAAGTTTCATATACGTGCCTTTAAGGTTTAACACAAGTATACAATACTTTGTCTGGAAAGAGCAAAATTATTTATTTATTTAACTATAAATATTATATATAAGCCACTTACTTTATTAAGCAGCAGATACAGGATTGTTGAAAACGTCCGATTCCTGCCAGCACAATAACTGTTTATTGCATGCTGTTCAAACTATTCTGGCATCACCATAATGTAAATCCTGGAATTCACCGATATACTTTTCTATATTATGAAGCAATGGTCGTTTCCTGGGATTTTCTACGCCCAACATTGTATTGATGATTAATGCCAGTCAATTCTTCAGAAAGAAAAACAGACGAATTGCAGTGGATTTCAGGAAATCTGTTGTTTTTGTTTTTTATACGAAAGTATACACGTGTGTGCTAGGAAAAGTATTTCAAATAATCGATAAAAGAGAACGAGTATTAGAGACCTTTATATAGATAGACGTTTATACCAGTGCATGTTTGTTCGTCCCTATGTCCTAATGACCTTTATAATTTCAAAATGTTAATTCATTTCTTGTAACTTGATACGGAGATATCAACGTGGAACACAATGCCAAAGAAAAACATCAAAAGGTTACTTGAAAATATTGTTAACAACCAAAGAAACGTAGTAAGAAAAATTAAAATGCAGTCATAAAGAAACTTGTTCGTTTGTCTAAGCTTTTTCTTAAATTGATTTAGCACATGCCTATGATCAAGTGGAATTAGATGATGAATCAAAAAAATTAATGACAATAATACGCACAAGGGATTATTCCAATGCGATAGTTTACCTTATGAGGTTGCTTGTAGTCCCTGTATATTCTAACCAATAATGAAAGGTATTTTTCCAAAGACGAAGGGAGTTATTCTTTTCTTTTTATTATAATTTAGTTCATTCATATATGTACATTAGATAGTCATATTAAAATAATAAAACAAGTGAAATTTAATGGATTTGGTTTTAAAATTCAGTTGAATAAATGTAATTTTAGTGAAACCAAGATAGTTTTTTTAGCAGCATAATCGAATTGAAAGCTTTTTTGGGGTTAGTAAATTATTATGCGAAATTTATTCCCAATATTTCAATTAAATTGCATCCACTGCATGAATTGTTACGTAAAAATGAAAACTCTATTTGGACTGCAAAACACCAACGAGGTTTTAAATTAATTAAAAAAGAATTTATCTCTTCAAATGTTTTAGTTCATTATAATCATAGTTTACCAGAAGCGGATGGGATTTAAATAATCGCAGAGAGTGTTTATTCTCTGTGAACTTCATTTAAAGGTGCATCACACGCTCGAGTTCGCCGAACTCCGAGCACTAGTTGGGCGATCTCCTAGTGTGTGGACGGGCAGTTCGGGGTTCGGCGAACTAGTCGGCAACTGTTTGGCTATTCCCGATCTGCATTGGAAAATGCGCACGATGTTCGGCTAGACGGAGTTCGTGCACCCGTCCACACATTCGGGAAGGTATTAGAGTGAGAGGAAAAGTGTTGACGCTGTCTAGTGAGCTCGTCTCTTACTAGTCATACTATTATACCTACAGTTTTTATAACTGTTATATATGACAGCGGGTAACAGATACAAAATTTTTTACTGAAATTACTATGTCGTATGCTGAAAATGACAGATTTGCCAAGATAATAAACAATTCAAAGTGTTTTTTTTGACATTGATAGGGGTGCAATTTTAGTATTCATTATTATTATTAAATTGATGCATTTTAAGTAAATTAAAGATTCTAAATTTTAAAAAATTAATCTTTAAAACTAATGTGTAGATAAAGTTATTAAATAATTGCAATGTTGGCCTAAATATTAAAGCTTACACTCTTTTCATAATTCATTGAAATTTCTTGAATTTCATTAAAGAGGGTCGAAAAGTATATTGTTATGTGACGATCTGGTTTAAATGCGTATATGATTTTTTGTCTATAAATTGGCAAAACAAATTAAAAAATTAGATGATATTTATTAATATATAATCATTTAAAAGAAACCACCCTCATTCCTCACGCCTCAGTTTGAAACGATAAAGAATCCATACATCCACAGTGCAAAACATATTCGCCTCATTGTAAATATTACTCATACAGGTGTATGATGCTCGTAGATAATGGATAAAAAATGGCGAAGAAATTTGAGCAAAAAATATTTCTTTGATTGACCTATAATTTTTACGATGAATGTTTCAATGATAACAATCACGTTGGTCATAACAATTATAGATCAATAAAACTACTTTTTTGTTCGAGTTTGTTCGCCATTGTATACGCAAAATGAATGTATTCATCATCGTAACTTGGAAAATAACAGAAATTAAATAATAGCGTAAGTTGTCAATATTTATAAACCTAAAGATGAATTACTGGTATCCGTGATTCATATTTAGTTTCTGTCACGCTCAACAAAAATGACAGAACTTCAAATATTTATGATTTCCGGTTCCCGCGAAACAAAAAAGAGTTTCAGTTATACAGTGACAGCAATGGTTCATAACCAGTTATAATTTCTGTACCAACACCAACCTAAATTCATGCAATCACTCAATGCTACACACTAAACTCTCATACGAAACGTCGGCGTTTTCCCGTATCTGCTCGGAGTTCGGCGAACTCCGAGCGTGTGGACGGTCGCGTCCACACGATTCGGTAGTTGCCGAACATTCGGAGTTCGGCGAACTCCGAGCGTGTGGATGCACCTTTATGTACATACCGATATTTGTGAATCCAGTATGTTAATGAACTGAATTTAAACGTAGTCATGGAGATGTGATTTGTCGAAAGATGGTCCTTGTATTTTCGTTAATGACTTGTCATTGATTTTGTTTCCTTTGCCGTTGAAGTTTTTTTCTTTGGAACTGCCAGATATTTTTTGACAACGTACTATAATTTTAAAGGCTTTTTCAGATCTTTTCAAACGTTTTTGTGCGACACTAAATGAATTATGTATAATAGTTAGCTGATCCAAGGATAATAATACATATTTATAAAGTTATGATAATAAATCTCGTTAAAATCTGCCTTTACAGAATTCCTTTGATCTATGATCAGCGTGTCGAAAACGTAATATACGCCACGTATACACCAAACGCAACCTACCTATTCACCTAAAACGAAAACAACAGCGCTTGACTGCTTTATAGGTAATTGCAAGATTGCTAAGGGTCAATAGTTACCGCGAATAGTATCCCTTTTGGGGAGGTATTAACGACGAACATGACTTTCCGTTTGTGGACATAATTAATTTAACTTCACTTTGACCTCTTCTTTGATCGACACTAAACCGTTTCGATGTCTCAAGAGGGTACCAAAAGCTACCCCAAGTTGCAACCTACATTTGCTGTAATTACTAACAATGTGACAATATAATTACAAGCAGTGTCTGTGTAATGGTTTTTCAGAGCCATACTGATGTCAAAAAAAGAACAGTAAAAGTTTTATAAGAGTGTAGATCAACCTACTAGATTATTATATTATGTTTCAATGTAATTTAAATATGTAACTTATGTATGTACTTATATTAGGTAGTTAGGCAATATCTAATAATATTTACTTAGATAAGCATTAATACATTGTAAAACTGGTTTATATGCCAATACGCAGATTATAAGACTTCGGTTTGCTATTACCAGGAAATCCGATTTGGCTCGTTAAGTTTTGCTTGAGATTATTATAACTATGGAAGAGAAATTGAGCAATGTTGTTACACATAACTAAAATCTTAATTATCTCGTATAGTCGGTAATGAAAACTTATCTATCTGTTAGTTTCTAAAGTTTATGTTCAGTTTCTAGGGATGAAATCGATAGTTTGCACTCTACCCTACATGTAGTTGGGAGGATTGATTATGTTCCGTCTACTGATCGCCAGATTAACTAGTAAATTTTAGCGGTCCCTCAACCAGACGTTACAATCATACCAATGTTTGTATCTTTAGACCTATCCCTTCAATTAATGCGTCAAAGAATATCTATTCAGGTTTGGAAAACTAGAGGATTTGTATTTTCTAAAGAGTGCTGTGTAATTGCTAAATACGCGGGAACGAAAATCTCGTACGATTCTGTCAGCAAAAATAAGAAAAACATTTTCTTTTATTCTTTGCATAAAACAACCAAGACTGTCATAACTATTAAAATTTATTATTGGTATTATTGTACTGACAAACGTAAATATGCCATTTCACAGTGTAAATTAAGAATATGTTAATATGATCTCTTGTACGCTTACTTTTGATTGCTTCTTTGCTAGAGCAGCAAAATCAATACTGTTTATCACAATCGAAAAACTCCTTGCGACAAAAATATCCAAAATTGTTTCCACTCGCTTAGAGAAATAGCTCATTTCGCACACCAAATAGTGAACGTGAAGTACATGTTACTGTAAACAATGTAAGTACTAGTGCAGACAATTATTTGTCTTCATCAGGCTGTTGCGAGATCCCATAATAGTCAGTGTTGTTAGAACATCAAAAAGCAACGGAAGAATTTAGAGTGAATATGCATTTGCCGACCGTACATTGTGAAGAAAAGTAATCGCTTGACTGTCTAGTGCGGCCGGACATTAGAACTCTTGTTTTTTTTTACAATGTCCGGTCAGAAAATACATATTCACTCTAAATTCTTCGGTTGCTTTTTGTTGTTCTAACACTGACTACTATGGGATCACGCAACAACTTGATGAAGACAAATAATTGTCGAAACTAGTAGCTGGGGTCATCTCATAGTAAACAAATAAACAAAATCAGGAAGTATTAATTTTTATCCTTATTATCTATTCGTATCATCTAATTATGGATAATCAAACTTAGATATAATAAAAATAATTTGCTGGCTATCAGCAACAGTACCTGGGGCTGCTTTCCAGGTTGTGCTGCCAGAGTAAGGTTTTACATACTGACTGCATTAGTGAACGTCAAAATACAATCAGGACTGGTTTTGGAATGTATTCGAGAACTGAACAACCTGACAGTCTGCGATAAACCCACTTAGCTGGAAAGGAAACGAAAAAGCTGATGAGTTAGTAAGGAAGGGTACATCGGCTTTATATAAGCATAATAAAGAATACTAGGATAAAACAATCAGGAAAATTCAATCTTTATTAAGGGACCACTAGACTGAAGTATTACCTACTGCAGCATAGTAGTAGTCATTTTCGCACCGTAACAAGTATTCAGTAAGTAAAGTATACCACTGCGCACTGAAAGGACACCTACGGAAAAGTTGGGATCAATACTGAAAATACCAATTGCAGACTATAACGAGATGACATGGAACGCTTACCGCAATTCGTGTGAATGCGAACCTCTGGACGCAAAAAGACAGTATCACGTGTGCAACAAAAAGAGACAGTCTTTGAGCATCATGGATGAGTTGTCACATTTTTTTTTTGTTACAATCTCATATCTTAGCTGGTTTGTTTGCTTAATTTTAACCCTATCAACTATTGCTTATGTATAAACACTTTTGTACAAGAACGATGAAAATCCCATAGCAGAAAAGAACTAGTGCTTAGCGTCGAGTAAGTCTTAGATGAAGTACAAGGAAACATAAACAAAAAAAATCTGGATTGGCAGGCAGAGTTGAGAAGGAAGAGAAGGAAGTTCTGAATGCTGTTGGTGGACAAGTCAACCAGTTTTGAAACTTCTATTTCAATTGTTGTAGTATAGTTTGCTTGCCATGCTTCTTCTGTTACATGCATTATAATACACATTAATTAATAAAGTACCGTTTGATTTTTTTTTGGGTATTATGATCAAAATTTGATTTGAGTTAAACCAAAAGAATATCTTATATTCTATAAAGCCAAGGTTTATTCCAAGGTACTGTTTACTAACTTGGAATAACGTAATCAGATTTCGTATTTGTCTTGCTATCACTACTCTTAGAAAGATTGCGCTCTACATATAATAAATTTTGGTTTAGTTCCCATCTCAATTTGAGTTCAGAGGCGACATCTCCCGACATCTGTTTAAATTATTTCGCTTTTGTTTGAACATACTTAGTTTTCTTGTATATGATGGATAAGGCGGAATCGCAGTAAATGGAGATGCCAAATTAAATGTTCTACTTGAAATTGAAGACAGTCCATATATTTCTATGAGACAACTTGCTGTAAATAACATCGTGGACTAGTGTTTTGTTGTAATATTATTAACAAAAGAGAAATTTCACCTGCACAAAGTGACGCTAGTACAGAAGCTGAACAATTATGACCCAGACCACCGATTGAACTTTTGTGGCGAGCTAATGCTGTGTTAAAAATCAAAATTTCTTAAATAACATACTTTTTTCCGATGAAGTTACATATTCTGTATGGATGGATCAGTACAGTTGTAGCTATTGGCCTTAAGAAAATCCTAATAGGACTCAGAGTCTCATAGTCAGCATCATGGCAAGTTGAATGTGTGGGTGGGAAAGGCAGAAAGACGCCTTTTAGAACCCTTTTTTTAAGGAAACGTAAATGTCGTCATATATTCAGATTTCTTTGGGTTTGAGTTGGTACCAGCATTGCTATTAAGTTTTCTTTTTCCAAAGATATAGGTGTTGATGTTATGCATCAAAATATTTGGTTTCAACAAGATGGGACGTCTTCTCATTTTGGGTATCAAAATCTGTCGGTATCTGAACGGAATATTGTTCCGATGATGGTTTGTATGGCGAAGATGTATTGCATGACCATCGCTTTTTTTCTGTGGAGTCACTAAGATCAAGGGTTTATTTTAATAGACCAAACAACTTAGAATATTTGCGGCAAGGAATTTGCCCTGAAATTCAACAAATGTGTCCAGATACTGTTTAGCGAAGCATGCGAAGTATTTACAGTCGTCTCGGGCGATGCCAGATTTGAACATTTTTGGACACTGAGTATCTCTTTTTTTGTGATCTGAAATGCAAGTTCAATATAAAAAATAAGGTTTTATTTTGGGCAGCATACCGAACTACTAAAAGCAAACTAAACAAATGGGCGTTGCTAGTCAGAAAAAAGATGTGATGACATAAATATTCAAACAAAAATGACGTGTACGTATGTAAAAAGATAACATTAAAAAATAAAATCCACCTGTACAAGCGATTTCTTTAAAATTGTTAAATAACCCAATTATGAATTTTGTTCCCAACTTTATTATCACATAGTATAATAATTTATTGTTGATGGAAAGTCCACTGAAAAACGATGATTATAAAATAATAACAATAATACAGTAAATATTAAAAATATAATCTGTGACATTCTAGAAAACATCTTCTCCTTTTTTATTGATAAAAAGAAACTATCCTAGGAATACAGACAAGATAAAAACGATTGTTCAAAGTCATTTATGTGCGGTTATTGTTTCTCTAAGCGTCTGCTAAATTTTGTAGATTGATTGAAAATATTTTTGCTATCACAAAAGTGATTGTAACAAATGCAAAAAAAAAAACAGAAAGATTAAGTTGAAAAAAAGTATTTCGAAATTTACGGTAGTGAAATTTACTTTACGATACTTCCATGATATGCAATTTTTATTTGAAAGTCTCACGAAATTTTAGGTAGTTTTAAAAAATATAGTGGTAGTAGTATTGTTGTTAATGAGAATTCCCTACGATTTTGTGAGTAACGCATTAACGTAAATGATTTAAGGAGAAGTATATCTCTTAAGCGCAATTTCTGTTAGGAAATTTTGTACCGAAATATCTCTATCTACTTTACTTTTCCGCTGGAAGGAGATTACGTTATCATGTTAACCTATTTTGTGTGCAATTCTGGTAATACCCTTCCAAAGTAGCAATTGCATTAACCTATATTGCGTAACAGAATTGCAGTGCTCTTTATTCTTACCATGCTAGAATAGATACATGATATTAGAACTTCCGAAGAAGCGAGATAACTTTTAATTAACTCTAACATAAAGGGTGCAAAAATTCCTGTTTTTATAGCTAATAGTAATATAAAAGTTCGTTGAACAAACCAGTCCCATTAATGTGGACGTTATGCTAGATAAGGTCGGGTAGTTCTAAATTTTTAAAATGTTGTGTAATATAATAGGGTAACGAAAGCTCTAACTTTGACCCTTCATTTTAAAATAATCAATCTTGTGGAAAATTAATAACTACATATTTCATGTATCATCTTACTACGCTAGATATAATAAACATGGTTGATGCCGTAAGGACGTACATTTAGCAAATTTAAAAGAAAACGAAAATGAGGGAACTAACAACAAAAGTATCGCCTTTAAAGTAGAACCACCTAAACAAATAACCATTGTTTGTCTATGAAATGTAAGTTGAAAAGTGACGAAATTGAATTTTTTATTCTGTCTTTGCTTGTTATCCCTTTTGTCCTTTTTAAATATTTCGTTTCCATTCGCTGAACCCGTACTTTTTAAACCGTTATTGAATATTTGTTGTTTCAATACCATATGTTAGTATCAGCCGAAACACCGTTTTCTGTGTGGTGGTTCTTGAACCCTGTTTCTTGTTAATAAATGTCTTCCACTCATGTCATAAGCATAGCACGCTTTTGTTGCATTGTATAATTAAAATTAATTAATAAACTTATTTAGTTCTTTCTGCGTGTTCGTACTCAACTCACCCAGTTCGTTTCAGTTGTTAAGCAATAACCTCCTCAAAATTTTTATAAAGTCTACAGATGCATGTGATAATTCTTCTATGTTTTAATATTTTGTTTCATTTTCTTCGCCGTTCATTAACCTCATAAGCACCTCATAGTCCTAAACTCGCCTCAAAACAATTTGCATTTTCTAACCCCACCCCAACAAGAATTTACACAACCCACTCAGTTTGTTCCGCTTATTCAGCAACAACGTTTTCAAAACTCTTATAAAGTCTAAAGATTTACGTGGTAGTAATTCAATTTTTGGGTACTTAAAAAATGTTATCTTGGCATCACTACTCTTGGAGAAAAGGCGCTGTACATATAATAAGTGTTGGCTTGGTTCCAATCTTAATTTGTGTTCAGAGGCGACATCTTCCGATAACTGTTTATGTTATTTCGCTTTTGTGTAGACCTTATTAGTCTTATATATGATGGACAAGGCCGACTTGCAGTAAATAGAGATGCCAAATTAAATGTGCTATTTGTAATTGAAGATAATTCATATATTTCTACAAGACAACTTGCTGCAAATAACAACGTGGACCAGTGTTTTGTTGTAATATTATTAAGAAAAGAGCTATTGTTGGCCTTAAGAAAATCCTAATAGGACTCAGAAGTCTCATAGCCAGCATCATGGTAAGTTGAATGTGTGGGCGGGAAAGACAGGAAGACGCCTTTTAGAACCCTTTATATTATTAAGAAAAGGGAAATATCACCTAAACAAGATGCTGAACAAGAATGATCCAGATGTAGGAAGTAAATCCGTTTTTCATTTTTGCAAAATAATAATAAAACTACACAATTTGTTTGAAAGCAGATATCTTAATAAAAAATATTACAATCCTTTCAATTAATTCAGTAACCAGTATGAACACCATTACTGGGGGGAAGGTATTGGCGATTAACTTGATGTCTTGCGTATGGAGCAGGCAGTCCTTGATTGCGTCCGTCATAATGAGCTAGTGCCTTCAAGTTCTGCCCTCCAGTTCCAAATCGACTTCCTGTTTGATGAAAAGCAGGAACATGATGATGAGTAATTCCAGTTCCATCTTCAAAATCGTTTTGCTCACGCCTGTGATCTATTACATTTTGCCTGGAAGATACTGCATTTTGGTTACCAAAATGTCCTCTATTATATCCTGAATACGGAATATGTCCACCACTTCCATTACTACCATAATGTCTACCCAAATTTTGGGAATGCACAGATTGAGGAATACCATCAGCACTCGTTCGGAATCCGTTTTCATCTGCCACGTAATTTACTGCTATTGTTTGCCCGTTTGGTGCGACGTAGGAGTAACCTCCTTGAACTACGCTCGATTCTCTATCGGTTCCGACATTTTCTAAATGACCCACTTCCTTTTGAGAGATTTTATTTGCTGTTTCAAAATCGAATTCGTAACTACCGTCGCCATTATTTTGATTGTTGTATCTTAAAATATTGTCCGGTCCATGCGTGTAGGAAGATCTTCCGAAAGGATCATCAAATCTGCCATGCCCTTGAATGTCACCCACTGAAGGATAATGCGGCACGTTAGCCAATCTGTTTTGAGAGTGGGGAAAATTTGTAGTTGGGTAGGCTTGACCGAGAGAAGAGAAACCATGTGGTGTTTGATATCTGCCAGTATTGACAGCAATTGCTTGAAAAGGAGTTGTAAGAAGGTGACTACCAGTAGCTGATTTAGCGTGTGGAGGTGGAAGGTATGTGTTATCTAGTTTTGCACTAATTGAGAGCCCAATTAAATGGACTAGTAGCATTATCTGGAATTAAAGAAATAAATAAATTAAAGAATTTTGCTACATATTGTTTTTTTTTTCTAAGTTTGTGGTTAAACATTTAATATAAAGTACTTTGTATTGAACAGAGATTCCATGAACTGCCAATACAGGTTGAAGGAAGTTTATCATAAGATGCTTTAGTCTTTTTGGTGTATAATATTTACATACTTTAGCCAGTAAAATTAGCGGGATTTGTTACAGGTTCGATACTCAATCGTTAAGCTTCAGGCATTACTGCAAATTAATTTCCGCATGAATTTAGTTAAATAATATATAAAGGTACCCGAAAGGAACTAGATATTTTTAACAAGAAGGTGGAGCATTAGCAAACCACTCTAAATACTGTTGACAAATGGTTTAAATAAGAGCGACTATCAATCAATGCTTAGAAAACACAAGCTGTCACGTTCACAAGAAAAAGAACGCTAGAAGATCTACTGCCATTACTGACACGAGGTGAAGGGGTTCATATGTAAAGAGACAAATACTTGGTGGTATCGTATCATCAAAGACTTATATGGAATGTATGCCAGAGTACATATCCAGAATACAACCAACAAAGCCACTATCGACCTTGGTAGGTGCAGGAGTCTCATGGATCTAATTACTCTACACAAGAGTAATTAGATCCATGATAACGCACGGAGCAGTAGTATGGTGGCCAAAGGTGCGGCAGGCGGAGCGGTCAAAACGCTAAGCGACGTACAAAGACTAGTTTTTGTTGTTTATAATAGGGGTATCGAAATACATAATCAAAATTTTAAATTAGGGGATCATTGCAATATTTTTCAGGCAGAATTAGTTGCAATAAATCAGATAGTAGTTTATATTAGACGCGAATGGGAATTTATAAGGGACGTGAGAATTATAACAGTTAGCTTATTTGTCTGTATTAGAGGCGTTAGGGAATTTAAAAAATCCAACTGATTTGTTATTAGATGCTTGGGATATGCTGCGTGAGGGCGATATAAAACTTTTTTTGGACTAGGGCTCGCGTAGGTACAATCGGTAATGAGAGGGCGCTTCAATTAGCGAAGGCCGGGATGTCATGGAGAGATAACGTGATTATTGAATTTGGGCTACTTTTGGCTAGCGTAGTTAAAAAAGCGTCTAGGGATAAACTTGATAATGATGTAGAGTAGGTGGGGTATTATTTTAACTGGAAGATGGACCAGGAAATTTATCGGTAGCGTTACACGTTTTAGGGAAATGAGGGCTAATTTATCGTATCAGGCGGTAGAATTAATAATGGGCCACGGTAATTTTAAATCATATTTATGTAGAGTTGGGAAGGTTAATGATTCGCATTGTAAATGTGGTGTCCTTTATGGTTCCCGCCTAATAATTAATCGTAGAAATATTTTTTTAGAATCTGTGCATGCGCAATCGTAGGTAAAGTGTTTAAATCCCTTGTTTACAAAGCTTTGTTCCAATCAATTATTCGCATTTACACGATATATGTTAATTGTATATATCGTGCGGAGCTAGTTATCTATCAATAATAAAGATAATATTTTATTGTGCCTAGTCGAGTTTAAAAAAATTAATGCTTATTGAAAGGTATTTTCCTTATTAAGGATTGTTTATTTTTTTTTTTTTATTGAAATTAATAATGTATATCATTGTTCCTGACGATTTTTTGGGTCACTTTTATTTTATTGTGGCGGAATTTAAAATTTTAGGATTTTTACCTTAGTTCAGTTTAAGATTTTATACTTACTAAATATTGATTTTAGAATTTTTGACAAAAAGTAACATAAATAAATGTTACTTTTTTTATATTATTTATAAAACTGTGGTAAAATCCCTGACTGAAATTTTTGCTAGTGCCATGCCGCAATCTAATGCTTCAAAAATAATAATAATTATATTTCTACAAATTATTTTTTTGGAAATATGGCCGATTCATAAATTATCTTCCCTAAACTATTACAATTTCCTCTACATTTGTGGTTATTAATATGGTAAAAGCATGTTATGAAAGTAATATATGGTTTTTTAAAAATGTCCATTAACATGAAATATTAAAGACAAAGTACTAACTAACATTAATATTAATAATTCATCAGGTACTATATTATTTATTTAAAAACTACAAATTTTGTCAGATAAATTGACAGAAAAAAAAAACAAATCCACAACTTTCAAATTAAACATCCTATTCAATAAGTGAAAAGTTTATTTTGTTCCTAAGTATTTCTCCTTTAGATATAATCTCAAACGATTTTTAATCCTTTAAAAAACATTTGAATCGTTTCCGAGTACCTGAGGCCACCTGCGTAAGACCTTTGCTATATTTGCCGCGTCTACCCGATAAGCTGGGAACGATAGACTGTAACCGTGCCCCTGGATAAAAGTCACCGACCGGACATTATGAGTGACGTCGATGGTACTTGAGATATTATCGTACACAAAAAAGATTCAGTATGAAATGATTATATTCCAAAAATGTAAAGATAAAAAAATGAACATAGGAAATTGTTTAATTAACTTAGTTACATACCTGCTTCATATTCACTACAGGATTCCCTCTTGCATACATGGGTACATACAACTGTCATAAGACTACTGTGTGGCTGTATTTATATACGTAAATCTACTGCACGTTTTTTTTTTTGATAAAAAATGAAGATGAGATATACGCTTTACTTCAGCAGTGAAAAAATCAAGGTTACAAATGATAAGTGCAGACTGTGAGGAATGTGATATACTTGTATATAATTTAGTAGCAATTACTTAATTAACCAGCCGGATCCACTGGGATTATATATAAAAGTAAGTGATCCATACATGAGATCATATGTGTGTGCTTCCTCACATAATTGATCACGAATTAGTAGAAACCAACGATGGCGTAATATAATATACATATTTAATTGATTAAACAAAAAGGCGGTTTTTAAAACATAATGCCTAGCTGAAAATAGCGACCCTTTTGTTTTCATCAATTAAGTGTTCAAAAGCGAGCTTTATTCAAGAAGATAAAGTATTTAGCTATTAATTCGAAAGCTATAATGTTTACCGGGACGATTAGGACTCTTGTCACACTGCTTCTTCAAGAAATTAGCCAGATCAAGCAAAGTTTTCAATTAAAGCCGGTTCCTATAGAATTATATGGCTAAGCTATATATTTTGAAGAAAATATTTACATCCCTTGGAATTTCCTTTTTTTTGACTTTTGTACCAAATGAGCACATCTAGAAATTATTTCATTTATTATTAACAAGGGCTGCGAACTCCTCTCGCCTGGGCTCTCGGGCACTCCGAGCCCAATTGTAGACACAATACCAAACCACCGCAACAGGGACTGAAACTTCTTTTTTATTTTGCCAGAATCTACAATTTTTCTTTCCCAATCCCATGCTAAGGAATACATGTGCTTATTTACAATTAATCGGTTAGTGGTCCTACTATGCTTGGCCATTGCACAATATAATAACACTTTTGCTTATATCAATTCCGTTTCCTTTGCTAAAGCCAACCGAGATAGCCGTACGAGGTTTTGTTCTAAATATCTCAGCTCCTGTTTATTACATTTCACTTACAACGGCAGAAGTTTTTTTTTAATACTAATGCAAATATATGAAACTTAAATTTAGAATAAAATTATTATACTGAAGTCATATTTGAGATAGAGGCAATGTCATATCATAGAGCAACTTGATCTTATGTGAATTAAATTAGGGCTGCTTTGTTTGTGTTTCAAATAAGCTGGTTCTTAAATTACTCTTTAACATTCTACAAATTCTTTGTTTCATTTTCAGGTTCAATAATAGCCGCTGCCACTAGTGCAAAGTGTTACGTATTCATTAACATAATCGATTAAGCCATTAATGAATGTTAAAGAATGAAAAGGACCCAATACCAAACCCTGATACATCTCCCAATGTAATTCAGTTCGGCACCCAACATCCACCGCATAAGGCGGTCAAATGCTCTCGATGTATTAAAATAAAACATGATTGTAATCATAATACCATTGCCTGCCCGATACAATACACAAAGCCACCTTTATAGATCGATTTGATCTGAAGATGTACAGAAAGAGAATCTTACTTTACACTGAAATATTAGGCTGTTTATACAACTTATTGTAATATTATAGACATATAGGTAGGTGTATGTAAACTTGTGTCATTTTGAATAATATTATATAATAAATGAAATATACCTACCTATCGAACTTGTCAAATTTGATTATCAGTTTTAGTTTCTAATTGTGAATATTTAGAATAGACAGCGAAACCTGTACATACACTACTTAAACTGAAAATCCAGTTTTCATTCGTGGTGAAACTTTTTTTTTATAGAGCTCTGGAAATATGCAGTAAATTAACCGAGTTTAAATACCTCAATAGAAGTTATAATACGAAACTATTTAATTACTATTTTTGTGAAACTAATATATTGAAATTTTGTGCGTCGTTTCAGTGCGCTGTGTTTTCGTAAACAAAATTAATATGCGCAATCCAAAGTGTTTTAGAATTGACATAAAATAATGATGTTACTAAAATGGTTACATCAATAATTGTAGCCCTTATTTACCCTTTATTGCCATAATTTCTGACACTGTACTTAATTTACGTGAACTTAAACATAGTGTAGTATAATGTTTGCCAGGTGTCGAATACACTAATAATTACCTCTAACTTTGGTGATGATAGTATCAGTAACTAGCAGTTTTTAAGTTCATGAAAATTTAACCTATTACATCACTAAGTATGCGAGCATTAGAATCTGTAGGAGGTTAGGAATTAATTAGCAGGTATATCATAACCGCATAATTAGTGGAATACATCAGCGAAATTACAGGTCGGAAGGCATCTGAAATTATGATCTTAACGATAATATATAACTGATATGTCGGCAACTTCAAATTCCTTATATATTATAGTCGATGTTCATATGACTTCACAACTATATAATAAATATTGAATTCTACTTACGTTATGAGATATATAAACCATAAAAATAAATGCTGCTGAGTAAATTATTATTATGATGTAGTTTGTAACGGGTTCAATTTTGTCTGGAAAATATACCTAATAAGCCTAATAATTTTCAGGATTTGCATATTTAATAAATAAAAAAAAATTAAAAAATTAAATGTAAAATATAAACGTAAAAAATATTACAATAGATTTGGAGTAATGTATAATACAAGGCATATAAAAAACAAGTACTCACCCAAGTCATTTAACTCCATGACAATACTCAAAAATAAAATTCCTTTTGTTTATATATTGACAAATCAAATTTGACAGGTTTTTATTATAAATAATGAATGACAAAAAACCGAAAAATAATTACATCCTGAAAGTTACATTCAATTCGTATATTTAAAATGTTTTACCATTATCTCTAAACGAATATTTATTCTTCGATTTAAATTTTCAAATACATTTAGCATTTAGCATTAGCCGACTGTTTGAAAGGGTTTCGATTAGAGCGAGAGACCGCGAGTTCTAATCTTACTCTGGCCAATTGCAGTAACCGATTTTTTTTTCGGGGCCGTAATGATGATTAACAAGAAACTTTAACCCTGCGGGGGTGATTGGTAAGCTACAAATTGGCTGAGATGGATCTGTCTCAGGGGAAAGAAGTTGAAGTTCTTCTATGGGGATGTTATTTATTTTTTTGTCGCTTACCGGCCTATTGTAAAGATAATAATAATTTGCTGACTATCAGTAACAAGACTTCTACCTAGATCCTGCTCCCAGAGTAAGCTTTTTGCCATGGTTTTCCCTTGCTCCTTGGCGAATGCTGGGAGATAACTAAAGTTATTCCATGGGCGCAAATATTATAACAACTTAGAGCTGACCAATTTACAGTAGACTCGCGATTCGGTGAACTAGTAAGCTTTGGTTGTACACATATTTCAGCTTTTCACGTAAATCAGTATTCACATAATTGCAAGGCTATTGTATTATATTTTTGTTATTAACAATAATAGGAAAATTATTTAGTTAGAGTACAATATTTCAAATGTTATGGAATCCATATAGTACTCAGGTAACCTCGGATCGTATCTTTAGGTGGAGCACGGAGTTAGAATGATTTGTAATTATTTAGCTTTTCATGATTAAAGTGTCTATTGTCAATAAATCTCTTAAATGTACCGGAATATTATATTTATTTTTGTCTCATATTTTACTTGTTAAAAGTAATGTATGGTACGGATCCTATCGATTGGTCCAACAATTCCTCAACTAGATATTACTATACAAATTTGTATTTTCGCAGGATGTAAATTGATTTCCACAAATTCATTAGGATTATCAGTTTTGTACTTCTGTTGAATTAATGTAACCAAACAAATGGGATCAAGCTTTATCACTAAATAACGTCCAATCGAAAAGTTTATTATTATTTAAGCGCTCATTAAATTAGTGGCAAAATGTTAACCCTATTTTAAAATCGATTCAAAGTAGGTGTTGTACCACAACTGATATATAAAAGTGCATATGAAGCTTTCTAGTAAATGCTTTATGACAAGTTCTCACAGAAAATCCTACAAGAAAACAGAACTGCTGATGACATTAAAATTGAAACAATTAGAATTAATACCTGTCTGGATAATCAATTTTGACACAGATTTTTGGGGGAGTATGTTCCATTCATTACAGAATATTATCTAAAACATCTGTGGTTAATTTTATAGATCTGTCAGAGTCTTTAGTAAATGCAATGTACTTCAAATCGGGGAATTATGATAAATCTAAGATGTTTTAGGTAGGCTATATCAAAGTGAAGACATCAGTTGAAGAATTGATCTATACAACTCTTGTCTACCATTTCTGTAAGATGTCTTTAAAATAAGGGTATCATACTCTCGTGCGGACATTATTGTGACAAGCTATGGATAAATAGAAGGTAAATCGAGCACTGTGAGATATACTGATAACTAACAAGAAATACCAATAAACTTCAGTCTCACAAATTCTTTAATCTTCAAAAACACAATCTACATTTCGTTAGCTAAGCTAACATCTTCAGGTGTACATACAAGTGTATTGTCAAATACTAAATGCGTAAATATAGTAAGTATATCCTAGGCAACAAAAATTAATCGTCAGGACTACTATATTCAATAAATTCTAAATATTTGTAATTAAGGGGTGTTAAATCAGTATTGAGCAAGCTATTAATATGTTTTTTCATATAAACAGCTTCCCAGATATATTTTTTTTTTTTTGTGAGGGGAAACCGCTTGGCATCGACGCACGGGTTCAGATATGCATCGGTAGTGTCGGGCGCTACTCCGACTAAAACCCTTCAGATAGCCTTTTCCGGCACTCCGGAAACGTTGATGTAACATACCCTCAGAGTGCCAGCGGTCTTCATAAAAGCAATCCCTCCTACCTTAGATCACGCTCTACCCTGTCTTTGCCGTTCCTCGCACTCTTTGCTTTGCATGATATTGGCAACCATACTGTGAATACATTTCCAGTTTTCTTTACACTCCAGCAGTTTTAGAACCAAGTTATCCGGTGATATTGTGCCCAATACGTCGTAGACTGGCTTTCTGAAATTGTTCCATCTGGGACAGTTAAAGATGGTGTGCTCCACTGTATCAAAGTTTAAACTGTAGATGCATGCGTCCTCCATGACTTTCCCAAAACGTTTTGCATACTGTCTAAAAGTGCCAGGTCCCGTCAAGACCTGTGTCAGATAAATAAATCAATTCGTTGCATGTTTACAAAACAGGCCCATGATTTAACATCTTAATTAGCCTATTCCTACGCCAGGGCTTTGCCGGTCTCACTATCCATCTCTTTTGCCCGCTTCCCAGGTAATCTCTCTAGCGTGTTTCATAAGCTATTATACGACACCATTTTCGCTGTATATTTGCCTTTCTCGTACTTGCAAGATCAATAGGAGTGTACCTGTTATAACTTGTAGTGCCATGATTGAGTGTGCGATACGACGGATGCGATTCTATTTAATACCTTCCTCTGCGGCTTTTCCAAAGTATTTACGTACAATGTTTTATCTACTACGTGTGCCATACGGGTGCACCATAGGAGCAAAATGAGGGCACGACCCCCTCAGAACAATTGTTTTGTGATAACTTGGTCCTTCTATATTTGGCTAAGGCGTGATACATCACTGCTTTCTCCTCGGCTTTTTGGAGACTTTAATCACGAGCCACCAACGTTAGTCTCTGGTCCAGAGTTATGACCAGATATTTCCAACTTTAGCCGATAACTAGGTTTAACTAGTTATGACATAACGCTTTCGAAGAAATTTAAAAAAGAAATAGAATGTATAGATATAATCATCAGTAGAATTAATGTTACAAGAAAAGTGTGATAGATAAAATGAAAAATAAGTTAGAAAAAGAGGGTAATTAAGAAATTAACTACACCTATCAGAGAAAAAGTTGAGAAAAAATTTAGCAGATTTAACTTAATAAATTAGGCTTAACGGATATTAAACTGTGTAAAAATACAATCTTATCCGTTTTTCAAATTCTAATATTTAAGAATAAATTAAAATTTAATATTGAAATTAGGTGATTTTAAAAAATGTTCTGGATTTATAGATCAAATGCGGTGTTTCTAATAAAGTATATAAAGGTGTCAACAAAGAGGAATGCGGAGATTAGATTTAAGAGCATTATATATATAAGAATCACATGCGATAAAGCCGCTTTGGCGATCATTTTGTTAATACAGGACATACTTTTCAAATTATGATTAGTATTAATAAGTCTTCAATTGTAAGAACTAATATGTGGGAAGCTATTATATGAAAAAAACAATATTAATAGTTGCTCAATACTGAATTAACACCCTTAATTCAAATATTTAGCTTTATGAATATAGAGTCTGATGATTTATCTTGAGCTAGGATATACTTACTATATTAACGCAGTTAGTATTTGACAATCACTTGTAGTACACTGAAGATGTTAGCCTCAGCTAACGAAATGTAACATTGTGTTTTTGAAGATTAAAGAATTTGTGAGACTGAAGTTTATTGGTATTTCCTGTTAGTTAAGCTATGGATAACCTGTTGTATGCAACGATTCTTATTGTCATTCCCATTCATATCTCCCTTCATTAAAAGCTGTTCTAATTAGCCGAGACGCAAAAATAAAATAAAGATGAAAATAATCAATACAATATGACACCTATTCTTGTATAAAATTGAATTTCTGTGTGCTGGTATTATTGCAGTAGATTCTATAGTGGAAGGAATGCACACACATCTTTGTTTTAACATGTTTAAATATCTAGTAGAAGGAATCTTTGTATCACCCAATGTATTAGATGAATTAATTTTGTCTAAGAATTTTCTGCCTTGGAATGTATTTATGACTTTTTAACACCAATTATATGGAAAATGTTCATTTCCAACTCTCTAGTGTACAATGGGTTTCCTTTTATCTCCCTTTAATGACTGCACGTTTGGTATTTTTTAAGGCTATAAATATATAAGCTATATATGTATATATATATATATATATAGTAATGGTGAAAATTGTGTTCAAACAGCCGCCCCAAAAGGTTTACCAGAACGAAATAGTTCTAGGCGGCGGGAAATGTAGTGGAAATTCAAGTTACTACCGAAAGGATGATCGAAAGAGCCAAAGATATATCTCTGTGTGCCTAACGGGGAAGTTATAACTGCGAATCGCTGTTGGATTTAATCGATTTTACGACAAAATTCACTCACCCGCTGAAGAAATCGTTTAATCTAAGGGAAGGTAAAAGGGTACACCAGGACAAAAAAATCCATTTTCTTACAGGAAAATGCTAAAATTGGGTGAAATTTCGTGTTAAAAATTTTTTCCCGAGGTGCGATGTTGAAAATATACTGGTACGTCTTTTTTTTCCAAGTCGCTGGAAATACTACAACCTACTGGCTTTTTGAATAATATAAAATAATGAAAATAATTATTTTTAACCTCTGCTTTATAGACTTGTTTCGCCATAGACAATATACAAAAGTTATTATGTATGGTTACTGCACTAACAATGGACACATGTCTCATTGATTTAATGAGACTTGGTGGCTTTATAGACTGATGTAGTGTAAGAACAACGGTAAGTTTCTTAGCTGCTAAATCTTACGTTTTCAGGAGATAGAGCGCCCTATCGGCAGCAATATCCTTCACTATTTGCATTAATATCTCCAAAATTATAAGACATCAAAAAAAATTAAGATAAATATTTACCAAAACCGAACGAAAACCGAACCACCGAAACCGAATAGAAACCGAACCGAACCGAACCGAAACCGAACAGTAGCCGAACAGAACCCGAACCGAAACCTACTTACTAGAATTTTGGAGTATGTCATTGGCTTTTAATACAAACTATGGAATAACAAAGAAACCGTTTGAAATATGATTTGGAAAGGAGTACCAACCGGACTTCGTTAGAGTATAAAATTAGATATATGGGTAATGCTACTACTTTTTATGACCTCAATATTTTGCCACTTATTAATGACTTCTTCAGGAGGTAATCTACAGTATTATAACAAAACAATAATAATGAAAATATATCAATAATACTTACAATTTGAATATAACAACATAATTAAAAATTTGTAATTTAGAAATGTTAAATGCTGTAAAAAATGGTTGTCAATAAGTAGATAAGATATTATGTAAAATTTACAAAAATTTGGGTTAAATTATTTTTCTCTGTTTAAAATAATTGAACTTGATGCCACCATTTAGAAATAACAAATAAACCGCTTTTTAAATTAGCGTTAGTAGCTAACCATGATACTGCTAAAGTCTCCTATAATTATTGTTGACCTTTTAGATACATATTGTAGGTTCAGATGGACAATTTAGCAAATATCTTCACATTAATAATGAGATTTCGATCTTAAAATCTCATTCAATTTTTCTTCCACTTATTAAGTATATGTACGGATTTCTCCGTAGAAAGCAAACGCGCACTGAATCGATTCGGTTTGGTCGGTTCGGAACGATACGCTTGACATGGCAGGGTATATCGCGCACCGAATGTATTGTTACCAGCTAATTCTCATGCAATACAATAAAAACAAAAGCGAGAACAAGATTTCAAGAAGATTCAAAACATTCTGTATAAAAGGGTTCACAATGTCCGCTAAGATTTTTTTTTAATTTTACGCATGTAAACAATTTTTAAATATGAAAAGGCAATATTTACTAATATGCAATTATTATTAAATAATGTTTAATTAAATAATATAGATGTGTTTACTTTAATTAAGCTTTACAAAAAAAAATCTTAAAAGTACTTGGATTTCTTTTTCCTAGTTTAAAATACTTATAACTACTTAAAAAAAGTAAAATTCAAATTGCTATAAAATTCTCTTTTTTTAATTAAAATGCTATAGACTAATCTTAATTAGAATATTTTCTCAAAGATAGTTATTAAGTAGTTTTCTCAAACATTTTTGGTCAGAAATGAAATAATGACACAATATAACTGTTTAAAGTATATGCTATTAGAAAGAGATTTGAGTGAAGAAAGAAAAACAATATTAATCTCTGTTTACATTTATTATGTGGTAGTTATATATTTCGGTTTCTATAACTTTTTATTCCTGCTTTTCCCATTTCTTGCTTTCTATTATATTTTTTGTTTCAAGCTTTGATATGGATTTGATTACTCCTTACGCTATTTCACTAATTATTGATTGAATTCTTATGAGATGAATTTCAGAGAATATTAAAATGTACTAAATTGTAATCAATAACTAAATATTAAAAGAATATGTCCCAAATTATAATTTAAACAAAATAATTATCTTATATAAGGAGACATGATCAAGAAAGAAACTGTATAAAACATTAAGTATTTAAATTTAGTGGTCAAATGTATTGAGTCACATAAACAAATAATAGTATCTACAAATAAATGCACAAATTTAGCTCTAATTTAAGACATTTTGTTTAAATAAAATGCGAATTTATGTGAATTTTTAGTAAAAGCGATGATACCAACAAATTCAAAATTAATTAAAAATAGTGGTTTTACTTGATTGAGACTATTATACTTTGCTGAATGGATATAAATAGAATTAGAGCTATGAATCTGGACAATTGAGAAAAGGTGTC
This sequence comes from Protaetia brevitarsis, assembly GCA_004143645.1. Taxonomy (NCBI): domain Eukaryota; kingdom Metazoa; phylum Arthropoda; class Insecta; order Coleoptera; family Scarabaeidae; genus Protaetia; species Protaetia brevitarsis. The sequence continues at coordinate 2,059,649 of RXPK01000234.1, read as the reverse complement.
AACAAATTAAAAGTTCTAAAGGGTAAAGAAAATATCTCCTATAAAATTAAAAACACAAGAATAAAAATAATCCATTCTCGATTATAAAACAAGAAATCAAATAATAAGTAATAAGTGTTTGTACGTTCCAAATAAACATTTGGAAAGCACTGAAGATCCTTGGTAAGGTGAAACATATGTTGGGGAAAGTGGTCGAATTCTGCGCAGGCGAGTAATTCTGCGCATTTGTGTTTCAATATTCACATAACTAACTCAGTCGTGTGTACGATACTGCCCTCTAGGGCAAGCGAGAAAAGTTAGTGTGAAGGAGAAGACGCCATTACTTGTGTTTCTTTCGTCTGGGTTTGCGATATATTATCGTATCTAATTGCATAGGATAATCTTTTTGTGAAAAGTAAAGTATAAAAATTTCATTTGCAAACAGTAATATCTATAGTTAGTAAAGAATTACAATTACATTTCAATTTAGTACATTTTGCTTCACACGTACGTACTTGAACTATTTCGTTCCTTAAAAAAAATAAAAAAAAAATAAAGCTCAAAACTTAGTGTGCGCAGAATTGCACCATCCAGTCGGGCAATTCTGTGCACACTAACAATAAGTGCTCTAGTGCTCTTTCTAGCAAATGTTGAATGTCTAATGCTTTACATTTTAAAAAATCAACTACGTTATGGTTTTATTAAAGGTAAAATAGCTGTATGAAGTTAAATGCATAGAATTCGACCACTTTCCCCTACGCTAATATCAAGCGAGTGTTATACACGCTTTTAATGTGACCTAATTGTTTATATTTAGAAAGAAACAAATAAATTAAAAAATACATATATTTGACTGCATTGAAAACTACCAATTTTTTTATGCAATGTTTCTACGATTCTTTTGAATCGTAGAAACTTCTCTATTGGTGCATTACCTCCGGTATTTTTATATTCCAAACACGGATATGTTTGGAATAAATCTTTTTTGAATCTTTCTAATAATTTCTAATAAGTTTCTAATAAAACTTTTTCATCTCTTTCTTTTTACTCTTATATTTGTTAGCACCCAAATACTAATGGAGCGAAATAAATTTTCATTTCGGTTCGCATCACACAAAACTCATGCATAGTAACTCAAATAAATGACCTGATACCAATGTATAACGACAGAATTAGAAAATACCAGTGTTTTTAAACTCAGATTTTAAGACGATGCGGTGTTGCAACAAGCAAATGGTCAAACTAAATACATCAAAACCAGCAAATCCAAAATGGTAGATACTAATTTATATATAAAAATTGGTTTTCTCTGCTCCAGTGACTTTATTATTTAGTGTTATTTCCAGACCCGAAAATTTGTTTTTTCTTTATGTGAACCTTCACATTGTTTTCTTTGTTTATGTTGATGTTCGGACACTTATGTGCTTTACTGTACATCAATCGTACCGAACGTGTATTCTACGACGAAAAGTTCGCTTGAGGTCGCACATGCAAGCTGAATAAATCTACGCCATACATATGTGGCATTTTGCACGAGAAATTCATAATACATGCCCTTTAGGCAGAATGCTTTTTGCACATTTTTGAAGAGACACGTTGTGCGGTTCTATTATTTGAACTATATACTCAGCTAGAAATTATCGTCGTTGAATTTAACACGCTCAGATGTATGCATCTTTTTTAATAAATAATAAAATAACACGTAGAAAATTTTACGCTTATGCACCGAAATCCGAGATCGTTAAATCAGTTTAATGATTCTTTAAATATTTAGGAGAAGCAGAGCTGAAGCAAGTATGGTTGAAGGGCTGACAGTAGGAAATTCCAAGAGTCACAAGAGCAATTCGATATTATTGCGGAACTTGATCTTATACGCCATAAAGATGTAGTAAATCTTTGATGTAAATTTCAACGTCAAACTCCGGTTATTATATCGATCTTCACGTTTGTAAGGTCTACGCTGTATTGAATACCTTCTTCGTATTATTGCTCAAAACGAAGGTTTCAGTTTTATTATTCAGTTAAGAAGTATATATTTCTCTCCGCCAATGCTAAAATTTTATTTTCTTTTGGAAATATTTACGGTCGGATTACAAATTTATTCAAGAGGAAAAAGTTAGTACTTGCTCCAAATACCTAGGGTGTTGTGTAGCAATTGGTGCGTGTAATAAATTATTTACATTCAACTCAATAATATATTTGTCGAATCCATTTCACAATCATAAAATATGTTTGTGTAATATACATACCTGCAATAACTGCCAACACAAGTTCACATCGAGTTAAAATATTTTCAAATAAATATTTATTCTAGGTAACGGATAAAGGTTATTTTAAAACAGAATCATCTATACACAGGCTGTGTATAAAATCATGGAAGGATTATATATAGCAATGTTTGTTGCACATTTCCTGATAAAAAAACATCTAGTGTTGTATTTGGATTGCTGTACTCGCAGGAATGATTTTCTAAAAAGCCTACATGTGGCAACATTGTTATATGTTACTTAAGATTGCAATGATTTAAGTTGTAATTGACGATGCACTAGAAACAATCGTATGATCGTTGTGTTCTTAATGTTTATTATTGTAATAAATGGCAAAACAAGACTTTTCTATTCATCTAGTTATTAAGAAATTGTGGGTACTAAAATTAGAGTTCATTTTATTGCCTTAAATCTGGAAATTTAAAGCAATTGGTTTCAATATACAGTTACAATCTTTGCAGTTTGGTTTCAATCACTCGTTCCAGTATTTCAGGAGTATTTTTCAACGCTGATAGTTAGTTTAGAGCTAATTATATCAGAACAGATATTTTGGAGCGGATGCCGTTGCACAGCTGTCAGCACGCCTATCAAACGGCAAATCCACTGAGGCTGCATTAGTGGAGCTGACGGATCGAATCCAAGATGCACTGATGAATAAGGGAACCGTAATGTGCGCCTTTCTAGATATCGATGGCGCTTTTGACAACTCCACACGAGTCTGTCAAAAAAGCATTAATTATCAGGGGAGTAGATGGCGTGACTTCCAGATGGATGTCGCAGTGGCTGTCTATCAGGCTGGTGGAGGCGGAGGTGGGATATAAGACCATCTCGGCTAGTACGACCAAAGGATGCCCCAAGGGAGAAGTTACGTCCCCATTTATGTGGAGCTTAATACTAGCGGAACTCTTATGCGGGCTGATTGATCTAGGCATACCTTGTCAAGGATATGCTGATGATATTGTCATATACGCAAGAGGCAAATTTGAGAATACCCTCTGTGAACTATGTCACAGGAGGACTAAACTTTACGAGAAGATGGTGTCAATCGGTATACCTTAATAGCATTCACCTTAATAGCATTCACTAATTGTAAGAAAAGAAAATCCAATCTTAAAACAATAAAAATGGATGGGCAAAATATAGATTGGAAAACGGAGATTAAATACCTAGGCCTTACCCTAGACAATAAACTTCTATGGAACAAACATGAATCTGAAGTAACTAATATGGCCAAAAAAGTCCTGATGGTGTGCAGAAACTTTGCAGGGAAAAATTGGGGATACAACCCAAAAATACTGCTTTGGATGTATACAGTGATAGTGAGACCGATCATCACTCATGCATCAGTAGTTTGGAGTAGATGTACTAATCTGGCCACCGCGAGAATTAACCTCTCGAAATTGCAAAGATTAGCATGCGCATGCATAACTGGGGCTATGAGAACTTGCCCAACAGCAGCTATCGAGGTAGTATTAGGTCGTACCGCTCTCCATGTTGTGATAGAGAGCGTGACAAAAAGAACTACACTCAGAATGGTCAAGGAAGGAACGATTAGGCATAGGCCTCAATCTCCTGACGGCGATCAAACCTGGTAAATGCCCCGGGATGACATGTCAAAAAAAATCAGCTTTGTGAAGGAATTCACCATAAAGCTTACAATTAGTGACAAGAGCGAGTGGGATTATAGCATCATTTTGAAATTGAATAGAAATGCCATCCAATGGTACACTGATGGCTTCAAAGCAGCAATGGGAACTGGAATTGGAATATATGGACCTAGAGCCAAGTATTTCGAAAGCTTGGGAAAATACCCAAGTATCTTCCAGGGGGAAATACACGCAATTGAAAGATGTGTCCAGTTCAATATTGATAGAAATTATCGAAAGCAGAAGATTATCATCATGTCTGATATTCAAGCAGTCATCAAGGCGCTTAGCTCAGGAAGAGGTTCGGGTCACACAGGAGTGGAAGGAAACGAGATAACGGATAATCTCGCAAAAAAGGGGGCTGGAGTAGCTTTTGTAGGCTCTGAACCCTTTTGTGGGATAAGTAGCAGTACAAGACTGAAGAAACTGAGAAGAGAAATGGAGCAGCGAATATTCAATTATTAGAATCTCCAGGGAATGAGACAAAGTAAAATAATTCTGGGAACCTATAACCAGAAAAGGTTTACAGAATGCATCAACTTTAGTAACAACAATGTTCACATATTAACAGGAATACTCTCAGGCCACTGTAAACTGAAAGGACATCTGAGTAAGCTTGGATTCGCAAAGGAATCTGAATGTAGATTTTGTGGGGAACAGAATGAAACACCCATCTATCTCCTCTCAAATTGCGTAGCCCTGTGCAACTCAAGGGCGTTGCACCTGGGAACATGTGAAATCGAAGAGGGAGACTTACCTAACCTAGGGCTTTCTGATATCCTACACTTCCTGAAAGGAATAGGATTGGAGGGCCAGCTGTAAAGCAGCAAAAATAGGGGACACAATAGATCTCTTAGGTCGCAGTGTAACATCTCCCTCCTCACATACATACGCACATACGTACACTGATGCGTTTATTCGTTCCTTTGCATCGTCGGTTATTGAAAAGGATCCGTATCATACACTAATGTTTTGATAAAACCTCAAGCAAAATGGTCTAAACGTTTCTAACACTAAGGGCATAGTGAGTGGAAGCTACAGCATGTGAGATCGTACATTCAATGGCATGTCACGAAATAACTTCTTCTAAAACGTTGAGGTATTCTAGTAGCATCCAGATGGTTCGGAAGGTAAATTGATTCCAAGAACCGTATGGTTTATTGTGCCTAACCATACGTTAAGATAAAACCTTGATGAGCATACTCACGAAATTGGGATTTCCTTCTGCTTAATAGTGAAAGTTATGGATGTTGAAGACTCCTCTGTATTAAATACGCATTCATCGCCCCAACAATATGTTTCAGAAAACCGTCATCATCACGATTCTGATTGAAAATCGTGTTGCAGAAATTCAGTCGGAGAGGGTTTTCACAAAAAAAAAAAAGAAATGTTAGCAACGTATCATGGGTGCAGAATGCTTTCCTTTAAAATTCAATGAATGGTTTTCTGGTTTAGGATATGCATTGCAGCAGCTAACTGCCTTGTGCTAATTAGGGACTCCGTTTGTTAAATATAAAATATTTAATATATTATTTTGTTTAATATAAAATGCGACAGGTAAGCATTTTCTACTTTTACATGGTGTTTCTGCCTTGGCTTTTTGGCATCTCGACGACTTGGTATAAATGAGCCCTTTTCCGCAAACGTTGGACCAACCTTCGAGACACATTGCTGCTCTGGTTTGGATAGCACGGTATTCTCGCATTGCCTCGTCCTCATTTCCATTACATACAGCATGTAATGAAAATGTATCTACTAGATAAATTGGTCTAAAGCTTCTCCAGAATATTTGTTCGAAATTAGATTCCATTATATACATTACAACGGCTTCACCTCCCAAAAGTTTATATCCGTATCCGTGTACTACAAGGATCTTACTTAGGACCTCTTTTTCATTATTTATATCAACGACTTGCTTGAATCGCTCTCTTGTTATCATCGCGTAAGCAAGCGATCTTAAGATTTATTCGAAAATCTTATCGGACGTGGATGTGCAAATATTCCAAGAAAAACTCTCAACAAAATCTACAATTGGAGTACTATAAATGGATTATATCCCAACATTAATAAATGTATAACCATGAAATTTACACGAAGGCCATCAATTGTCTTCTGCTGAGGAATTCACCGATGTAGGAGTTATGCTTGATCGTAGACTTACCTTTACGCAACATGTTCACCAACTTGCTTCCTCATCCTCGAAGAGGCTGGGTTTCGTGATGCGTGCTACCTGCCATTTTACGGACCCAATGGTTTTTAACACACTTTCCCACTCTCCTTTGTCGTGGGGCGTTTGGAGAATGCTTCAATCGTGTGGTCACCATGTTGTGTCCCATCAGTTACACATTGAGCGCTTACAACGTCGCTTTAGAAAGATCCTGTTTTTTCGTTTGGATGGTAGCTATTCCCATAGAGATATGGATTATTACGGCCTTTTGATGAGACATGGAGTGGATGCTCTTATCAAGCACTATGGGCACTATGAACATACTGTTCATAGTGCCCGTTTCTTGCGGAAATTAATTCATGCTAAATGTTCCTTTTCTCCTGCCCTGTTTTTCCTTTAATGTTCCTCGCGATTGTTCCAGATTTTCCTACGTAATTCCCCATTTTTCCGAATGTGTCACAGTGCTAACAAAATTTATAAAGTTGTGTTTTTTGATAGACTTAGATAACTTTTCCTTTTTTGTAAACTGTTTTTCTTTTACGTGCATCTTGTTTTTTTAATTATATCTTATAATATTGTCCTGTAATTGGTTACTGTTGGGCAATAAACATTATTATGATTAGTACAACTCTGAAATGAGAACACTATGGTATTATTGCCGAATTTCGCATTAAAAGTTTAAGTTTTTTAATGAGAAACTAAATAGCATATGAAAGGTCACTGGAGTAGAAGATAGGAACTAACTCTTACAAGAGAGAATTGGTACAACTTATCACGACAATGATCACATGACTTCAAAAGGCTTTTGGAAGCAAAGTGCAAGGTGTAGGAAGTAAACTAAGGTAAAACTGAATTTTCGTGTAGGTATTTTGCATGACATATTCCACCTCGTGTACATTCAACATGTGATAGCTACTGCTCCTGAGTAGATCACCATCCACAGTGTTTGCAAACAAAAGTAGGTATACCTATATGAACGCGCACAAGTAGAATACTTATTACCCTTTCTGATAAAAAAACGTCTCGATCAGTCGATTCACGTTGACGGTGCGAGTGATTTATAAGTGTATGCTTTTTTCACAAGTTGTGTACGGCCAAATCGAATTGAAACTCATTATAAAATAAAAATTACTTTACTAGTTGCGATATCTACCAATAGTTAAAAACAGGTTTGGACGAAACCAAAAACGAAAATCAATACAAAGGAAGCCGTGGGTATACATGACCGTTTCCAGATAATTGTGTTTCTAGATAATTATCAAGACAAATAATTACTAACGGAAGGTCTTCAATGTTTGGTATATTCGAAAACATCTACACACATTTTGGTTAAAATAATTCTGGACCCAAAAGATACTTAACACAATAAAGGACGCGCCGCTTGATTTTAATGACAGTATAAAGTAATATTAATTATAACCGCATTTATGCTTGCGTTAGCAGAAAGAATGATATTCCTTTAATACGAAGGCGGTTTCATTTGTGTCATTTAAAAGAAAAACCGTAATTATTATAAGCCTTTCACCAGTTATTGTTATCTACTTTGATAAGTGCGTATGTAATAAAAAAACCCAGAGAAGAGAACAAAAGCCCTTTCTCCGTAGATTTGCATTCTGAATAATTAAAGCGTAAACTTGATAAGTTGTAAAAAAAAAAACGAGCGTATTCTAATATTTTCAACAGTAAAAAAGGTATTACCTTAATCATTTCGGCCTGATAACATTTATCTGTTTACTCCACTCGCCTTTCATCTCATGTTTTTGGTGCTGGTGTAAAATTGAGTTATCAAGATAAATTATTTGTCTGAAAATTCATGATATTTTAGAATGCTATGCTAACATAGGCAGTATTATTTAATAATACACTGAGACAGAGGACAGTTTCAGTTAAAAAAAAATGTGTTAGACAACTAAACTATTTGTATTCTGAACAGTTTCCAGTTTTAATCCAAATGTTTGAATTTATTTCGTGACGCAAAAATACTTACATGTTTCTTCATTCAAATATCTATTACGATTTGAAACTTTTGCAGCGTTGAATGAAATTTGCTCATTCCAACAAATACATGGGTGGTTTGAATAAAATTGTCATTGTATTGGAGTAAAAGACTAGAAGTACTCGATAGCGTATATTGGAGACTAGAAAGTTATTTTAGAAAATGTGGAATACTCCTCTGGTAGCTCTCTTTTGGTTTGTTTCTCTGTTGAATATGTATTGGCAGAATGGGTTTGTAGTTTTATTTGATAACAATGTAAATATCTTTTCCAGTTTGCTTTTCCAATATTTTACAACTTTAGCCCTGCTGTTTAGATAATGGCAGATTTGAATGTTTTTAACCTTTCAACATTCTAATATTTCCACTTTTCTATCTTCAATCATGAATTCATAATTCATTGATCACAATTTACAGTTCACAATTGATGATTTATGATGATTAAAATTCGTTACACATTCACCAAACAAACACTCGGCGGTAATGAAGTTTTTCTTAACTAGGTATATAACATAATAACGTTATAACTTATAGCAACGTTAACTGTAATTCACTGTGTTCACAATGTAATAGTAAATTTAGGTTTTGGATATTTTCCGATGCAGGTCGTGCATTTGACTGTGTTTTACTTTCAAAGCTGGAATGTTACGGAATTCGTGGAGTCGTTTGTTACGGAATTCGGGGTTTATAATGTTTTTTTTAGGTAGTCAAATTAAATTACAAATAAAAACAATAACGATATTTATGTTGCCCAAATACTTCGTTTATTAGTAGAAATAGGGGTACCTCAAGGCAGTGTATGGTCCCAAACCCTTTTTATTTTTTACAAATGATAATATTAGCAACTTTCTTCACGATTTTTATATAGTTATCTATGCTGATGATATTAGTAGTATCAGGGTCGAGTACAGTTGATCATTCTATTCTAATGCTTTCATTTTATTTCCCTCATGTGCATGCCAGATTATCATATGGCATTGTTGTATGGGGCACACCATTAGCGGCTCATGATATTTTTATAGCTTAGAAATGTATTCTTTGATATATGACGTGTGTTTATTTTACGGAATCACGCAAAAACTTTTTATTATTATTATTATAACGGTCAGGCTGAAACTAGATATCTGCTACGGCACTCAGAATGATAGGCGAAGCCGTACTGTCTGTAGCCACGGAGTCAAGATCTAAACTCCAGAAGGCCGAACAGAATTGGCGGCCATTCGAAGGGCTAGGAATGGAAAAATCGTGTTCTAGACAGAAGGTCTTTTAGGGCTGCCCACGACGTACCCAACTCGGATGGGGTACATGGGACAGTTGGGAGCAGCCAAAACACGGAGTCCCGCGCGATACAAGGTTCCGTGATAGTGCGATGGGGCGGCGGCCTTTGTAACAATCTTATTTCGTGCTATAACCTCAGTGAATCCAATAGAAGAGGATACATGCGCCGTCTTCAGAATTTGTGGACAGAACTTCACCCAGTTGAGCCGTTATATCCCTTCTCCCCCCCCCAGCTATGGGATCAGGTGGCGAGTTTGATAAGAAGGGGATACGATAAGGCAAACCCGAAGTAGAAATGGACGCGCAAAGAAAAGATACTGCCATATTCCAGGACATAGAGCGGGAAATGAAGCAGAAGTTTCACAGCATCCTAGGGGAGATTCTACAAAGAAAATTGGTTCCATAATTAAAATTATAGACGAATACTCACCAGCCGATTGCAATCTGGAGATGATGGACCGTTCAGTCTATGCGGGAGCTCAACTGGCCGCACCTGAAAGGAAGGAGTATGAAGTACTAATGTACGGGTTAATAGCAAATGTCGCTCGTGTAATGCAAAAGGCAAAGGACATTGCTATACCGGGTGAAAACTTGCAAGCTGTGGATTGCATTCTGAGCGACTGGAAATGAGAAGAACTTAGCTGTTTCGAAAAATGTTTATTGCGTTATTTTTACCCGAGGGTTAGTTGAATAATTCATACCTTAGATGTAATTTTGGTGCACTACACTTATTGTCGGGGTTGACATCAGTGTATATTAAGTTGCATACATACAATTAGCCGCACAATGACCGTACGTGACTGTGTTTTATTAACTAACTTCATTCGAAACAGTGGATGTAAATATTGATATAATCATCGTGGAAAGTGGAGTAGGATCAGGACAGTCTTATTCAATCTCACGGTAGTTAGCTATAAGGCTAGAGTATCTGTCAATAAACACTGTTGTGTAATTGTGCTAATTTTGGTAAATAGATTAAACCAGAGAAGGTGTCCCTTATAGAAATTGAATATACGAATAATTAGTAATGTTTATTCAAATTTTTGTGAAAATTTATTTTAGTTCTAAAATTTCTACAGGGAATCCCGATAAAGGTGAAGAAATTGTCATTTTTTTAAATAAGATGAAATTGAATAAATGAGTTCCAGTTTGTTTCTATAGCTAATGAGAAAGATGTTATTCAATAGTTTAGTTCACTTACAGGACCTTAATGTTTATTCACTGGAATTTAATGTTCATTTATTGATGTTTTTATATTTTGTTATAAATAGTTAAAATATAAATAAATAATTGCTTTTATTAACGCTTCTACATTTTGAAAAATTAGGGGGTTAGGGCAATATGATATAAGACTGTATCTGTATTAACGTGTGCCTTATCTCTACATGGCTAAGATCTTAAACATAGTTTTAATTATGAAGGTATTTCCATACTTGAATTAGAACCTAATTACAAAAAGGGATTATTTTTGGAACTGGTTAATATAAAAAATTGTAGTAATGCTATTAATTTTAAAACTGATACAAATCAATTAAATAGTATTTATTGCAATATTTTACATCAACAATTTTTTTTTTCTATTTATTTTATATGTATAATTGTAAACAATTTTTTTTTGTTAATATGTCTGGCTCTGACTTGCATTTAAATGTTTTAACTATTTATCATTTGGTCAGCTGTCATTAAACCTACAACTTTGTAAGCAATTACTTATTGTGATTTTCTATATTGTTTCATTTTATCTTGTATATTTTTAGTGCCTCCTAAAGATGTAAATTAAAACGAAGTATCGAGGTATTTATTTAGTTTTATTTTGACAGATCGAAAACCCGTGTAATTCTCTGATTGTTTACGAAGGTATTTCCTTTTATTCTATATTATTTCATACATTGGAACTGTAGACCATTTTAGAACCAATAAGGGAAAGTAAACTTTTATACGTAGTCAATTATAGTCAAAATAATCGAATATCTGTGTCCCAACCTACTAATAGTAAATCGGAAAGCAACCCAAACCGTAAATTAACTATTTTCGAAATTAAACGTTATAATAGTAGAGATATTCTAAATGCCTGGATATCCAATATTTATTGATTAAAATATTTATACATTCTTAAAAACCTCATTATATTAGCAAAGAGTTCACACCAACGTATGCTATTTTCTATAATAAATAGTAAAATATGATCTCACTGTTAAATGTTCATTTATTTATATTGTAATATTTTAGCACAATTAAACATGATCCAACAAGAATTAATCACCTTTTCCTCTGATAAAATCATGTTATAATAATAAATCAAAGCTTCAAACATTTAAATAAAGGCGAACCGGTTTCTCATACTTTATTTTAATCAATTTTTTTTTTTGATTTGGCACTAAAAAAATGGCGTCATTTAGTTATGTATGCTTGAATATTTTTTAAACGATAAAAAATATCCGGTTAACAAATACATGTTGCCTAAAATAGTCGTTAGAACTAAAATTTAAAAATTCTAGTAAAATGAATTTTTTATTCGAACAGCAAGCGCTGCTCGCTTAAACGCATCACGTATTGGTTTTAATTAAAAAATAGTTTAAACCAAATATGTGTAACTTCGGTGCTGTTTGACCTAGTCAATTTATTTTTCTCAGTGTACGTTTTGTAAATCCTTAAAGTTTACTTTTTCATCGTCAATATTTAAACTGCAGTATTAGCTCTAGTAACAGGTTAATGCTTCCTAGCTCATGTCGTCTAATTCAGCCACTCAGCCTAGGTTATCTGTAAATCGCTTTATTGCCGGGCCGTAAACTTTATTTATACCTCACTGTGATGCGGTATTATGACATTTCTCGTGGTATTATTGCTAAAGCGGATTTAGTTTGAAGGCGGATCACGTACCAGTCTAAAAGGAACGGCAATGAATGCGAAATTGGTATTGAACGTTAAGAGTTCAAGTGGATTGGGACAGAGGTACTAACTCATAAAAATTCGATAAACAGGTTTGTTATGGAAACGGAAGAAATCTAATTACTACCCTTGTCATTCGGACATAAAAAAGATTTACACGAGTTATTTAAAATTCCAGAATGTTATGATAAAGTTATATTTCTGTTAAATTGAAAAGGGAGGAGGTGGACAGACAAATATCACTGGACGTTTAATTGGATAGGGCGAGTGAATCATTATGTCACAAAAATCAAGTTCTGAGATAATTGAGTTTATAGGGTATATAATGAGGGTTCCTCATAAAATAAATGGATTAGTTATATTATGCTAGTGGCAGATTTTAGAAATGGGTCTTTTGCATTAATAATATAATTAGCAATAACTGCCACATATCCTTTGTCAGGTCAATTAGCACCTGCATATCGTTTTATTCAGACTTAGGGAGCGTAGACTTAATTTAATGACCAAAAATAAGAAAAGTAGTACGTCCATATATATGATGACATAGGGCTTTGATGCAGTATCAAAGTATAAGAACTGGACTTGGAATTGTTCCACTTTGTTAGCAGCACTCTTTTGGAAAGGTGTGAACTTATACATAAGTATTAGCGAAATGGCTTTAATACGATCGTAATTCAGTTTTTTAAGGAATATATCGTGACTAATATTAAATCTGCCGAAAGCCTTAGACTAATCCAACATATGCAGAATGGCAAAAGTTGTGCATCGTCACTTCCGATATCCGCGTTGCTTGGACGTTTAATAGTTAAAGTGTAGTTAATAGCATAATTGATTTTTTAAAATTTACTTTTAATTTCACTGGTAATTGTTAAAGACATGTAAAACCAGTTTGAATTGTTCATACTGTGGGCATGAAGCAGTACATTGAATAAATAATTGGTTGACGTAATTTGCTTTTCGATTTCACAAGAATTCGTTGAGATCTTTTGGCGATAGTTCTAACTCTTGTTGATTGGCGTTGTTGTTAGACCTCACTTCGCGGTTTATAATCTATCATATTGCTTTTGTTTTTTTATATTTAGTTAGGTTAGGGTTGGGTGGCCATAAAAGCCTATTTCACCGTGTCTTTTCATGTCTATTCGCTTTGTTCTAGAAAGCGTTCTCTAAATCATTTTTGAGAGCGGGACTCCTATGTAACATTTGCCCTTGGGTTCTCTGAACCCAGTACTAGTAACCTTGTTCTCGCTAGACCATTGCAATGGCACAGAACATGAACTGGGGGTTTCCTCCTTCTTTTACAAAATCTTCAAATGACGTCTTCTGCCAGGCCTATGTTATACATACCCTTATTGAATCCACAATAACCGGTCAACAATCTACTACCTTTTTGATGGTACTTGTCTTTACAGAGGTCTTTATAATAAATTTATGCCTTTATTCCTCTAAGAACTGTTTTACCTCTCTTTGTCAAGGTGATATTTACCAACACTTATGTATCCATTCTTTGATGAAGTTTGCAACTTGCGATATGGTAATGTCGAAGGAAAAGCCAGCTTGGACAAATGACTTTGGCAAACCCCATCTGGCCACATCGTCATCCGCTTTATTGCCTTTCATGCCCGTATGGCTGAAAATCCATGTCAATGTTTGTTTTGGGTGCCCACCTCATTCAAGTTGCATAGTCCGAAACCAGTTTAGAATCTACAGCTTGCAAAACTGGTCGTTTTAGGTGTTGCCTGGTTGCCCATATATTTCGGCATCTATTCCGTTATCAGTTTTAGAGCCGTATTTAAGTATACCAGCTCTAGTCTGCTGTTATATTGGAGCGCCTCTCTTCCAGCCCTTGTTGCCTGGTATTATATGACGATATTATCTAAATTATATTTTTGAAGCATGTAATCGATTGTCATTCTCATAATATGTGTGGCGTCTCCTTAAGTTCATCTAGTACTTATCAGTGGTCAGTACAGGGCTGCTATTTTCTTATCGGTGCATAAACCTGCAGACCTAGCGATTTTCTTCATAAGTATATCGCCCTGTTAGATGTAAGATTACATCAACTGCGACGGTAGGAATTAATTTCATCGCATCCGTGGCACACAGACATACCATCTTTTGTATGTCACTTAGCGTTATGGTCACCCTCGATTGCCGCGCTTTTGGTCACTGTTTTTATCTATCGTTCTTAAAATGTTTCTTTTTTTTTCATTTCAGATCGGTTTAAAGAAGAGGAGTGTGTCAATATTTGTTCTAAGTAATCGGATAAATACACTGATTTCTAGTTGTATAACAATTAATATAAGTTAGCTATGATAACGTAGATAGTAGCGCAAAGCGCATAGTAAGTAAATCAGCCAGTATACACAATAAATACCACCTCAATTTGGCATTAAAAAAAAAGCTTTATCATGCTTTAAATCGACACCTATTGGGTTTGAATCAGGAAGCATTAGTGCAAACAATCTGAAAGTATCATCTGCATATTCTTGCATATTTAGTAATTATCGGCATACAATGGTGTACAAAATTTTCTAATGTGATTAAATTTGTTTTAAAAGAAAAAATGCTTTATACCTATTATGATTTGTATAATTGTATAATTACAAATAACACATATCAACAAAATAAAGTGAGAACATATTAACAATATACGGCTCTTATTAATTTATTGTAATTTTTCCAGAATAACTTATTCATTAATCCATTGTTTTTTAGGGTCTCTTTTGCGCATAAAATTCCCACGCAAGTACAAACTGCACTCTTCTATCACCCGCACCCGTGTATACCCCTCACCTATGTTACATTCCAAATAAATAACTAAATTGCTGAATACCATAAACCTCATGAGTTAATATTGTGACAAAGTTTTTGAAGTTTTTATTTTATTTTATTTTATTCATATCGTATAAATACTTTTTATACTAGTGACAGAAATAGTACTACTTTAGTACAATCTCGAGGTGTTAGTTTCTTCAACTATAAATAGTTTGTGCCCATTTTAACTTTTATTTGTATTATTATAATATTTATATAATCCGTTTTTGAAAATTTTGTCAATCTAATCTTTTGAGTAATGATATAGTTTTAAAAAGTTTATGTTTTATTTGCTTTATTATTATTGGTCTTACTCTGGACTTGTTGGTGAATTGTTCTATCTGCTAGTGATATTAAAACACCTTTTTAATACGAATTGATTGACATGAATTATAATTTACATATATCTGTATTTATGCTATTGGTTATTGGTATAACTTCGTTAAAATTCCGTTTTTATTTATTTATTTATTGTAATGTTAAATCTGTTAAATTTTCTTTTCGAATAGTAAATTTAACATTTTGATGATTGGTATTGAACATATTTGTAATATAATCTATTTTATCTTCAGGTATACAAACAATATACAGTCATGTAGACAATATGCATTTGTGTAATTTTCTTTAATGTTTATTTACAGTTTTCAAATTTATATTGCATTGTGAAGAAAATAATATGCGTATCGTTGAAGCCTCCAAAAGAAAAGTCAGTGTAATCTTATACTATATATTTCATTGTCCGCTGACAAAGAACAAACTATTTGTGGGTAACATTGTTAATAAAGTATACATTAAACAAGTTAGGTTTTGAAAATAAGTGTCATTGCTAGAGTTGGGCAACTGTCCGGCGGAGCAAATACGTATTGCGATGCGGGCCTCAAATAATGTAACATAAATAAAGCAGATCAATCGTATTATTGTAATTTAGTATGTATTTATAAAACATAAGTCATATTAATAGAGTTGTGCAAATTTTCCTTGGGGACAAGATCGGAGAAAGCGGGCGAACCAATGGGCCACCTTGCGATGCATTCGCATTTTATATCACTACATATTTAGATAAAATAAAAAATTTTACATTTAATAAGTAAAACAGGCATTGTTATTACTGACTTGCAACTCTACGGTTCATCGCTTTGTTGGAGTACATGAGTTGGAGCGTACGTTCTGAATACGTATCTGCCGCGCCGGAAAATTTGCCCAACTCTAGTCATTGCTAATGTATTTTTTCACACTGAATCTAATAAAATCAATCGCATCTCGATAGAATGATCCATTCTCAAGATGTGGATTTTTGTCCGCTTTTCGGTCGTTTGGCACCACTGTGCGGCGTTTGAATAAAGCTAAGTATTTTTGTAGCCCTTTGAATGTAAATTACATTGCCAAGAACAATACTGTCTACTTCTCTATGGCGCTTCAAAATTTTCCTGTTATTGATATTTTACTGCCAACGGGGCTGCTCTAATATCTTTTATAATTTACCTGAAACTGACGTCTGAGAAAATTAGCAAATACCGGGAATCTAGCGAGCGTAAAGATTTGCCCTTGTTATCACAAAATTCCCATTTGATCCCTGTCAGTAGGTCACTTCTGGAATGGATAAACATCGTTTTTATGACATGTGACGAATAGCGAAAAAGATTTCCGTGCTCATCTTTAGCTAAAGTGCAATGCATCTTCTGTGTTTTGTTATTAAGTTCTACTGTAAATAATATTAATCAAATAACAACATGGAATTTAAATTTATGGTACATTTATACTGCTCGTGAGTGAGATCTACTGTAATATGTGTTGAACGTTCGCTAACTAGAAAAGTTTCATAAATTAACAGGCTTATTTTTCGGAATGAAAATTACGTTAAGCTACTATTTGTGTATTATAATTTTGTTTATGCCACCCTAAGTTGTTTGTTTGGAGACGACATACAAGCCATCTAAATGAACAGACAACATTTGAGGTAAGTGATTTATTGGCCGGCTTTAATTAACGTGATTTAGTAAATCGTGTGTGTTATGATGAAGTAGTGCCTGCAATTAAACTGGTTTTCAACATTGGTGTGTGAACAATTGCGATATTAAAATCGTTTTTGGGCAGGCAGACGTTCTAAACCGTTACTCATAATATTTACACGCGTATAGTATTACCGTAATTTACAGTGGGTAACGCTATAAATTATGAAACGTCGTGTCGGCTTCATATAGACTATTGTATTGATTAATGATAGTGTACACTATTTCGAATAAATAACGATCATTTTTAATGTTAACTGTATTTAACACCGGAATGGTTTAATTTTGCTTTGATTTGAATTAATGACTAGCTTCATTTATAGGCTGTATATTTATGCAAAAACATACGCTAAATATTGAAATGTTTATATCGAAATTATACACTGTTATTTATTGGTGTAAGAAAAACGGGAAGAACAATACCAATGAATGAATAAGAGAAAGAAACTGGACGATTTTAATGCTGCATAGATTGTCTCACATCTATTTTCTCGCGTATATACTCGAAAAGTCTTGAGGTAAAAAGTTGCAGTAAAATTTAATGGAATTGAGTCGATATTGTACGCACATAAAGTTATATTATTGTAACACCTCTCGTAGAAATAGCTTTTAAGTCGCCTGCCTCACTTTTTTAAATTGTGCCCACACCTTCTTTCGCAATTTTTCACAGTGTTGTCCCAATTACACTGGACTTTATGGTAGCTTTTCCTCCATTAGTTTCAATTAGTTTCCCAAATACGTGGGCAAATAGATGTGAGACACTGCATACAATTTTTTTGGGATTGTTCTGCTCTCTTATAATATTCAACATTATTTAGGCGCGACTTAAAACGAATACTTTAAAATTACTGTAATTGTTTACTAAAAATGAACTCCTATGATACTGCCGCAAGGGTTGCAATGGGAACAGATTGTCAGAAAAATTTTCATAATCTTTTGAAGACAAATGTCTCTCCAAAGTGTTCAATTCATTTTTCCGTCCCTGTTGTTTAATACAAATAATCAATGATGTCCAGACAATACTAATTTAATTTTATAAGGTAAGTTTAGAGATGAACAGAGGGCATTCTTTATAAATGAAATTTTATTAAGGATTAATAGTTATTAATACTTCCCAAGTTCAATTGGATTTTAATAAGTTTGGGGAGGTCGCCACTTTTTTTTTAGAAGTGTTGTGATTACTTTTATCGGAGAAGAGGCTTCGCAATTTTTTCCTTTTAGCTGAGAATAGCTGTCTTACTCAACTATCTCCTTTGGAATTCCCCGAGCACCAAAGCAGAAAACCAAACCGCCGCATGTTTAACTGTACATTAAAAAAATCCAACATGGTTAATAAAACCTACACCTTATTTATTATGGACCTAACCGAAAAATATTGGATTAATAGGAACTCGTCGATACTAGTTAATGCTTATCAACACCTTTCTTCTCTCAATATAAATCTTAATATTGATGTGACACCTGTTTTTAAAATTCCATACAACAATTTTATCAATCCCAGAAAGTATTCTTTGTTAGATCAATAAGTGATAAGTCTATTAGTCCTGTTAATAATTAAAATTTTAATCAAATATTATCTGAAAGATGGAATAACTGTTACATAATATGAATTAATATAATATACTATACTACTACTATAATACATACTATGAATAAAAAAGATGTAGAGAGACTTAGCGCGCATGTGAGAGGAAAATATTAAGAAGAATTTTTGGAGGAACAAGGGAGGGAAATATCTGGAGAAGAAGAACCAACAGAGAAATAGAAGAACAGTTTGGAGAAACCACAATAATACGTTATATAAAGGCGCAGAGAATAAAATGGTTAGGACATGCTTACAGAAGGGAAGAAGACGGCACGGTAAAGAAACTGCTAGGCGCGCAGGTAACTTCAACAAGAAGAGAAGGACGCCCAAAGACGAGGTGTTTAACTTCAGTTCTTGCAGACCTGAAGAAAGAAGGAGTTGAAAACTGAAAGACGAGGGCGAATGATAGAAGGGAATGGCAACGCATTATCCAGTTATGGGCCTCGAAGGCCTATGAACGCTTTATATATATATATATATATATTATATAATATATACAGATGGATCACGAATAAACCAAAATCTTGGATGTGCTTTTATGACCTACAAATGAATTTTCAGCAATCTTTCGGGTTAGTAAATAACTTCTCAGTGTATACCGCAGAATTAGCAGCAATCTATGAAGCAGTAAAATACACCAAACGAATTAATATCTGTAAAAATCTCCTGATTATTCTTGACTATTGAAGCGCTGTTCAAAAATTGGATAATTTTTACTTGGGATCAACTATTAACTCTCTGATAATAGAAACTATTAAAGAGATTTCCAACTTTCCTTTCATCACATAATTGCTGTGGATCAGAGGACATATCGGCATCGTAGATAATGAAACCGTTGACACTGCTGCTAAAAAGAGCTGTGATCTTTAGCAAAAAGCAATTCTTCTCATACCAATCTCCTTTAAATATTTACAATAAAATCTTATCTTCTATTAAAAAATCGTTTATCGAGTTTTACGCAAACACAGATACAGGAAATTTCTATAAATGCTATTTGCACTTCCACACAGCAAACTTTGGTTTCTTAAGACTTCAAGAAAGAAATTCATAAAAATCATATCTCCTTTGCGATGTAATCATGGTATTTGTAAACTCTACCTTTACAAAATTAATCAATCAGAGTGAAATCTCTGAATGTGGGGAAGAAAATTCCCTTGAACATCTTTTGCTTATATGCTCTTGCATTCAACAAGATCGCAAAATTCTGTTTCAAAATCTGAGCACTTTTGTGGTGAATCCTTTTAATTACTTGACGTTGTTACAATCTAATAACATTCATATTTATAAAGAAATTTATATTTTTTTGGTTACATCCAGTATAAATGTAAGATTGTTTTTGAAAGAATGAGTGCCTTTATTTAAATCCTTTGTGCGTTTTGCTTTTTACCGAGGTTCAGCCTCTTTGTGCAAAATGCCCTGATGAATCCTTGGGCGAGAAGAGCATTAACCCCTTATCCTTCCTTTTCTTTTTGTTTGACTTTTTTTTCTTGAGAATGGCGTTTGAGAGTTGCTTCTTTGATTATTTTTTTTAATATTCTTTTATTTAATTCTTTTTAAGACTTTTTTGCATTTTGCTTATCTCTCTTATTTTAATATATACATTTTAATTACATTATGCTGCTAGCCTCTGATAGTTACAGCCATGTAATTCATTAACAACAAGAACAACACCCTTTCACTTTGTCTAATTCCTCTTTGTTGTTTATTATATAGATTCTTTTATGGTATGGTCAGGCACGTTTTACAAAGACACTTCGAGAAACGTTTCTGTAGCATTTCTTTTACATCGGTTGGATAACAATTTTTCCTTTTTTTTGGATTTACTTGCAGTTGGGGAAAATATTGTGACCGATATTTTCTTTGTAACAACTTTCATTGTCTTTATATTGAAATTTTGACGATTTAGCCTACAGAGAAATTGAGAGCATTCAATGTTCGGTAGGTAGTTTTAGGAAATTTATCTTTTGCTGGCTATATTTAGGCATACAGCTCTTTAGACATTCACTTCTTACTTTGTCCAGATTATCTCCAAAATTAACATCTAATTCGGCCGTAGTCTGCGCAAATCTCCGCAATGTTTCTAATGCCGCTAAAATTTCATTTCAATCACTTCTTCATCTATAACATTATCTTCTTTGCCCCCGCTTTCTGCTCCCCGTTTTCTTCCAAAACACAAACTTCTACCTTACTGTCCAAAGCTATGAATTCAGAGAGCAACATTTTAGGTCGGATGTATTCCCGCAATTAGATTTGTCAAATCTCCAGTGTCCTGTGAGAAGAGGGAAGATTCTGAAGGTAAATCGACAGCACTAATGTTCCAAGCTTTATTTAAAGCAGTTAGTAATTGTTTGACCAGTAACATCATCCCAAGATATAGCCATAGTTTTCATTGCTTGTAAAATATTCCGTTTTTCATTTGATTGCTGTGATTCAATGCAGAGTAGAGCGTTACGCACAAGTCTGGTCTTAAAACGACACTTAAAGGCTGCGGTTATACCTTGATCTAAAAATTGAACTCTGTTAATAGAATTTGTAGGAAAAAATATTACTTTGACGTTTGACAGAACTAGTCTGTCAATATTATGTGCACTGCAGTTATTCAATGTTAAAAGCACATGAATGTCTTCACTGGCCATTTTCCACTGAAATCTAATCAGCCATAATCGAAATGATACATAATCCACCCAAGCATTCTTCTGATGGGTATAGTCAAATGGTTAAATTAATCGATTTATTTTATTTAGGCATCTAGGATTTTCCAATAATCCATAATTTCAATTGTTCTGAACCGTTGGCATTGCAACATAAAACTGCGGTTAGGCGATCTTTGCTTTTAGCACCGCCATGGCATTTAATGCCTTTAAAGTCTAAAGAAGGAACAGGGAGCAAATTATAAAATACATCTGTTTCGTCGAGCTTAAAAATATCTTTTTCGTATTATGATTTTCTTATATCATAAAGGTATTTAAGCCATTCGGTTATATCATTTTCATTTATTCTATTCGCTTCGCCACTTACAACATGAGAGGAAATTTTATATCCCTTTTGAAATCTCCACAGCCATCCATCTGAACATTCGAAATTATCTATGCCGATCGATATACTTATTTCTTTGGCATTTTCCTTCAGCAACCGACGAGACATGGGAAAATTTGAACTTCTAGCAGTTTTAAACCACACTAAAAGTTCATTTTCGATATCTTCGTGTGATGCCTTACGAATTCTTTTCATAGAACTCGATGAACCGGATGCGACTGCGGTATCTATTTTTTCTTTATTCTTTATAATAGTTGATAAAGTAGATTTAGGAATATTATATCGTTCCGCGATTTTAGTTTTAGTAAAAGCACCTGGGCTGGCACTATGGACAATAGAATTCTATTTATCGCTTCATTTCTACATCATTTGTACTCTGTATGGCAATAGGCGATTTCTATATGCCGCCATATTGTCGCCTAAAGGCGATGCGTCCACACACCTCGCTTTGAAGGATAGATAGATCGTTTAGAAAAGGATCGCATTTACTAGTTGATGGCTTACTTCACAGCTTACTTGTTTGGGTTTAAAAGAGGCGTGAAATATTTGGAATGTATAAACAGATCGCTTTTTTCGCGTAGAATGCGTCGTTTTATATTGGAGATGCGCATTTCTTCTAACGCTTCTTCTTCATCCACACACATAATTAATGTATTGGCAACATTTAAATCAATGAATAAAGATTAGCGAATAAAATATACAAACGATTTTCGCAGTCCTAACCTAAACAACTTCTTTATTCCCACTTAATGCAACCTGTGTGTTATCTTTTTCATAAAAAATACTGGGACGTCACGCCAATAAGTTCTAAACGGTTGGTGTTCATCCATTTAAGGGATTATATTTCTATTAATAAATTCATTGCACTATTTATAGGCACACAGTGTAGCAATTCACCATGTTGTCGACTTCAAACATAGAATACTACTATAGGAAACTATAATAGAATTCTATTGTACACAGAGTCCCAGCTCTGCTTTACTTCTTCCAAGATTTTAAGTTTTGTCGAAATATCTATCGACCTTTTTGCACACATTGTACGTACACAGGACCGACGTTATCACTGTGTAAACAAAATTCAAACTAACCAAAATACGAAAAAATAATAGCACGTGCAGACTACATACATAACTAGGGGATTTACCTACTTATTGCATGCCGGAGTTCGTGTTAACCGGTGGCTTCTATTGCACTGTTAATATATTATTGTTCGTAATTTCGTGTTAACCGACTAATTCGTATTACCCGAAGATTTTATAGAAATGACATAAAAAGTATATCACATTTTAACGGGGGAAAGAATAATGTTCGTGTTAAATGACAGTTCGTATTAAACGAGTTTGTCTTAACGAGGGAATATTGTACGATCTAGATTATTACAGCTAACTTATTACAAAACTGGAAGTCAGTGTATTTCAAAGAAATAGATGATTTTTCTAGCCGGCATGTTTTTACGCTGTTGTCCCACTGTGCACCGTGTGATATGCTTTAAGCTTTAAAATGTTAATTTTTCTAAAAAGTATAATTTTTATCAATTCGATTATTATATTTATCGCTGGCACAATTAAAACAGATCTATAATTTAATGGCTTCTCGTCTTTACTCTTATTCATTGGGGTTACTTTAACTGTCTTTAAACTTTTTAGTACTTGAATGGTAATATTTTTTTGATTGCTTTTGTTATTATTTAGCAATAACCTAGGCACCATAAAAGCGCTTTATTTATTTTACTATGCGCTCGTAAAAGAAAGATTGAATTGAACGTGATCCATGATAAATTGCACTATAAATTGCTATTTAAAAAGAAATTATATAGAACAATCGACTTTCGAATGATTGATAGCCTTCCCTCGAGTGCATTCGCAAATAATATTTTATCGTATAATAAATCATATGAAAAAAAAACAATAAACCGGACAAACGCGTATTATATTATTTATGTTTCAATGCGCTTCAATAAAGTTAAACAGTTCTATTATGCTACTATTTTAAAGGAACCAAAACTAGTCAACCTCTTTGGAAAGCATTTCAAGGTAGGTACTTGCTGTATTCAATACCTAACATGTTACATATGTGCATATAACATCTTTATCTCTTTCGTTGAATAAATCATCACATCAGCTACGGTTAGAACGTTAAGATGTTGGCGTTGCCCGCGCTTGGCGTAATATCTCTACCATCGGATTACTTCAATGACATTAACAAGAACTACACAAGTTAAATTAAACACGTCTACCGGAGAGAGCAATTAGAAGTTGATCGCTCTACTTAAATATAGTGGCGTTTGCTAATTACACCTAGAAATAGCGCGAAGGCAGTCAAGGCGCTGACGAAATTTTAATGATTTTTTTTTTGTAATGCACTGTGTATAGGAAGATACTTCTTGATGGTCCACAGCGAAGTTTTCTTTAGAGGCAAATTTATTAAAGCTGTCTAATTAACAAGTTGCTATAATTATATCGTTGGAGAATCGACGACTTACCGTTAACATTCTTGATCGAGTTCCTAGTATGCAATTTATTCTGTAATTGGTGCAACCTTCAAGGCAATCTTCTTTAAATACCCAAAGGAACATTGACTATATAAAGGTCAATTAGGGGCAGGCTACAGGAATATTTAACAAAATAAGTAACTATCACGTAGTTAGAAAACACTCCAAAATTGTGACAGTTAGGTGAAATTTTCATTTTTCGATACTTCCAGTATTATATTTCCAGGTAAGAACGTGTACACTCAAAGAAGAAACTAGTTTGAGTGAGAGAGAAAATAGTGGTAAGGCACTATAATGCAATGTCTTCTCTCTCATTTAATTTGGACGGATAGTTTTTCTTAGAGTGTACTATACCTTAATTGGTTCTTAAGAATTTTTTTGTAAACTTCCTTTTTCTTTACGATAAGCATATTTTCGTTTAGCGTAGAAGCAGCAAATTTGACAACAGTCCCGGATAGCGTCACTGGACTAGTTATCAAGAAGGTTTTAATTTTAGAATTTTTGTTATAGATGACTGATATGTTATTCCATGTATAACATATCAGTTATCCACCTTCGGAGGGATCTTATTTCTAGCATTGGTCCGGGTATCAATTCTCAACAAAATTTTATAGAAAATCTCGATATGACGTAAAAAATAGATGGCCCTATTCAAAATAAGAGAGTTGGTGCCGAATGGGTACATTTGCGCATTTCATATTTTTACGTAACTGCAAATTTGAAATTTACGTGAAGCATTAAGAAAGATTACCCTTTCACAGCTAGGTTTTATCTGCAAAAATAAGAACAATAACTGAACGGTACATGCCTAGTGGAACACTTGGTATATTAATCTATTTTTATTTTTATGTCAGGATTCCGTTTTATCATTACACTTTTCGAACGGTTATTGCAGCTGCTGTATAGTGTTTCCTCAACAAACTGCAGTATCAGCTTTCTTTTTAGTAATCAATTCCGAGGGCTGCGTATATTTCGTTTACAAGTTCCTTTCTCTCGTATAGCAGCTATTTGCTGATGGTTAAAAAAGAGTATATTTACCAATACACAAACATCGTTAATCAAACAGATTTTTTTATGTATATAGAATCGATTACACAAATAAGGCAAATATGTGCAGCTTCTGCTTTAGCAATTCTGGAGAGAAGACAGCTTATATTGCAAAACATCGAGCTTTGAAAACACACTTAAAATAATTGGAAGCCTTGGGCCATTGAGAAGTAAATAATTATTATATTCCAATCATTTGCAACCTACGCAAAATAAAATACTTCAATTATGGAACCTTTCGTTCTGTAAGCTTATTTATTAACGCATGATATTATGTCCTGTTCATATTGCAGTTTTCAATTTCTCACAAGGCTTTCTGTGACTTTCATGACTTTGAGTGGCGGTCCGATTTGGATTCTATTGCAGTTTGTTTCAGTTTCTAAATCCCGGTGATTCCAAAGTGGTTACGTGCTTTGCACTGTTTTACGTCGCGATCGTTTCATTTATGGATTTTAGTTAAATATTATTGTTAAATTAAATTAAGAATTAAACCCTGCAAACCTTAGCAGCCAAGGTTCGTACTTCTTGCTGATCCCAATGCGTCTTAGTCGTGATAGTCAAAAGTAATGTGCCATTTTTCGTTATTTATTTTCAAATTATTAGTAATTCATTGTCCGTCAAAATAGCTTTTTATTGTTCGATTATTAGTTCCAGTTTCGTTCATTAAAACCTTTTCTTTTGTGTGAATTACCCAGCATTGTTAGTTTGTCAGCGACTGAGTTGATTAACGTTGCATTTCCCGTTTCCGCCCTCTCGCTAAGCAAGGGAGACGCACACGGAGGCTTCTTAAACATCTCACGGTCTGCAGTTCTCTCCGTGAAAGTTTTACTAGTTACCACGTTTGTTGTGGGATATTGTCACCTCCAACATCGAGTGCATTTTCTGTTTTACCTGGGGCTGCTAGGAGAAGTGTCCGTTGCATCGATATTTTCCTGAAAAGGGTTTTACAACCAGTAGCGTTAAGCCGGCATTCGTTTAGTTTAATAGCGTCATCTTTAGGTCACTGGTAAGCTGACCTTTCTTTCGATTGTTAACTTTATTAGTTTTGGTAATCCGGTCCTGTCCTCTAGGACCTATTTCGTTTTGGTTTGAACTTAGGGTGAAAAAAGTACCTAATTTGGGAGACCGCCCTTCGTGGAATTTTCCTGCACCGCTACACGCGTACAGGGGAGCAAATTGGACCACGACTACGACACCAGCGTAACGCGTGTAATTCCCTCCCGGACGCACACACACGCCCGCCAAAGTTACCAGCTAAGTCTTCACTATTATTTTTTTCTCCTTTCTTTTGTTGTACCGAATACAAATTTGAATTCACCTCAAAATCCTATTACGTCGTACAGACCGCCAAGCTGAAATTACTAACCTATATTAAGATTCGAATTTATATTTCTTAAATATCATCATAATAGTAAATTTACTTATTGCACTCTCACTTATACATAATTTAGATCACTAATTAAGTGTAGAGGTTAAGAGCGAACACTAATTGCGATCTTAACAGGTGTCAACCTATATATTAGGATTTGTATTCCACTGTATTTTATTATTTTGCTTTTTTTGTAACAAATATACAGTGTCACCCAAAAATTTGTGTTTTAAATAAATTATTTCGATCCGATGAGATCTTCGAGTTTGAGAGCGAACGAACCCCGTAACAACTGATTCGTTATGTATAGATTTCGCATTTACAAATGATTACGCAAATGTCTATCCAGAAATGTGAATAAGAAATCTAATCTCTTTAATCTCTTTCGTAAAAGTTCCGAATAAAGCCGACTTTACAGAACTAAAACAACATTTCAGCAGCCAATCATAACTAAGCACTAGGTATTCCCCTCAACCCTTCTTTTCGTAAAATCAGCGTTTAGTAACAACCAGTGTACTGTAGTTTTAAGGTAGTATTAAGGCCGATTCACACTATCGGTCAGGTCCCGGTCAAGTCACGGTTAGATCAAATATTGTTACATGCATTTTGTATTGTTTGACCGTGACTTGACCGTGCGCCCTAATGTGCATTTGACAATATAAAATGAATTTAACAATATTTGATCTGACTGTTACTTGACCGTGACCGACCAATAGTGTGAATCAGCTCTTAGGGATGAATGGCATCCGATAGTTTGTTTAATAACCGTCTACTGTGACCACCAGGGTTTGTCGTAGAGAGGAGGTTATCTTAAAGTTGATCCTATAAGCTCAGGCGTTTAGCGTAGCTCAGTATATTTTTTTGTATGGGATCGGTTTCATTTCTTCTAGAGAAAGGTAAACCTTTCCAAAATGTTACATGCCTAATCCTCGTAGCGACAGAGACGATGGCCAAAAGTATGCCTAAACACAATTAGCATTCAGTCTCATCGGAGAGTTCGATTCTATGTAAGTAGTTTCCAAATCTACAATTACCTGTAACCTTTTACGTTCAAATTTAAGTGATTTCTTGGTTCGCACTCCTTCGCACCCTCCAAACCAATACAATTGCTCCAGTATGCTGTTGGAGATAATCGATTCCAGCCATTGTTAGCCACACAGACCTGAGCAATTGATTCATTACGTGTTAAAGGTGAAATGTGATTAATCTAGCCTCCCTTTCTACAACAATGTACAAGGGTGGTAGGTCCAGAAGGGTTTCCAATGCCAATGATGGGAAGAAAGATATTGCTCTCATGCTTGCCATATTTGCGATCTTTTGTGTAGACGTAGGTTTTGCCGTGACTTTGGGTTGTTGCAAATTTTGTCAACAAGCTATCCCTCCATAGATTATGGTTGGACGTACTACCGACTACGAGTCGATGGATTAACTGTGGAGGTAGCGCATAGGCTTGCTCACACATACTTCGGCGTGTTTATAACGATAGCCTTATGAGTGACCTCTTTCAAATGTGAATTTACAAAAAGAAAAATAAGTGTAGCTCGTTTTTCTAACTTTATTTGGTACCGCAGAAATAAACGACGTTACGTGCTTATCTGGGTTACCCATATTTCGATCGATATGCAAGTTTAACTAATATGCTACAAAATGGTAGCCACAGACCACCGTCATCCGTAGTTATGATCCATTTCAGTGGTGTGAAGTTTACAATATATATTATCCTGATTTTTATAAAGGATTGCCTGGCTAATATTTTACTTAAT
The DNA here is from genome assembly GCA_004143645.1 of Protaetia brevitarsis. Taxonomy (NCBI): domain Eukaryota; kingdom Metazoa; phylum Arthropoda; class Insecta; order Coleoptera; family Scarabaeidae; genus Protaetia; species Protaetia brevitarsis. The sequence continues at coordinate 2,031,316 of RXPK01000234.1, read as the reverse complement.
AACAAGTATATACCTTTATTCTTTAATCTGCCCTTTCATAACAGATATCTAACCTTATACGTTTGATGGTATCTAAAAACTTATACATACGCACAGAATTCTCCACTACAGGTCATGCGCATTAGTAATCTCACCTCTTACTAAACAATGAGTAATTACATTTTTTTTTTACCAGTAGTAACTAGGTAGCCGAGGAGGTTGCACATGATGTGTCTTCTAAATCAATAACTTGTATAATATAAGATTTTAACTTCAATAAATATTGAATTTACAATGAAAATTCTAATCATTTAATGTATTGCCTGTTTTTATATTAATAAAGACAGTGCAAATATTGATAATATGCACAACTTATTGTTTAATAACATATCAAAAACATTTAAAGAACATTAGGACTCTTACTCAGGATGAGTACACTTATTTCTAATATTTAAATCAACAATCAAATACTATCCAGTACATTTCGGAAAATTAAATTCCAATTTAAAATGAAAGCAACATTTAAATCTCTCGCTATCTAATACAGTAAACTTCACTAACAATGCCCACCAACTTATACATAACCATCAAAATTTCAATTTAAACCGTCATTTACAATTATAGAGATAACTTCAAAGTTTACGAAATGCTAGATACTTATTTGTAAATTTAAACAACAATTGTAAGAAATACCTCCAACATCAGCTAGTACATACCCCAAGGTATTTCAAAATGGAATTTCCTCGGAGTGACAAACCAAATACTTTACAGAAAAGGATCCACATAAAGAGTACAATGCCAGTATCAGGGAATCAGGGTAGAAATCTCCTTCCAAGCAGTCAAGGTATATCGTGATACACAACACAGCAAAATGTATACAATTTCACAAAAGAGGTGTGAGTCAATTCAGTAAATATCTTCTAATGACGAATAATCCTACTCAGCTCAATGGTAAATAGAAAAATCACACAGAAGTTATTCTTCAATTTCAGAATCCGCAAATATAATTTAATTAATTACAATTTACGAAAAAAGTAAAACAATTTTCTATCAATAACCATCTTGTCTCCTTTGACCCTCAATCATTTATTTTTTATTTTATTTTTTAACACAACGAGCTACATTAGGTCTTCACCCCTGAATTAATATCCATACCAAGGAAACTTAGTTAAAATCATACAGGTACCGTACGATGAACATGTATACCTAATTACCATGGCTACGATGCAAATTAGTAAATGCTCAATACATACTGGATTTACAAACAGGCATGTTACACAAAATAATAATTACATTTATGGTTAATGAAATTCACCATATATTCCATAACAATATAATATACTTTTATATTTTTAAACAGGTAATGAAATGAGATAAATGAAAAAAAAAGTAAACAACCAGTATAGATACTTTCTTATCCATCTTCAAGATTTCTTGTTTTTGAAGATGAAGATGAATTACGCATTTCCACACAATTGTTACTAATCGGTATAGCACTAATCGAACCACAAACTATGGCCTATCATCAGCAATAATAGAGAATGGCATGGTGAGAGAAATGTTGCCGCGACAAATTTTAGTTCTGTGAAGCCGGCTTGGGGACCACTAATTTGGCGAGTTATTCGCACATTAAGGCAAAAATTAAGTTTACATAAGTAAATGTAAATTTCACTTTATAATTATCTTGCGGCCATTCGTTGGAATGTTTTCCACTATAATCTAGTTTTTGGCGCCTATTTTCAAAATATATGCTAAATAACATTCAGAAACCCTCTAGTTTGAGAATTTATAATTCACTTTATTAGCCTGATATAATAATAATAATAATAATAATCTTTATTGATTCAAAGTATCCAAAGATAATAGAATCAGTCATGTACATTTTGCCCAAAAGAAAAACATAAAATTAATTAAACAGTACATAAACCCTTAAAAATAAAACCAAAAATAAACATTAGAATAAACAAAAGAAGAAAATGTAAGTAAGAACATAACTGTAAGTAAGAACATAACTACTACTACTGACAAACTGCACTTACATATGTATAAAAAGCTTGTCTTAATTACAATAAAAATTCTTCGACGGTGTAATAAGCTCTGGTTAATAAAAGATCTTTCACTTGCTTTTTAAATATTCTGTTCGGTTGACTCTTGTATTTTGTTGCAAGTTTGTTATAAAGTTTCCTGCCCATATATTCTAAACCCTTATCCGTAACCTGTAGTTTAGATTTCGGCAAATGAAAATTGTCCGCTTGTCGAGTGTCATGATGATGCACGTTTTGGTTTGTGGTGTAACTGTCTTTGTTTTTATGGATGTAAAAGAGAGCTTCCAAGATATAGAGGCATGGCAAAGTCAGAATTCTTAAGGATGTAAAAATTGGCTTGCATGAGTCCGTTGTTCGTATTCCAACAATCGCTCTTATTAACTGCTTTTGGGCAATAAACACTGCTGTCACAGGCGACGATGAGCCCCATAGAAGTATGCCGTAGGTTAGTCGGGATTGTATCTCTGAATAATATAGGGATATCAAAGTTTCTAGCGGTAGGGAATTTTTTAAACTCCTAAAAAGATAGATTTTACTATAGAGTAAACTAACTAATCTGTCGCAATGTTCATTCCACAGTAAGTTATCCTGTAATAGATTCCTAAAACTTTGCCTTATGTTCTTGCTTTAACGGGTGACTGCCGATGTTTATGTTGCACGTTGTATTATACAGGCGTTGATAAGTATGAAATATCAGATAATTAGTTTTTTCTTGATTCAGACTTAATTTGTTTGCACAAAACCACTGATGGAGGAGATTAATAGCATTGTTTGCAGTTGCTTCTACTTGATTTAAATTATTTTCGGTAATCAGTAAAGTAGTGTCATCTGCATACATAAAAACTAGAATATCGGATGCAATATTATAAATATCATTGGTATAAAGATTAAAAATTACTGGACCTAAAACTGAACCTTGTGGTACACCGTGCACAATAGGAATACAAGATGACTTATAGTTTTTAATATCTGTTTCATTTCTGTGACGTATGGTTACATATTGCACCCGTCCATGTAGGTACGAAATAATCCAATTCGCTGCATTGCCTCGTATACCATATTCATATAACTTGTTCTCTAAAATTGAATATTGCACACAATCGAAAGCTTTACTGAAGTCACAGAAGATAGATAATGGAACAATCCTATTAGCAATGCTATTCAGAATGATGTTGTACAAAGATAATAAAGCAGTTGTGGTTGATTTCTCTCTTCGAAACCCGTGCTGATTCTTATTGAGTATATCGTGTTTATTCAAAAATGAATTCAATCGAAGCAACATACAATATTCAAAGATCTTTCCAATATTTGAGGTGAGAGAAATAGGTCTGTAATTTAACATGTTGTTTCTGTCATTCTTCTTATGTACTGGTGTAACTGAGGAGATCTTGAAGCATTTAGGAAATACTCCATTGGAAAATGATAAATTGACAAGATATGTCAATGGAACCAATAAAAAAGCGGCAAATTCCTTAAGTATTGCAGCAGACAGATCATCAGGTCCAGATGTATGTTTACTTTTTAATTTCATTACAGCAGTATTCATTTCAGATACAGTGAATGGGAACAGATACATAGTATTAGGATTTGCGTGTAATTGTATTGTCCGGAGTTGTATCAGGAATATTATTTATCACTTGCTCAATAGAATTAGTAAATGATGTATTGAACAAATCCGCAATCAATTGCGGGTCACTGATCCTCCCATCACCATGAATAATGTCAATATTACTGTGGATTTGATTATGTGTAGTTAATTGTCTAACCATCTCCCACATCTTTTTGGTTTTATTTTGTGCAGTATTAATCATATACGAATTATAGTTCCTTTTTGTCTCATTAACTAAATGTTTGTGCTGCACACTTCTCAATTTGTATAATTCCTTGAATTGAGGATACCTTTTCTGTAAGTTGTACAAATCTTTCAATTCCGAACTAGATTGAACCACTTCATGAGTTATCCAATTGCTTCTATGCCTCGGATTTTGGACCTTCAATGATTTTACCGGAAACGCCATATTGTAATAAGAACATAGGGTATTCATAAATAGTTGAGTTTTGTTATCAAGGCCTGCTGTATAATAAATGTTGTCCCAGGTCTCATTCTCTAAGAAGCAGCGAAATTTATTCTTATTACTGGAATTGAAAATACGTTTTTCCACAAATAATTCATTTGAGATAGAAGATAAGTAGTCCGTATCAATTGCAAGCTTTATAATTCTATGATCTGATAGATACGTGTCCTGTGTAATAACTTTTTTCTCTAAAGTGTAGTTTGTAAATATATTATCTATTCTAGTTTGTGTAGTAGCAGTAACCCTCGTGTAATCATCAACAACAGGTGACAATCCATAGCTCAACATCAGATCCAGAAGCCTTCGGGACTCATTATTATCCACATCAAAGTTGACGTTGAAATCACCACAAATAAATACAATATGTCTTGCAACATCAATGTAATCCAAAAGATTTTCTGTTTTACTTATGAAAGCGTCAAAATCTGCTGCTGGAGGACGATATAGACTTATTACAATTATATCTTACAGTATTATGCAACCATCGAACAGCACATACCTCCAATAATCTTTCAGTCGCAACGAAACTTACATCTAACTTCGTAGCATTTAATTCGTCACAAACAAAGATACAAGAGCCACCGCCAGTAGACTGCAAGCGACTGTAGTGAGATATTAATTTGTAATTAAGAAGCTGCGTAACAGAGAATTGTACAGATTTTAACCACGTTTCAGTCAAACATACAAACCTAGCAGGGTGCTGATGTAATATATGCTCTAATAGATTTAATTTATTATTTAAACTTTGAATATTTAGTGAAAATATGAAATTGTTACGCATCTTATTTTGTTGCAACGGTAATTGCTATTCAAAATTATTGTAATTGGTAATATTTTGAGCTTGTTTCACAGCAATTTTATAAGTTTCGCAAATTTTATCAAATACACTGTGATCAGTTGCATAAGTTGTTTTATATTTATTATTGTGCCGTAAACAATTTACGCATTTAGACGTTTCACAAGTGCAGTCTTTCAACTCATGATCCATAGCGCATCTTGGACAGCTGGTAGTGGAACGGCAGTTTTTAGCTAGGTGTCCGTACCGGCAACATTTGTAACATCTCAGTAGATGAAAGGACTCGGCAAGTCCGCACCGTTTCCATCCAATATATACACTTCTTTTTTGCATCAAGATATTAAAGATGGTTGGATCACACTCCATTATAACATTTACAGATGTTTTTTTATCAAATATACGAGCAATTTTGAATACAGAGTTCTTGGTACAAGTAATTTTATTTTGTTTCAATATATTGTCGGGTAATTTTTCTTTATCGGTTGCATCATCCTTATCGATATTAAATATAATATTTTAGGATTTAATTTTTCGGGTGCGACAACTGTATATTCCGAACCAAATTTCGACTTTAGATTTGTTTCTAATGACTTTATGTTTTCTTGTTCGCAGTTAATAATGACCGTGCCATTGTCTTTTTGTACTAATTTATTAACAGTCATTGATAAAGCAGTTGGATCAATATGAGTTTTTATTTCACTACATGTTACTTTAGAAGATTGATGATTTTTAGGTTTCACGATCAAGACTTTATTTGTTAATTCAATATTCTTTCTTAACGCGGCACTATATGTTCCTGGCATCTGGCGAGCACTAGTGGAAGTATCCTGTTGTCGGCTTAAATTTTCCAAGTATTCTATACGTTGTTTTTGTAAACTGTTTACGTTTTCCAGTTCTTGAATTATTTTATTTAACAGCTTAATTTCCTGTTCCAGTGATGTAATTCTTGAATTGTCTAACATTAAATGTATTTTCATCGGATTCATCGGAATCAGGTAGAGGTACTACCAATGTACAAGATTTGCACAACCACTCTTTCTTGTCCACTAGCTTTTTACTTTTAATTAACGCATCTACACATTTCATATGTATATAGTTATTAGCACATGTACTACACCTATGTCCACTACGAATCGAATTGTTACAAAAGTCACACAGCTTAGTCTTTTGTTTGTTAGCACTATCACTGTCACCTTCATCATCCGCCATATTCGTAGATATTACCACAAAGGTCATGCCTTATAATAAACGTAATTTACTCGTTCATAAAGAAGAATACAAAATTTTCAACCAAGGGATCATTTTTACGTTATCACAATAAAACAATGAAAGTCTTAAAATGCTGTTGATCCAACTGGTGCCGAAAATTTAACGCGGCGTCATGCAGCTTGATTTTCGCGTTATGACTTCGAGTGGTAAAATGATCAAACTTATTGTTGGAACTCAGTCGATTGTTGCTGACTTATGAATAGTTTCAGACGTCCTCTTGCATATGTGACAATCTACGTTATTTCCTATAAAAGGTATAAATTCGCGCATATAGAGAATGCCACAATTGAATTCTTTAGAAGTGTGTGTGTTATAATGTACTTATTGCTGTGAACTGATGGTCCAAGCATATAAGTAAAGAGAAAATGACAAAATTAATTTAGCTAGCTCAGCAAAAAATGAATTTAAAAGGGCGCCAGAGATTCTTAAATCTCAGAGTAATTTTTTTAAAAAATTAATAGTGGGCGTTTGCAAACTTTACTTTCTTTAAAATCCCCAAAAACTGAAACGGCAGATTCAGAAATAAAAGAACTATTTAAGATGATATTTACAATCATTAAATTTATTAAAAAAAAAAAAAAGAAAAAAAAAACATTTGATACAATTTACAGGATAAATAAAAACCGTGAATATAAGATTCTGGCATAAAACAAACCTGCATAAGATTCTACAATTTAAAAAGGACAATGCAAATCCTTTAGCAAACAAAATGGTGAATTCGTTCTAGAAGGAATTTCTATACCACAAAAAAAATCCACGTGGTTTCAAAAATTCAAAGCAAACTACAAATTTAATTCAAATAACGTAAAGAAACAACCAAAATTAAAAATGAAATTTAAAACAAGCTCACAGCTTCACTTCACCTACCCCGAGGTGATAAAAATAAAATTAAATTGATAACTACAAAAAAAAAAGAACGGAAAATTTAAACTCTACACGCGATTACTTCTAAAACGAATATTATTAAAAAGCCTTACATGTATGTGCACACCTATCTAATACAATTTAACAAAACAATTACTAGATGGACGATTTAAATCCAAACAACGAACTACATCTTAAACTGAAAAAGGATTACCAGAAACGGTAACCAAGACAACAAAACACGACTATACGCGCTCTCGTCTATCTGATAACTCCTTGGGCCTCTAGGTAACATTCTCATATATATAAAATTTATAATCTGCGTGCGATGACCGCAACGCATCGCAAAGAAAAAACTAGCAAATAAACTATACAATACTGGTGTACGCAAAATGTACAAATAAATGAAATTAACTATACACAACTGACCAAATAAAATGATACTAACAATTAAAAGAATTGTTGAAACTCTAACATGGTTTTGACAAGGCTGATTTGGAATAAACAAAAATACACATTTAAATTTCCGAAACCCGGGGTGCCAGTCCACAGCATTATGTAGCATAATGATTTATTAATTACCACAAATTGGAAACCTTTTTTTTAAAGATTGTGATCATTTCAAATGCACGCGCTTGAATTGGGGGCATTTCGAACATTCCTTTTCTGACTGTTTGCTTATCTAGTACCAGTTGAACGCACACCAAACTGCGTTTTATGCATTTTATTTCACATTTCAATGTTTATTCAGCAGAATAAAACGGCGCGTAAAAGAATCAATTTGGAACCATGAATGGCGAAGTCAGATAAAATCTCGGAGTTCGATTGTGAGTGCGCAGTGGGATTGGCGAAAATATAGTGGAACGTAGTTAGATTGCGATTTCAAGCGGATTCTTAAACTGTGTTAGAAGGACGTAATCGTATTTTACTATCGCCTCTACGCCATAAAATAATTGGTAAATTCTACCAACCCGCGATAAACGGACACCCAACCCACTCGATCGCCATCGGACTGTGTTTGATTAAATTTTTATCGGGCGCGTGTGTGTCCTTGTGTGCGTTTTATATAAATCAGGCTGTATCTGAAGTGTTAGTGCAAACGCAAAAGCAATCAATTGAATTAGTTATTTCAATTTCAAACGAATTAAAAAAAGCAAATGTTGTTACCAGACACACACTTAAAATAAACTACACTGTTATTAGTAATAGTTAATAAATTTTATTGCTGTGTATTTATAACTTTAATGATTGATAATAATAACATAATTTACGTCTCTATTTCCCAATATACATTATAAAATAAAAATTTGTTTGTTATATGAACTTAATTAACAAATTATCAAAAAATGCGAAACCGCAAGGTGGAATTCAGATGGAAAATTAATCAGCTAAAACGAGAAAAAAGGATATGTTTTTTAGACGATTTTTTGTAATAATAAATATGAATTGTGAGAATGAGAAAAATAAAATATGATATATTGCACTGGCATCATTTTACCACAAGAATAAACGCTGTCGTACTTTGGCTTTGAATGAAAATAGTATGCTGAAATTTTTGAATGCCGTAAATTAATCTAAAGGTGAGTTTTCCTCCAAATTCCCGGTAGACCCGGTAGCTGCTACCGGCTGCTTCCTCCAAAACACGCTAATACTTTTATTCATCAGAGAATATCGTATAGTTCCGTCGAAGATGAATATCAATAAAAAGACATTCATTTTAATGCTGCTGGATTATCAGACTCAAGAGGAAAAAAAATGTTATTCTTGTTTAGACAGGAAAATGGAAGGATCCAATACACTTTTAATCGATAATCATCTTAAAGATACTGAGACAAAATTTAAGGTTTTTTTTTCGAATTTCACAGCAGCTTAATAACGTATTGGAGCTTACCGCGACATCTTATAGTCGTGTGAAAGAGGATTATGAAGAAAAAATTAATTTTCTTCACTCTCATTACTTCTATAATCAAAAAACATAATACTTCCTTATGTTATTATTGGTAATGAGTGATGATGCATTTAAACTAGAGCACGTTATGAAGCCCTATCCAAACAAATAAACTTTGGAAGATCGTAACGGGAGTTATCGAGCTACTGGGAACGCTTTTGGTATTTTATGCAACATATTTCGATTTTTTTTTACTCCCGATTAACGTAAAGCTTTCAACTGTAGATTTTGTTATCCTTGCTTGTTGCTGTGCATAATATTGTGACGAGCGCCAATTTTTAAACTGGCGGTTTCGATGGGCCCCCATAGATGGCGCTAGCATAGCGGAAGAAAGGCCTACGTACGAGTTTCCAAAGAGGAACGACAAAGCGCAGTACTAAGTCGAAGATTCGTGAATATTCCACTGAATCTGAAAACACGTCCTAGATGCGTCGCGAACAATCTCGCAATTTCGGCGCCAGATATAAATAACACGTGGGGATTGGCCGAGAGTCAGTCAGTGGATACGAGTTGAATTGTGCAGATAAGCAACTAAAGAGTGGAAATAAATACGAGCAAATTAGTACGTGTGATACAAATATCGGTGGAATTATATCGTTTTACATAAATTAAGACATTAATAATTAAGTGATTTAATTAATAAGTGATTTTTAATAGTAAGTAATGAGTGATTTAATACTACTGTTTATTTTGATCTTATTTAATAGATTTTAAGTAGTCCGTAAGTGTATTAATAAATCAAGTTAATTTAAATATATCGCCTGTGTATTTTTATGAACCCCGACAACGTTTTAAGAGTAGAAAAACGTTACAATATGTTACACAACGAATACCTACACAGCAATCCAAGCAAACACCATAGAATTTTCCAATATGTGATTGAGTTTTAGCGAGTTGCTCAATCAGGTATTTTCTCTCAGAAGACACCTACAACAATTGTCATTTTATATCAAAAGTTAAAGAATTTAAAAACAATTGTAAAGCTTTTAGTAAAATTAAACTTACCAGTTTACTGTAGGCTCGACAAAATATTTTGTCGCCATCCTTTACCAGTTCAGGATATGGCTTAATCCATAAAGAAATTTTGTTCGCTATACTCATTGTATGTACGCGCAGTATTTAAAAACGTAACACAATTACATGCTGTTTCGCTCAAAGATATTCAATGAATGAATAGTTTATTTGGGAATTAATAATACTAAAACGTATATACCACATCCCTTCTGCTAGGCGAAATTAAACACGTGCAGTTCTTGGAAAGAGGTATTAGAGAAACCAATGTAAAAGATCGTTCTGAGAATTGTGTGAATTAATGTCTTTGTGTTCTTTTATAATATTTCGTTCAGGAAGTAAAGTTTATCATCGATAAGATACTTACAGATCAAAATTACATATTTGAAAAGAACATTTAATATATAAAATAGATTTTGCCAGATTGTTTGGATTAGAAGCATAAATTAAGTTTAATAGGTTTCCTGAAATTCCTAATTCCATAGACATGTCAATATTAAAACATAGAGAGAATCACACTGGCATTTAGATTTGTCTGAAGTGACGAATATTCATGGTTGCATACCTACTCTACTTTAAAAAAATTGAATTCTTATTTGTAAGTAGTAATAAGCATTGTAATTAATCCAAAGTAAGTTTCAAATGATATTCATGTGTATCCATATCTGTATTTATTCTGTTGTTAAGGTGAATCAAAATTTGCAATATCTTTTCTCTCTTACCAATTTCTTTATTTAGTTTATGCGTTTAGCGGTTTATTTGCCTCTGTGTGGGTATTCTTTGTTCCCCTTATCTTGGCGAAATTATCGAACATTTAGGGGACGATTGGTTTCATACGTAAACATCTGACTTACAAAATTCTTGAATTCGATCGCTATGTCTCCAGCAACCATAAGAGGCAGTCGTGTCTGTGATTGTCTTCTCAATTTAACGATTCTTGTTCAAATAATAGCCAAGTTATCTCAAATACCAACCTACAACATTGTATTTAAAGCAAATTTAAATATGTTTAAAATTTATTCACAATCTATTTGTTATGACTGTTGGGTATTTTTTTTGCCACGGATATTTTCTCGAGAAAAGATTCTAACCCATCGTTAAAAACCTGAAACACTATCCGATCTGGGCCCCATTTTCCTTGAATCAGGACCTGACTGAGCGCAATAAGTGTTGGTTTCCCGCACCTAGGTATTTCACGCCGATATCCGACCTAAATAGATAAAGAATTTTTTAGTCTTTATCGGAATTCAAAGTAATTATAAGAATTTTATATTAGAATTCTGGTCATCGAAATTCAAAGTTAATTTGGCATCTAACCACCGCCATCTTGTGGCAGCCTGTAAAAACTTCACCGTTTAGTGAGAAAGTGAGTTGGTAGTGTGTTTTTTTATGGCAAATTTAAATGTCAGTTTTTTACTATTAAAGATTTATGTAGTTTAATATATCTGTCTGACGGCAAAGGATATAAGTGGTAGAAATGCGGAAGTTTTAAGAAATTCATCTAACGTATTCTTTATGATTCATTGACTAACTAGCTAACAAACTTTGGAAGGATTCTATGAAATATTTATTTATTTAAGTAAAAGAACTCACAAATTTGCGTGATATTTTGAGTGGCATTTCAATTATAAAATTTCCAAATGAATTGAATGTGCAAATGAAACATTGCAAACTAATGAATGTTGCAAATATTAAGCCGCGTCTATATAAGCAGAAAAAAATCTTTCATATATCCGAAGCTCTTAGTAGTAAAAATAAAAAGATCAAAGGAAAATATGAATCTGGAATAAAGGAGTTCCAAGAACAGATTTCTGTGAGTTAATTCTGAGAGGAATTCTTGTTTTGTAAATGTATAATTAATATTGTATTTATAGTTTTTGTATCAAGCAAATTTTACGTTATAATCAATAATTTGGTTATATGGATATTAAAAGTAAGGAATAAAATTAGATGTATGGGTAATGCGGTCTATTTAATAAAAACTACTTATATCACCTCAATATTTCGTTATTTATTTAATGACTTCGTCAGGAGGAAATAAATTTAAATATAATAATAAAATTACAAGTTTTTGGAATTTGGAATTGTTAAAAAGTCAGAAAAACATTTTTGTCAATCAATCTGACTTTTTAACAATTCCAAATTCCAAAAACTTGTAATTTTATTATTATATATCTGACGAAGTCATTAAATAAATGACGAAATATTGAGGTGATATAAAATAGTTTTTATTAAATAGACCACATTACCCATGCATCTAATTTTATTCCTTAACGAAGTCCGGTCGGTACTTTTTTACAAAAGCATATACAAATTATTTAAATGTCCTTAGCCACCAGTAGTTTGCGGCTGAGATGTTCCTTTGATCTTTTTATTTTTACCACTAATAGCCTCGACAATGTCAACTAATTCTCGTTCGCGTATTTGGAGGCTGCATCAAGTCCAAGAAATGTTACTTTTTACGTTTTTTAGCTTAGCGAAGTGCGCACTACTAATCATTGCTACATATTCATACAAAATGGAGTCAAAGAGTTTAGTTGTTATTTATATTAACTCCCAATATTGCGGCTTAAAGTAGCAAATATTTCAAAAACAGCATTCTTTGGAATGTTATAGGTAAAGTAGTATTCTTTAATCAGTAGTCAGCATGACCTTCCCTGCAACAAATGATTCGCGTAGCAACAAAACCATTTGAGGCAACAAATAATAAAAAGAAACTTTTCCGAGTGTTTTCTAATACAATACAGATAAACACAAGAAACTGTAATAATGAACGATAACGTGGTTGGTTTATACCGATAAGAGGAGAGGTTAAAGCGATACGTTGGTTTGGCCACAGAATAGAGAATGACCAAAAGTTTCAACCGGGTGATTAAATGGACACATGTCTATCCTTTTTCAATTAAATTCTGGTGCTTTCTATACCCTTGTTCAATCAACTTTTGGCGACTTTTTGGAGCAATTGCATATTGCTAATCAACAATAAAAAATAAAATTGTGAATATGGGAGTGAAATTTCTGGTTATTCTCTATTCTGTGGTTTGGTTGTAGTCTGATAGGTATGGAAGTTAGTGAACAGTCTGTATATTTTTGCTGCAAATATTTTGATATTATCTTAATCCGTTTAATTCCAATAAGCAATAAACCAGGCGATTATACTATAACTAATAGAAATAATACTATAACCAATTGACGGTAAGGTATTCGTAGTTTTTATAACGGGACGATTGTTAAAGGTAGTTTGAAACGGGTCAATGATAGATAAGAACGAGTAGTCTTGTAATGCCATTTTGCTGTTTACACTTTTTTGTTTTTTGTTTGTGTGCTCCATCCTGGCTCTGCAACCCTCAAATACTGATGGTTGCTGATTTGTATACTTGTTTGTAGCACTTTTTGCTATCCATCCCTACTTTCATTCCCCTTTAACTACATTATCGTAGTACCATGTGTTTTAGTGTATATAAACCTAAATTTGTATCACCAATTAATAGTTTTATGCAGACAAAATGATTTTTACGTATCCGAGCAACGAACTGGGTCAGATTGGTAGAAATATGCACATCCTATTTGTTGTGGATTTGCCGCGAAAAATCCTTCCAGGGGATGTTTATGTCACTTACTGAGAGCGAAAGAGGATAAAGCACAACCGCAATATACGAGTGGATCGATATCTGTCTTACTATTTGTTAGCATTCATCTTCTACATGTTTGACTCACCTGCGAAATGATTTATGCAGCCATTATTTATTCTGTCACCGGTTACTTGGTGTTGATAGTTATGCTTCACAACGAGAGGGAACATATTTCTAAAAAAGGCTAATAATTCTCCACCGCATGCGATATATTTAATGTTTCGCGACAGGAAATTTTTATGTTTTGGACGTATACAAACACACAGTACAGAGTGTTCCAGACCATACACTCACTAGCTTTCCTTCATGATATATTGGAGCAAGATTAATGCGACAAAAATTTGGTAACAAAATATTTTCATCTTTTGAAAATGTTTTGTTACAACGAACGTATCTACATATTTAGAACACAATGTCACATAGTCAAGTAGCCAACTTAGAGTAGATGTACACTAGCGACACTTTCTAATTGTACGACCTACAGGGTAAAATAGAGCCCATATCTTTAACGTGGATAGTAGACGGATTTATGCAGTAACTGGCCGCTTCGAAATATGTAAACACAGATGTGCGGTCTCTCTGTCGGTTATTTTAAAAAAGCTTAGACTGGATTTATTAATGTGCGAAGTTGAATGCATCTCTTATGTATTTGTTATCTTTGCGTAGGAATAAATTTATTTGATGTTTGAAGTATTTCGAATAGCTGTAGTGTTATTAAATGATTTTAAAAGGTATTTTCATTTTACAGTTGAACTATGACTAGGAACTAAACCAAAGGCATGTTAATGATACAATAAATAGCAATATCAATGGGTTTATTACTTTTATTCATTTTATACGTATGCAAATAATAATGAAACTATCAAAATGGATCGCATGAAGACATTTAAAGTATTTAGCTATACTGAAATCAGTAAAGCACACCTCCGTTATGAATGAAACACTTTTTTCAATATTACTGAACACATGAAAAAAGTGTTTCATTCGATCTAGTTAATGCATTAACTAGATTGCGACAGCCCCTATGCAAGATATTAAACAATATAGTAATAAGGATTATTACTACTTCCACTTTTCGTGAAGTGGTGTTGCGCCAATTAATTTATTAAATGCAGAGAAATTTGTAGTAATTTCGTTATTGACAGAAATGCATGTTTGTTTTCCCTGCAGCGTTACCCAATATGCTTATATTTTTTAATCTAATTAATGTATGATGATTCATATCATTTTTTTAACTCGCTCCGGCTTCCTTCTTTAACATTAAATAATAAAGGAGATATGGCGAGGATGCATTCAAAACCATGATTTTTATATCAGATTATCAGATATTAGAAGGAAAAGCTCTACACTCGTCAGAAATATTTTTATTAGTTATAGTAATGGTATGTTCCATTAATATTATAATAACAAGATAAAATAATATTTCGATTATAAATTCCCTAGTTTCAAAGATTTTACCTCAAAAGTCTCACAATATTTTTTCAAAAGAAATACAAAATTTGAATTAGTGCTAAATTGAACAGTAGTGATAGCTATAAATACAAAATGCAGGTTTAAATTAGTAATTAATGATTAGTTTATATAAATATTAATTATTCATTATGTTAATATCGAAAAAAGGAGCCGGGGCGAATTAAAAATAGTTATGAAAACAATCATTGTGAATCAATTGGATTAAAAACACAAACATATTTGGTAAAGCTGTAGGGATTTGTAAAGAAAACAAAACATCTGTTTGTATACAATATTATATTTAAGGTAAGTAAATGAAAAAAATTCGAATTGTGCTAACCGAGGTAGGTTGGCAGGCATAAGTATGCGCCTTTGATGTATTTAATTCTCTCTATTTTATAAGATCAATGTTTTTTCTATGTTTATTTACTGCATTCTTCCTTACATTTAAAGTAGATTTACTACAAAAAAACACCGAGACCGCACATCTGTGTTTACATATTTCGAAGACGGCAGTGAATGCATAAGTCGTCTACTACCCATGCTACACATTTAGGCTCTGTTTTATGCTGTAGGTCGTACAATTAGAAAGTGTCGCTAGTGTACATTCCTGTCACAATTTTGAACAAAATATTTTAGCGAACTTTAAGTTTGTTCGCGTCGCATGAACTATTTGCACTATTATGCACTTTTGCACACTTTTGCATACAAAAGTGCATAATAGTGCAAATAGTTCATGCGACGCGAACAAACCTTTTGTCTCTCAAACGATAAAAGCAATTGTCTCCATATTTAATCGATTCTGTATTTACAATACTTTACCACATAGCAACAGTGCCTTTATGAAAATCAGCCCGTATCTCTGAAATCAGTTATTTGCGCACTAAAGCTCACATTTTTCAATATTTTACTCAGAATCAATGATAAGTAAGAGAAGTTAATAAAATAATATTTATATATAATAACCAGTTAAGTAAACATATTTTGGTCAGAATTATTTCAGATATCCTTATAACTTGGTTTACTTCCGTGCCGATTATATTGTAGCTAATAGTTCCTGCTAAAGTTCTTTCGTTGGCTCAAAATTCAATTGACCTTTATTTGCGATATTTTGTTAAAGTTTACGCTTCTTCGACTTTATGCCATAATTCATGTTTTTGGAAATAATCGTGTGGCTTCTTCATGATATACTAAATCATAGGTTCCCATCGGGGGCGGTCCGTCCCTTAGCGGGGGCTGGAGCTTTTCGTGGGGGTGGTAGCGGGTCCAAAGGCAAATGGGGGGCGTTATAATAGTAAAGGGGGAGGTCGCGGCGTACCTACGTAATTAGAAATTTAATATAATGAAATACTTTGAAAATACATCAATTTTCATGAAAAAACATTTTATCTCGCCGTCTAAGATATTTATCTTATTATAATGGCATAAATAAACATTAAAACATTTAAATAAGCATTAAGTATAAACTAACTAATTGATTCAGTTTAGGACTGTCTGTAACAAGTCTATGCAAGTTGGTAAGCAAAGACGTGATTTACGCAATCAAGCATGTTTCAACGAAAATACGGGAACTTGTAACAACCTGTTTGCAGGGCAAGTGCACCGGGGCACCTCAAACAAACAAAGGCATTCAAGTTGTTGCGTGCTCGAAAACAAATCTGTAAAAGGCAGGGGATAGCTCTTCTAATGCCTTCTAATATTTTTGTGTGCTTCGTCAGTGATCCATACTCGCGCGTGACTGATAAAGTAAAGAAGTCATTATAGCTATTAGTTTCATAACTTTCCATAAATTGGTTAAAAAGTTAATGTATTGAAATTGTGAATTTCAAAATGTCTGAAACGAAGAAGAAATTTCGGCAGTACAACGTTGAGTATTTGAAATATGGATTTACGCAATCTGCAACAAACCAATTATTATCTATGTGTTTAATTTGCCAAAAAGTATTTTCAAATGAAGCCATGAAACCTTCTAGGCTCCAAGAGCATTTGAACAAAATACATGCTGATAAAAAGGACAAATATTTATCCTACTTTCAAACACTTGAAAAGAAATATTTAAAACAGCCAACTATATCAAACCTTTTTGCATCATGTTTTAAACATGATGAACTACGAGCTTTATATAATATTTCATTATTAATCGCAAAAGCGGGAAAACTACACACAATTGGTGAGGAATTAATTGTGCCGGCAGTCAAAGAGGTAATCGAAACTGTTCTTCTTCATAACACACCATCAGATATCATCAAAAAAAATCCTTTGAGTAATAATACAGTGCAAAGAAGAATCCATGAAATGGCTAAAGACCTTGAACTATTATTGTGTGATTACTTAAACACCAAATTTTCCATTCAAATCGATGAGTCAAGTTTACCAAATAACGAAGCACTATTCTTGGCTTACGTCCGATTCATAAAAGAAAAAAAAATGTCAAGAGTTATTATTTGCAAAAAAATTGAAGCCGATACAAAGGGAGATTCATATTTAATACCGTGCACGTTTTTTTTTTTCAAGAGAAACAAAATTCCTATTCGAAATATTTTGTCAGTTGCTATAGATGGTGCTCCAGCAATGACGGGGCGTCATAAAGGTTTCATTGCGCATTTAAAACAAACAGTACCAAATGTACTCGCTGTACATTGTGTTATTCATCGTCAGTGCTTGGTTGCAAAAAATCTTAATGAACGCGTGCACGTCGCTCCATTACGTTATTAGAGCAGTCAACAAGATAAGAAGCAATTCATTCAATGACAGATTATTTGGGTAACTTTGTAGTGAAAATGACGAAGACTATAATCGCTTGCTGCTGCACGCAGAAGTACGATGGCTATCGAAAAGTGTTTGTCTGAATCGCTTTTTCAATCTATTTGTCTCAGTACGGGACTTCCTTGAAAATAGAGACGATAAATTGCGCGGAAAGTTGATTGCGTCCGAAAATGACATCGTTTATTTGACAGACCTTTTTAAAATGTGACGTTAATTTACAATTGCAAGGTGATGAGTTGAATGTAATAAAAACAAAAAACGTCATAGCTGCATTTGTAGGAAACTTCTTCTATTCAAACGAAATCTAGGAAGAGGTGAATACAGCCACTTTCCGACATTATCAGCATTATCGGTAAAACAGGAAGATTTACTTACTTACTGCCAACACCCGGGCGCTCTTCATGCTGATTTTCCAGAGCGATTCCAGGATATTTTAAATATGAATATACCGAGCTGGGTTTTAGACCCTTTCGCAAATGCAAATACAGCAGAATCATCAAATTTAGAAGAATAACTCGTAGAACTCACAACTAATGAAGAATTAAAAGTAAAATTCAGAAATGGATACGAATAATACCAGCTCTCCACCCTGGATTGTGGGAGATAGTACAGAAATTTTTAATTGCGTTCATCATATTTGGCTGAGCGTGGGTTTAGTACAGTAGCTAATTTACTGTCTAAGAAAAGGAATAGACTGCAGATCACTGAGCATGGTGATATGCGACTGTTGTTAACTAAATTGAAACCCGACACTAACAAATTGTTAAAACTCCACCAGTCTTAACCATCTCATTGATATGTTTCTTATTGAATTTTGTTTTCTATTATATTTTTTTTACTAATTTTGATTAATCGTATTGTCTTTGCCTTTGTGCAGTGCCCCAGTGTGGGGTGCTCCAGCTTTGTGTATTGTCTTGCATTTGTTGATTAAGTTATAATTTTGTTAACAACACTTTGTACGATCTTTGTCTGAATTAAATGTTTCTATTATAACATGTTTTTGTATTTTTAAATAATTAATAATCACGACCCTCAACCACGACCACGAGTAGAGAAAGAGAGAATTAATTTTTAATTTGTGATTATTAATAGATAATAGACATATAAAATTGGTATAATTAACTACTTATTATGTAAAGGGAGGCGTTGGAATTTTTTTTTCTTGTAAAGGAGGCGGTAGTCCATAAAAGGTTGGGAACCTATGTACTAAATCATATGTCATAAATCATAGTTGATACTTGTTTTGAGAGGATGCAACCGCATGTTTTGAGAAATCGTCCTGCCTACTCTAGCTCGTAGGGACTGCTATAATAATGTTATCATTGTTCATCAAACTGTTTTTTTTTGTCTTGTTTTGGATTTCCCCTTAGCCTATCCTCCAAGGATTATTCTCTCATTTTATCATTGCATTTACCGTTACTTAATTAGCTTAATTTTGTCCATTACTTCTAAAATCTGCTGGACTTTACAACTACTTTTCTTTACGTACTTTGCTGATAAGTTTATTGCTTATGAATAGGGCTTGTATTTGTATAACTCATTGTAATCTGCTTGCATTATGGGGTGTACTTCTGCATTTTTTGCATTTCTATGGTTTATTCTTTCTTTCTATAACACCCTGAGATTTGAACACTCACACAAAGATTTCCCGGTAATTTGCAAATATAGTAGTTTAAAAGGGCTAAATATGTTTAGCTCAAACATTTTTTTATTGCAATTTCCGATCTAGATCCTTTATTTGATGGATATCGGGCGTATGGAAAATTTCATTTAGTATATAACAATATAATATTGCGTTTGTTATTTTTAATTGCCGCTAATTAAAAACATACATAACTCAGGAATTTGTCGATTTTAATGGAGATGTAAAGCTTTTAATTAAACTGCAGTATTCAATTGATCAACGATTTCATCGTAGAGTAAATTTTTAAGAGTTAGTTATGAAATCCAATCACGGGCGCTTTTGTATGAGTTGAACGTGGCAATACGTTACGTGGCTACGCAATAAAGCGAAGTAATTGGATAAGATTTTTGCTTATTTAATGCTAATATTATTATTATATACAGCGACCGGCAGAAAGTGCGCAGTTTAGTAGATCTTGCAAATTACTTCTGCGTGTTTTGAAAGTAAAATAACATTCGTCAAATCTACCGAAAATTTTATTGTATACGAGCGAAGGTCGAAAGTATGATACTGCGCTGAGAGTAAAGTATCTCAGTTTTTGGGTTTAGAAGATTCTTTTATTAATAAATGTTGTTACATACTCAACGCTATATCTAAATATGAAGTTTTGCGTAATTTTAGCAAAAAATGAGATTTAATAGTTTTTTCGGAATTACCTGTACACAAGACTGATTGAGATCATACAGCTCATATCTTATTCTGTGTACACTTTTTGAAAGAAAATCATGCATACTATATTAAAATTAGTTAGTTTCAAAAATATTATAGCCTTGAAAAAGAAAAGTTCAAAATGCGAATTATTTTTGCTGCACGATATGTTCTGTTTTCAAGTCAAACAAAATAACATCTAATTCAAATTTTAGTTTTTAGTAATTGTTAGAAAGTCGCAATTAGTTTAACTTCGTCTTTCTTTTTATGTAGGTCTTAGTGTTGATCACCACAAACAAAAGAAACAATAAAACACAATGCATTGAAAATTTGTGCATTGTCGATCTAATATCTCTTAGCAATGTTCCCCACAAGAACAGGATTGATTTCCGCGACACGCTGTCTAATTATATTTTCTGAGTGGTCGATATTTCTAAATGGTAGAAATTTGTTGTTTTTTAATGTATTCCCAAAAAGGAAATCCATTGGGAATAGGTCTGGCAACCTTGGAGGCCAGAATTTTTTTGAAAAACGTCGAAGAGGCAAAAAAAGAAGCATTTTGTAGTTTTGAGCCAAAAAAATACATTGGAAATGTGGTCTATTGTGCAGCAAAAATAATTTCCATTTTCACGTTTTCCTTTTCAAGGCTATAAAAATTTCTAAACTAACTTATTTAACATAGTATACATGACATTCTCTCACAAATTATGCACAGAATGGAATATGACTGCTGTATGACCTCAATCACTTTTGTATAAAGGGTAGTTCCGAGAAAACGATTAAACATCATTTTTTGCTAAAATCAAGCTTTATATCTGGATATAGCGTCGATTTTAAAACAACATTTATAAGTAAAAGAATCCTAAACCCAAAAATTGAGATACTTTACTCTTAGCATAGTTTCATATTTTTGATCTTCCCTTGCATACAATTAAATTTTCGGCAGATTTGATGCGTGTTATTTTAGTTTCAAGACATGCAGAGGTAATTTGAAAGAAAAAGGATTTATTAAACCCAAAGCCAAAAAGAATTCCCATATGTTGCGCACTTTCTGCCGTCACTGTATAGATAGAGAGATTGTATTGCAGTACCAGTGGTGTTGTATTAGAAATAACAAAAATTATCAATAATAACAATTAAAATGGCGGATAATAATAATTAAGAATTAATAATGGTAATAATAATAATAATAAATTATTAATGAAATGATAACAATTATGACGCATATATGGTCATAATTGTCTCATAGTTGAATTTTACAAGGAAAGCAACTAGACTATGACATGCTGATGTAATTTCTTAATGAAATTTGACTTATTTAAAGTACTGAGCGCTGTAAATAGAAACTAGAATTTGGGGAGTGAAATATATCCCTGAAATTTTGACGATTTATAGTTTTTTTTTGCGATTTGCGATTTGTTGTTATTAATTTTTATACATCCATAAAGCAACCGGCTATAATATTTGTTCTTGTGTCTAACAGATTCATCCTTCGTTCCAATTTATTCTTAAGTTCATTTAATGTTACGCAAAACCCACATAGGAAGTTAGAGGACGATAAGTTGCAAATAGTGGTAATTAACAGAGATGAACAAGAAACAAGTGAAGAAGCATTTTCAGAGGAAAAATCATTTTAAACGTTTTATTAATATATGTAATTTTATTATTATTACTATTATTGTATTGTTATTATTGATACTATTACCAAGAGTGTTACTATTAAAATTTTAAAAACAAATAAAAATTTAAGTTTATGACTAAAAGAAGGCATTTTTGAACCCCTGCTATACTTGCATCTGTTCCTTCATACATTTCCACCCTCACTAGGGCTTGAAGATGGCTTCATCAAAACTTTTTCCGTCAGTCTATTCTACATGAATTGAAGCCTCTGGGGTAACATTTTCATCTCGTCTTGTCAACTATTTAAGGCACTAGAATTTTCCATCGCGTATATCAGATTCTAAACTATTGTGAATATATTCACAAGTAATTCCTCACATTAATGTTTCTATAAGTACGTACTTGTGGCCTTCTTCACGGCCAAGTACATTGAAAAACCGATTTGTTTGATAATACAAAATTTTGTTTAAGCTATAACTAAATATTGAGTTAAATATGGGCAAACAAATATTTGGTTAATTGTGCTGGACAAATTGGTTTATTGTATTCTGATATTGATATTAGTACTTGCTGATTGTTACTGTAAGATATTTAGGAAAATCGCATAGAAGATTTGGTGCTAACGATTTATAGGTTTCTACTTCAATGCTAGATCGATTACATTTGGTAGAAACTTAGAAGTATTACTTTTTGCAACCTACACATGCTAATACCATTTGGACGTGTTTGTATATTATATTTAATTAGAACTCCCTCAACAGCTATCTACACGCAATCCTTAGTGATATAAAATTGGATTTTTAAATCGTTACCAGAATGAAGCTTTGTTATGGAAGCTCCGAAGCGTACGCTAGCTTCTTTGTTTTAAAATCGATCCTTTCAATTTCTGCAAGCTTTTTAATACTTGAGGATAAAGTGGTTGAGAAAGTAGTCTATGTAGCACACTTATATGCACACATTTGCAGATAACCATTAACGCTTCTATAATTTCTGCAATTTACCTACAGGAAAATTTAACTATATTTGTCACATATACATAAAGTTCTATGGTATATCAAAAAAAAAGTTCCATCTAAATACATTTTGTAATGCTGTTTATAGTACTTTAAGGGAAACGTTTTCGTATGTTTGATAAAAAAAAATGTAATTTTTACAGTTTTTGAAGGGTTTAATGCATCCTACACAATTAATATGATCAAAGCGGTTTTATAATACAGGGATTATTTACGAGCTATGGCTTGTTAAAAGTTCGGACGTAAGGTATGTAAAAAAATGTATTTATTCGGCGCTATACTGGCGTCATAAGGTGAACACCAGTATTTAGAAAAATACTATAAATCTGATTCTGAAATGGAGGTTGCTTTTAGGACGCTGAATCCACGAGGCACTTTAATAAATATCTGAAGTAATCCTATGTGAATGGTGTCTAGAATTGAAGAATATAGAAATGATAATAGTGGTGCTTTCCATTCAAAAGTTTTATGTAAAATCTATAGCACTACATGTTTCTGCGATACGCCATCATCAGGTAATCTACAAGATAAAAATGATATGTTGTTCAAAAATGGTACCATAATTAATTCATAGCGTTAAATAGCGTAAGAATAATAAAATTATATCGAAAGTTTAAAATTAAATGTTTGAAAAGTTGGAAGAAAAAGATAGTACAAATATTTAAATGAATGGGTGGTAATCAGTGTGCAATTATATTATATAATATGTAAATGAAAAACGTTAAAAATAGAAATATAATTAATAATTATAATATTATAAGAGATAAAAAGGAAGGTATGGAATATACAAACATATCCAAATTACATTACCTCTACCTACGGAAATTTCTTTGCTGATAAATAGATGAGAGTAAAATAATTGAAAAAATTTGATAAAATATTTGTTGATGATAGTGAACATTCTCCTTAGTTTATAATTAAGCCCAGGTAATGAAGCGTACATACATCAAACTTGTTAATCTGCGTACACACACTGCCCTAGCATTAACCTCTTCGCACATTAATCTCAAGCGATTGATCGGCGCAATACATTACTAATAAGAGATAATTAATAACCCGTTTCTGAATCTACGTAACAAATTCTAGTAAGGTTGTAGGAATTTCGGTTGAAGGGTTTCGCGTCTCTTTCTTCTTACGCTCAAATTTGAAGGTAGTGTATTTATTTACTGTTTATTAAATCTGTTACCAAATTTTCCTTCTGTTTCTGTGCTTTCAGTCATTAGTTAGTAGTCCGTTATTAAAAAAGAAAAACAACAATTAAAACTATAAGATCCGTAATTTAGCTTACAATCGCATTACTACAAAAAACTATTTTTCTCTCTTTAAGCAAAATTAGGATAGCAATTGAGTTTTGGTTGAGATGTTATTGAAATGCCGTTTTCGTTCTACGTAAATAAATATTGACAAAAAAGGTAACGAATGACTAAATATGATTGCCTTGCTTCTGCGTTACCATAATTTATTCCATTTTTTGTTTACCTCTGGTAATGGAGTAGAACAGCGTCCATTAGCCTGAAAGGTAAATTCGTATGGTTCCGAAGTGTAATTGAGCGAAACCTAAAAGCGGGACTGTTACCTACAAATTGAATCGCCTAATGTTGAACGCCTTTAGACAACAATATGCTACCTATACATATATCAATTTATCATCAGTAGGTAACCATTAAGCAGCTAATCCTTAAACGTCAGCATCGACACCCTAGTGTATATATTCGTTAGAATAGATGCCAAATGATTAGTATAAAGAAACATTTTCAGAAAAAAAAGACCAGAAACTCCAATTTAATTGCAAAAATATAGTTTGAGTCTCATAATATTTTAATCACAAAAGAAAATAATTATTCGCATCAAGTTTGAAAGTAACAAAAAGTTAATAAGAACAAATACAGATAGTATTAGTAACATAACACATACAATGATTTAGATCTTAAGATTAAGAAAATATTATTTAAAGCTAATACGATTTTTCAGTAATTGTAAGTACAAACTTAACTCAAATAATAATAAAACTTTTTTTTTATACTAATGCTCATTTTATGCTCATCGCAGTAAAATCTTTAACTGTGTTCGCATCAGGTAAGGAACAGAGAAGGAACTAGATAGGTTACGGCATGATATTTAGATAGTTAGTAGGGTAGGTACTTATAAATAAAAAATTATCTTTAGTGTAATAAGTAAATATATAATATTTATTATAAATAAATAAGTATTTAAGATATAAATCTTTAATTTAATTACTATTGATTAGAATAATTAGGATAAAGTTATTGTTAAGTATTAGAATATGTACTGCTGTTGTTTTTTTTTTTTGTTTTTAGATCGTTGCTTCTATCCTGCTTCAACATAAAATTGATGATGTGTAGAAACGAGCGGAGACGGCGATTGTCGGAATTTAGAGGACATGGAGGCTGCGGCTTCAAAATGCAGAAGTATAAATAAGTTGCCGGATATCAGTAACAAGGTCTGGGACTTCTTCCCAGATCCTGCTCCCATAGTCAGGTTTTCCCTTACCCCTTGGCCATTGATTATATATAATATATTGCAACGCTACAGAGTAGCATACAGCCAAAAATAAATTTTTAAAATAACACTTTAATTAAATTAGTAAAAATCAAATGTTTAACATTTCAGTGCCGTATTCAATACTTTTTAGTTCATAACTGTACCCTCTCAATTGCCAAATGGCATGCAGAGTGAGAATTTCCAAATTGGAACAGGCTAAAGGTCCGCTAGCATTAAAAAAATTACGAATAACTAATTACTCCCTTTTATTACTTCAGTACGTGAGGAGATGCTATGTGAGACTGTCGCCAAAATGTCCTCTATTCCAATAGGCGTGTTTACAATGCTCAGTTTCCACAGTATCATACGCGGGTGAGTCTTGTACATCGATTATGATCAATTTTGTATGATAAGAAAAACACTTAAGTGTGAACAAAAGTGTTCGAAATGTGAAACCGTGTACAAGCAACAAATATATAAGGATATTCTTATCACAGATAAGTTACGTGAGTTCGCTTATTCAATAACAATTGCGTATTATTAGTAATTCCACTTTTTGCAATATAAATTCACCATGGAAAACATAAATACGTTTAAAATTAAAGTTCAAAATTCCCGTGTTTAGTAAACGTTCAATCTTTTAATTACTGGTCACTTTTTTAAGTGAACGCTTTTTATATCGCGTGCAACTTTAATTTTTCTCAGGAGTAACTTCAAAAAACATACGCCCGCTTTATTTATACTCACGCGTCTCTTTTTTAATTTTTTTTTTCTAGACAAACCCCCTTTTTCAGATCATGGCTTTCCAAAATCTTCGTATTACACGAATGTTACGGCGTTTGTCGATCGTCAAACATTCGTAACCCGGTTGACATTGAATCTTTCCAACTTCAAGGCACTTCTCGGTATCAATTATTTTGCATTTTAATGTAAAAATTATATCTTATTCAAATATTGAGTGTCTCTTTTACATTTTGTATGTGATTTGTATTGAAATCAATTAAAAAATCCATGATTCTTATGAGACAACTGATTACAGATTTCTTTTGAAGAGCTAAAATTTTTTGTTTTTACTGATAGATGTCGATAGTTTGACAGATGTATTTTTTTATTAAATTAGATTTTTTTTATTCAAAGCAAAATTTTGATGATATCTGGATTAAATAAGTATATTTTACATTAAAATACTTGTTTTAATAAAATGGATGGTTTATATTTTTGCTGTGTGTTTATTCCTTTTAAAACATGATTTTTCTGAAATGTAAGTTATTTATCATCTGTTTTCCTTTATATAGATCTTTTGTATTAACAATTGTGGATCAACTTGATACTTTGAATTGAACTGTTTATGAGATTGAGAACACACGTAGTTTTTTTGCTTAGTTTATTTTCTGATATGTATATGCATACATATACAAAAAGGAAGCGAGTAGAATCCTAAAAACTGTAATTTGAAATTACGTAGATGATTGCAAATTTCGGAGTAAACAAGACGTTTATAGAAGGAAAGGTATTCTAAAAGTAATAGAAAACAACAAAACAGCAATTAAACGAAGGAGCGCATTGCTTGTGTAAATTTAATTAAACGGTTTTATTTTTCTTTCGAAAATTAATACTACATTTTCATATTAATTTGCAAAGCGTGATTATTATTAAGTTTTATTGCCGTAAGTTACTAATTATCTTCAAATCGTCGTAATCTGAAAATATGATTTATTAATAGACGGTGAAAAATGACAGTGAGTATAGACTGCAAGTTCACGAATTTATGCAATAGCCAATGTCGCACCATAATCGCTACCCAGGAAATCGCTGTTTTGGTAGTCCGCGCGATAAATATTAAATATCCTTTTACAATACCAAAGCGGTTGAATGGTTGGCTTGATATTGGTTTATATTTTGAACGGTATTATATAATTTTTATGGGTGGTTTAATAGATAATGTAGGCGTATGGATTTATTCAATTTATATCTTTCCTTCCAATATCCATTCATCTGAAATGTATTTAATTCTCGTTTCTTTTTAATAATATTTCGTTGGCTACGTAATCAAATTTTATTGCAGAAACTGGCTTAAAATTGCTTTGTTTACGGACGTAAATAGCACAAAATATCCACGGGCAACGTATACCTTTATCCAACATATTAAAGTCCGTGTACATAAATTTTCATCGTACGCCAGTATTTATAATCCTGTTAGCAGATTACGCATAATATGCTATTGGTGCCTCAATTTGCGTTGGTAATTTATAACCGCAATTACATAAGCTGAAAAATCGAGATCCTTTACGAATTCGTTCAAGGTATATCTTCGTTAATCTAAAATATTAATTTCGAGGATGACGTTACAGTATTTAATAATAGCTAAGTAATAGTTTTGACCTTAAAGACTTAAAAGAAAAGTAAAAGTATACCAGACGGATGATCTTAATATCGGGTCATGTTATTGAGCAATCGAAGTCATCTCCGATTATGCTTGTATATCGTTTATTTAAGTGAATCAGTGCAAGCTTGAGGTAATATTAAATTGTGTACTGATTGCATCGCTTTTTTTGCGATGGTATTTCGTGAGAAATTTACATTTATTATTCGTTATCGTTTTATTAATCTTCAATTTCAGATTTACAAAATAAAAAGTTGACTTAATTCAATTACTACGAGTAATGAAATGATCTCGGTCGATAGAAAAATAGGTATCAAAACGTTAGCTTTATTTAAAAGTACTTTCATCATCGACTTTGTTAGTGTTTGTAATAGTTCTTCATATTACCCCAGAAACTCAAAGATTGACACAAAACATGCACGTCAGATGATTCTTCGACGGCCCGCGCTGGTGGTGCTGATCTGATTCTTCCCGATGCCGTAACGTCAGTTCCGTATAACGTACCTACCTAGTTCTCATCGAAATACACGAACTGATGCGCAAATTACGTCACTCTCTGACAAAAATCTCGATGAAACTTTATCAGATCCAAAAAAAACACAATAAAGCGCCTAAGACGAACTTTGGATCGTCGAAACGTTACTGCATGAAACACATTCTATCGGTCGAAGAATAATTGCGAAAAAATTTTACCCCCTTATATAACTTTGGTGTCACTAATGGCCGTGGTTTATGATGGCGGTGAGCCAGGCCAATCAGCAGATGGTTATTGGTTGCTATGCACTAGGTTTACGAAGGAATGCGCAGATTAAAACTTCGGTGGGTGTGTTCTTGGAATTCTATTGTTAGAACGGAATTTTTCGTGACAAACAAAATAACACCGAAAGGAATGTTAAGCGGATTAGGGGTTATAGACAGGGTAACAAAAAAGTAAAATAAAATTTTAAAATGAAATTTTAAATGCAACAATTTGTAAGAAAACTGTAATATTCAAATACCCGTGTTATTGATAAATGTAAAAATCCCTATAACAAATGTGCCATCTTAGTGTCGATTTTTATGACAACTTTGAAATATTAAAATACCGAAAATAAATAAAAATAATGGCGGTTCATACAAACTTAATGTATCGTGAACATAAATGAATAAATCTAATTTACTGGTAAACAATGAATTGGAACTAATTAAATATTTTCTCTTTTAGGTGGAGTATACTTGATGAAATACCTTAGATGTAAATATGGGCAGCTCAAAATATAGATGTGGGCAGATAATTCTCTGGGTCAAGTTGGATTTTCGGTTTGAGGGACTCCAATAACGGTCTACCAAAATCTTGGAATGATATTCTACCCAGGATTCTTCTCAGAAAATTTCATAAGAAATTCTCGAAGGTTATTCAGGTGGATTTATATTATACAGGTGATGATCGATACTTTTTAGGTAAACACTTTGTGGAGCTTTGATATTTCTGTGTGAGTAGCGTCAAAATTGTTATAGGAGCTCACGAACAACCCTCGTCCCTCGTGACCACAGGAAGAATGGTAATTTAAACACAAATTACTAGTAATCTGCTTACTATTGTTATCGCTATCATGTAACCTAACATAGAATTAAAATAGAGAACCACTAACTGACATTAAGATACCGTTATTTGCTCTAGATTGAGGAGAATACAGCAATATTGTTACCGAATAAACCTCCCGAAGAATGATAAATGTCCCGGAGCAAAATATAATAAAATAGAAAAAAAAGATATCAGGCAAGCTTGAATTAACAAATGAAATACAGTTCGCATTATATAGAATATAATTAGTACCTCTAACTAATACGGTCTATTTTCATAGTCATTTTTAACAAGTTCACAATTTACATGTAGAGTATGCATGTAAACTTACTCGTTTATTAGTCTTTGAAGTCTGTTTTAAATGACTAAATTATTTTCAATACACCTATTCACCTATTATATACTCAAACTATAATGAAGTTAATGGCGTTAAAGCAACATTTGTTGTAAAATCTACATGCTTTGGATCTGTCGTTGTTCTAAAAATGACAATTCCAATGGATGAAATAAGAGCTAAATTAAACTCACTAAATTTCAGGACGGCAACGAACATAAACTATACTATTTGCTGTAGTATATGTCATTAAGTAACATATAGAAGACGCTGTTAGTTCTTTTTTATGTACTAGCTTTTTTTGAACATCTAAGACAAATAAACACTTTGATCCTTCGAAACAACACATGTTTTTAAAGGTAATCCGCCAAAATTCTACATACGCGTCCATTGCCTAAGATCTAAAGAAATTGATACAAATATTTTAGCTGAAATGTTTGTTGTTATATTAATGTTTATTGACTTTGCTAAGCAATAAATATGCAGATATAAACAAATTTTATCCACTGCCTGATCTTTCTGTACAACATTTAAAAAAAAAACGCGGATGAACGAGATTAACTAAGTTCAGTTTTGTTTATTGAGCGATTATTTGTCATAAATGCGGCATAAGATATGCCAAGCAGAAAGTATGATGATCCAAATATGCACGTAGAAGTTACAGTTACACAGAACACGTTTTAAGCTAATGTCTGCTGGTAGTAGGATTTATTTCTGTCGAAATTTCTGATGTTCCTCATGACCTATTTACGAATTTTACCTGGCCTTCTTTATAAATTACTTTGGGCATGTTACTTACCTTTTCCTTCCAACTTTTAGGTACGCGTTTAAATATATCATGATATTTGTGGGCTACCCAAATGCTTGCCAAATCGTTAGATTAGACAGGTGAATACATTACAAAAGTAATTTGTATCATGTGTTTTAAACAAATATTGATTAAAAAAAATATTTATGAAATATACAAACACAGCACATACAAGATGCCACAGTGTGTGTATAGGTACATTTAACTAAAAACTGTTCCTAGCCGCAGTAAGATAGAAAATAAGCGTATTTTAAATTAAAATTAATTAAAAAAAAATAAAAAAAAATCGTTTTCAATCTTGATTTAATTCTAATTTTTATTTTGCTACCTGTTTCGGTATAATACAATCATCAAACAAACTATAAGATGACTAGTATGTAAAATATATATGTTAAATTTTAATATTGATGTTAAGATTGTGGAGGACCAATGTTGTTTGTCTTCTACAATCTCAATTGTATTTTAATATATTAATGTGATTGTTTTAATTGTTGTTTGTTTTGATTTTTGACATTCCTTTTTTCTCTTTACACATTGTTTTAATGACACACAGTGGCAGCTGGTACTAAAGCACACAAAGGCGCGGCCCACCCAACCACCAAGATAAACACAAAAAAAAATTGGCATGTAATTCAGCGCATTATTTTATTTTATTATTTTTACGTATTTTTATAACGATGGTGTCAAAGATTCCTTCCGCACCGCAGACGCTAAGGCATATGCGAATGCTTAAAACTATGTTTCGGGGCACTATTTCCGATGTACCTATTTCGAGTATGAATCGGGCGGCTTCGTTTATCTTCGCCATATGCGCTTATACGGTCGCTTTAGGGCATGCAATTTCGTGCCTACAGTTAACGTCTTGTATTCGTTGTGACTGCATCGTTTTCAACGCGTACTGCGCCTGTGTGATTTCAAAGGCTTGAAGTGACGTTTATTATTCATGATGGAAGTTGATTGAGTGCAAAATCTAAAAAAAGTTTTAGAAGAAGAAGAAAGGAAGCCCTATTCCTGATCTTCAAATAAACTGCACTTCCACAAGTAAAACTCGAACTTACATTAGGGTATTCAATAAAAATATATATCAAAAATATGAGTGGATGTGCGGATGTTCACTAACAAATAGACTATTTTGTTTTATCTGCTTAATTTTTAAGAAAGAGGTCAGTGCGTCGAATAAACTAGGATTAAATGATTTAAAGCATATCGCAGAGAGGGTAAAGAAACACAAAAATTCCGTTTCTCACATGAATGCATGCGTGGATTTTAATGTTCTAGGCAAAATGGATATACGTGCATAGTTAGACAGCGCTTATTTGCGACATAAAATTAAGTACAACGAAGATGTGGAAAAAATCGTCATATTTTGTGTTGGTTAATTATGTATATAAGAAATTGTGAAATCTTATCCTATGTTGGACAGCGTAAAATTGAAAAGTGAACTTTCAGTAATTTATGAGCGCGATGACATGTGTGACGTAGGTGTAGGTGGTGTTTTGTCACTATTAGTGTTCATAACACACAACATCTTTAAAAAAAGTTTTAACGGAAACATATAAACTGTTGGATATTATCTTTTACAACCCCCATATCGACAGCAGAATGTGAACGATGTTTTTCCACACTCAAACGCATTAAAATTTTTCTGAGAAGCAAAATGTCAGAAGATCGACTGAACGCATTTTTACAACAAAGTCATAGACGTCTTCCAACATGCAAAATAGGAGAATGGATTTTATGTACAAAAAATAGGCAAATTCTTATTTTTTGCCCACCCTCTTTCATAACTCACGAGTCGCCACTGATGACACATCATTTATATATTACAATTTGACGCTTTGTAAGTATTTAATATTAATATTTAAATTTAACATATATATTTTACATACTATTCATCTTATAGTTTTCCTGATGATGGTATTATACAGAAACATGCAGAAAAATAAAAATTAGAAGCAAATCTAGATTGCAAAACGAACTTTTTTATTTTAATGTTAATTAAACACCAATCTTTGTGACTACTTCTTATTAACTTTGTTCGAGAGTAAAGACAATGCACGAGATCTACAAGGTTTATTTGACAATGTAAAAAAAAGCACTAGAATACGAACTATATATCTTTTTTTCTTGTGTTGTAAGTATATTATAATACTCTATTATGTTATTACTACTTTTTTGGTGTATCAAACAACATGTTGGTTTTCCACCCTCATTTAACATTAGTACGTTGCATAAATATCCTCTTTACTTTTTTACTTTGAGTTTACTGAAATCGCCCACTTTGTTTGTGTTAGTTGCTGGCTTTCCGTAAGTATACGAATTTATTTTTTGAGATTACGTTTGTTCAATGTCTATATTTACTCGCTTGTATGGGATTTATTCTTTGCATGAAAATTGTATTTACTTGCTTCGCATTTTTCCAAGTCATTTATTTAATTAAATCACAAAGCCAGATATTTTTTGAAATTTATTTCTTTGCTATTGCTTACTTGCTGTTTATAAGAGAAATATTCACACCTTTCAAGTATTTCATAATGTGATATTTGTTTATGTATGTTTTAACATATTTTACCTTTTTCACGGCGCTTATAACATCACTCTTTCCTAGCGTTTCTACTTATGGCAACATATTAATTAATAAACAACTCAAAAGCCATAACATATTCGTTCACTTGCTACATATAAGCTAGCATATATCCATTTGTCTATCATTCTGACAAAATATTGCATTTGGAAAGTAAAAAAGGTCACTTATTCCGTCTGTTTCTAAAAGGCTTTAGTAAACTCCTGGACTTTAGGTTTGTGATTTAATCTTACAAAAAGAAAGTTTAAGTCAATATCCATTGTCCATTATTCTTTCCAATCAAAGTTAAAACCATTTGAGGAAATGCCATAGTATACAACTGAGACTTTGTAATACGTTAGAAGAGGAAACAACTTCGTTGCCATATTTACAGGAATCATAAAAGAATCGTATGATAATAGAACCCTTGAGGGCATAAAAGGGTAGGAGGGCGTACTAGAAGGGTGGACTGACGAAATATGTCAGAAAAGAAGGTAGGTATCAAGTAGAGAATGTGTTACATACGATTGTCATGGATGAATAATGAGCAAAGAAGCTGGAGATTAAAAACAATTGCAATAATGGGAAAAGGAACTACAGAAACTAATATCGGAGAGCAGGAAGAAAGATTGGGGTAATTTATGCAATAAAACAGTGATGAGTGGGAGATGGATGCAAAATAACAGTCAAATAAATAAAAAAAATAGATAATAAAGATAAAAATGATAGTACTTCCTAATTGTTTATTCATTTACTATGAGACTAATCAATTTTCAGCAACCAGTTCAGGCTCAATAATTTAATATCTCCTTGACTTGCGAGGGCGCAGGACATTGGAAAGAAATGTTTACTTTACAATGTTCAGTCAGCAAAAGCAAATTTAAATTTAATTGAACACCAAGTTCTAATGTTTTAACCTTAGTCATAAAGACATGCCGCCGAAAGTAGTTGCTCAGAAATTGATTAGTCACATAGTAAATGAATAAACAATTACGAAGTATTTTCAAGTTTAAACTACCTAATTATGGATATTTAGAAAAATAAAAAAATATATATCTTATGAAGGAAAAGGATGGTTGTTCGACCATTCACGAATATGGAAATTGAAGATCGGAAAAGCATTAGGAGTAAATGGAATTTCCGCTGTAGCACAACAAGTTGGCAAAGATGAATGGCGAGTGGTTGCTGGAAGTGCCCAATTAACTCCAAAAGGAGCAAAAGTTTACTAAAGAGTGAGAAGTGGCAAAATTCTTACTAATAAAAATAGAGTCAACAGGAGAAGGTAAGAACAGATATACTACTAGATACTACTAGCAAATTAACATACATATGAAGTCCTAATAAAGTAAAATTAGAAGAGAGAATAGAAAACAAGAGCGGTTTGGTGAAGCATCACTATGGATTTAGAAAAGGCAGATCTATTAACACCGTTAATAGGGGAGTATATATTGGGGCCGCCAGAATAGGTCCTTTGCACGACAAGAAATCTCATACAAAATAAGATAAAGCACGAGAGAATATGACAATGGACGACAAAATAAGGCAACGCACGACAGAATAAGACAATGCACGAGAAAAGAAGCAGTGATAATAAAACAAAAATATCTTTGACGGACATTTCCTTTTTTTGATGTGTAAATATTTTTATATCGATCTGTACATTTTATTGGCGTTTCAAAGGAATGGATGCAGAGATTTTTGCGTCGACATCCCGAATTATTGCTTAGAACACCAGAGGCAAAGCCTGGTGCACGAGCCATGAGCTTTAATAAAGTTGCAGTGAATGTGTTTTTTAAATGGCTGGTAGAGACTGTGGAAAAATATTATCTTACCGCCGATAAAATCTACAATATGGATGAAACTGAGATAACGGTGAATCCGAAAGGTATGTCCAAAATTATAACCTCTAAAGGAAAACGGCAAGTCGGAGCATTATCATTGGGAGAAAGTGGTGAGACAGTGGCCGCTGAAATATGATTTTCAGCATCGAGGACATATATGCCTTCCAGCTCATATATTGTAGAAAGAGAAAGCAGCAGGCATTTACGGATGGCATAGCGCCAGGGGGTTGGATAGAGCTAAATGAAAGTGGTTGGATAAATAAGGATCTATTTTATTCTTGGTTTCAAAAAAATGACAATTTTTCAAAGGTTTCCAATGAATCCTCGGTCCTTTTTTTACTCGATGGGCATGCGTCTCACACGAAAAACTTAGAGGTAATAAATTATGCTAGAGATAATGGAGTTACATTACTTTGTTAACCTCCATTGTACCCACCGCCTTCAAGCATTGGATGTGGCTTTGATGAGACCACTTAATGTTCATTATGAAGATAATGGCTCCGGAGTTATTCTAGTCGTGTTGTGACGCTACACCAGATTACTCAATTATTCAGTTCAGCTTGTTTAAGAGCGGCAACAATGCTTACAGCCATTAATGGTTTTAAAAGGACGCGGGTATGACCTGTAGATATTAATGTTTTTACAGATGCAGATTTCTTGCCCTCGAGTACAACACACAATCGTACCACAGAAGCAGGAGCAAAGCGACATCAGTTAATCCCCGTATCCATGACACTGTAGTTGAATCAGAATTATCATAATAATAAGTCAGGACCAAGCGAACATGAGACAAGTTTTAAATTGGTTAGTCCCACAGCCGTAACTCCAATTCCTAAGATAAGCGAGAATACAGAAAGAATCCGACGTAAAAGAGAAAAAACTGTTACTTTCACCTCTTCTTAATACAAAACCGAACTCGAAGAGTCCGTGAAAAAAAAAAAAATAAAGTTTCTAAAAGAGAGGATGCGGTGAAAAAAAATCTGTCGTCTAAACAAAAGTTGGTAAAAATAAAACCTATCGTTTCCACTTCCCTGAGTCAAAGGGAAACGTCGAGTGAAAATAGCGATGCAGAATATCTTTACTATCGGATTTTTACTCTCGTTCTACGGAAGCATGAATAGCATGATGCCTTCAGTGGACACAAAATTCCTGTGCCGGTATTGATTGAAGAGGATGGCGATGTCGTTTTAAGTTGTGAGAGGTGTAAATACACCGTTTCTTTAACTAACCTTGTTATCTTATATGTATTGTATTTATTTCTCTCCTAACCCCACATTGTCAGACAATGCGGCTAATATGGGACACATATATTGTCCCAAAAACATTAATTTTTTTTAGAAACCTTTGTACGATATTTATATTTTTTTTTAATAAAATTACATATTATGCAGTACTATTTTTATATCCAAGGTTATTGTACAAAATTTCTGTTACAATTATGTGTTAAGTATACCATTTTGCCCTGGTTTCCACTATACGTGAACGACAATTTGAGCACAAAGCATACGACTACCGACTAACGCGCATAAGCTCAAAAAGGGCGGCTAATTGACTACCACGCGCACGTTTAAAAAGAAAACAGATTCCAATAAAAAAAAATATGGCAACTTTAAGTATATAACATCAATATAATCTGTAGATATAGGAAAGTTGAATATAAATTAAAATATCCATGGCACTTTTCTTTTTTCTCTTTTGTCATTAATTTAATTATACACTTATTCTTGTACGCGTAGAATATATACTTTAATAATCTGAAATGTGTGGCTGACTAAACATGCGTTCTAACTAGACGTGTTTCTATACTGGTACTTATAAAGGAATGAGAACGAAGACAGCAAATGTATTGTGCACTGTTGTTAACAGTGCGGGCGAACTGTTTTGGTGATTAAATCAAATAACAATGGCGACGGATATTCTGTTCTAGATACATATTTTGTTAAAATATACTACTCCACTTACTGCTAGTAGAATTAGAATATTAATGGGTAATGCTTGAGTGTGGTTGTTATAAACAGACAAATGCAGTTATCCGGAATTACTAAAACTGTTTCAAATGCAAATTTGCTGTTATACATCATATTTACGTGGTGATATTACTTTTGTAATATACTAACGTAAGTGCATAAATGGTGCAATTTGGTAGCATGTGGCCATTTTTCATTGTTAACAGATATACGGTATTAATATTATCTATTAAATCGAAAACGGAATCTTACGGGTTGACTTAAAATTAGACATAATAAAAAAGCAGCTGTTGTTTTCATCCTAGAGATAATGGAATATTTTTGCGTGAAATATAGCATGAATCCTTAAAATATTGAAAGAAACCAATTCGTATTGCGGAAACTTATACCTAATTCGTTCAAAACTTTCACCGAAGTTGCCGCATAAAATAAATCTTCGAGAAAAAAGATCGGCCTCGGAATTCCAGCAGGAAGTTATAAAATATTTCCGTTCCTTCTACAGCACTTAGGTAAGGCATAACAGGGAACGCCTTGTAAAAACAAGTAGTACATCAGTGCAATCCTAAGCTCTCATTTCTCGCCTACCAGGGAAGGTGCAAGTTTGAAAAATATGGATATATCACTTTACTTTTATATATACATATAAATATATAAGTGGTAAAACTGGTCATAGAATTGGTATGACCTGAACTTCGTCCCAAGATTCCGGATTATTATTATTATTTTAAGATTTCATGCAATGTTATGTGTATACTCTTATTCCGGAATAAAGTTTATTAATTATTATTATTATATATTGTATGAAAAATGGTTTTTTTGTAGCTTGGAGGAGATTATGATTAGTAATCGAAATGTCGCTAGTTAATAGACTGTATAGTTTTATTCAGCAAGTCATTTTCAGCATTTTTTTATACAATAATATCGTTTAAAACGTTTAAAAGGTTCGACAACATAGTTGCCTTCTTCAGGATTGTATATTCAATTAATAATAATAATTTATAGAAACATTGGACACCGAGATACATTTTTAATTAGTTTACGTCGATAAAACATAATAAATATTGTTCAACACTAAATAATTTTTAAATACAATTTTCCTTAAAATTTAATTTAAAATAACACTAAACATGAACATGTGTTGTTCAACATACACCTCACTTAGTGTTAAAACAAAATAATGGAAGAATATGCAATGTTTGTTTGAAATATGTGTTTAGAGCATGTTCTTCTATGTGTTAAGCTGTTAAAGCTGTAATTTACTTAAAAATCTTAGCTATTATACTACAAGAGGTTCAGGCAGAATGTATTACTACTAACTTAGTATTAAATTTGGTTTTCAAAAGTTAAATTAAGGATTATACATAATTGGGTTCATACAACATCAAATATCTTAATATTAGTCTTATGGAGCAGTAGGAACTGACCTTGAAATAATTAAATTGTACTTGTTTCACTAAGACGACAAAACTTTTTTGTTATTTATTTTGCTCAAATTTTCTATACTTGCAACTAGAAGTCAGGCGTTCTTCTAGAACGCGTTCCTTGAAGAAGGTGTATTAGTAAGTTGGCCCATTTACCCTGATAGGTAGCACTTGTAGAATGTGGAATACAGCTCTAGTAGCTATCTTCTATTTTATTGCTTGTGAAATGGATTTTGGAATAGATGGTGATGATATTGTCAAGTCGTAGTTTTGAATTGAATGAAAATATTTATTTTGCAGTTGGTTTTTGCAATATTTTATACAAATCGGTGGTCCTCACGCTCGCCTACAAATATTTTTAAGATTATAGGTACCTAATTCTCTATGTGAAATATTACTAGTAGAAGCGATATGCCAATAGGAATGTAATTTTCCGCTATTAGACAATTGTTTAGGTACAATACGTGTTTAGAAGCTTATTTTTCTTTTAAATCCGAAAATCCTGCATGTAATAAACACATGTTGTGTTACGGGATTCGTTTGTTCTCAAGCTTAAGGTCTTCTTGGATCGAAATAATTTGGCTCGACACACAAATTTTTTGGATGACACTATATATTTGACAAAACAAATAAAATTCAAGATAATAAAAGTACAATGAATTACAATAAAAGTTAAATCTTAACATAGGTTACGATGATTATATATTAATGTTCGGTCTTAACATCTATACTTAAGTAATAAATTAAACTATTAAATGTGATATAATTCCGAAATATAGATGTGATTCTTAATGTCTAGGTTAATAATGTTGGCCGGAAGGTTTGTGTCATGTAATAGGATTTTAAAAATAATAAAATAAAATAATGAAATATTAATTCGGTGCAAGAAAAGAAAACAATAAAACTAAAATATACGACTTAACTGGTAAATTGCTATGGGTGTCGGTGTATTGCGTCCAGGATGGTGGTTTGAGGCGCGTTACGCTGATGTCAAGGCGTGGTTCCCTTTCGAATTCAACGATCTGGATTTGGTCTCCCAAATTACGTACTTCGTTCACCCTCTTGGTTTAACCCAAGCCAATATAACGTAGTAGGAGTTGTAGTAGATAGTAGATAGTAGATAGTAGATAGTAGTAGTAGTAGATCCTAAGATAGGATCGGATTACTGAACTGATCAAATTAACAACAAAAGTCCGCTTACCAGTGACCTAAGATGATGCCATTTACAAAAGGAATGCCGGCTTGACGCTGCTGTTAAAAAACCCTTTTCAGGAATATCGAGGCAATGGACACAAAACTTCTGGCACCCCAGGTAAACGAAAAAAACAATGCACTCGATATTAGAAGTTTCTCGCGCGACAAAATCCCACAACGTGGTAACTAATTGAAATTTGCACGGAGCAACTTGAACAGCGCGTCTAAGAGGGCGGAAATAGGAAAATACAACGTGAATCAAATAGGTCACTGACAAACTTAACAATGCGGAATCATTTGCACAAAAGAAAAGGTTTTAATGAATGAAACTTGAACTAATAATTGAAGAATGAAAATAAATTTAACTGACAATGAATTACTAATTAATTTGGAAATAAATATGGAAAATGTGACATTAAATTTTGCTATCACGGTAAGATGCGTTGTGACGAGCAAGGAGCTCGAAATTTCACTGCTAGATGGCGTTGCAGGGTCTAATTCTTAAATGAATGAAATAAAAATCTTTAAATAAAATCTATAAATGAAGCGATCGCAATCCAACGGCAACAGTTGTAATAAAATAATACAATCAAATGTCAACCATTTCTAATTTTGGTTTGTCATTGACAGATGTCACAATTTGAAGTACAATTTAATGGTAGCTCAACGTCGCCAATTTTATTAAAGAATTTCCTTAAAAAAACAGCTTACTGTAATCGGGAAAGTATTTGAAAGCACGGTATAGGTAGCATAAAGTACTAGTCAAATCTGTATAGGTTCAGACATAAAGATGAATGTGAGATATACAGTCAAATACAAAAATAAAACCGTACCCTTTTAAAAACGTTATCGAAAAGAACCCAACAATAATGTTTTGATGATTAAGTGTTGAAGCAATCGCGACAAACAACCGATAACACACCGAAACCAACAAATTAGCGTAAGCGCAAATTGTTCATCCTGCGTGTAATTAATTCTGGTTTTCCGGTTGCGTTATGGAAGTACGGTAGGTTACGTGATGACGTTATCTTGACTTTGCGAGCATCAGGAAGAGCGACGCGACGGCACAGTTATCGCTGTATTGCGCTTATTGCATTGTAATACGTCGAGATATTATGAATATATTGGCAATGTTTAGCCTCGAAGCGCGCCCCAAGCTATGGAAATGCAGCACTCGACCTATTCACACATATTGCGCGAATGTTCTTTTGTAGTTGAATCCGTAGATAAAGAATAGCGACAGTATTGATTTATTTATTACGATGGAGGTAGTTTTGTATTTGTATTAACTGTATACCAAAGCTGTGCAACGGAAAAGGAACTAATTTTCGCAAAGTGCGAGCACCTAGCTTCTAAAGCAGCTTGTTTTTGTTGCTTCCTGTTGTTTATCGAAAAAAACACTTTATATTTCGTGAAGGTATCTAGAGTGATAATATTAGACCTAACTGTACCCCATAAATGAGGAATCTATAAATGTAACTTATTTGATGCGCAATTACTTCATTTTGGTTTATTTATTTTTTTCAATTATTTATTATAAGTGCTTAAAACAAAATACATATAACAGAGTAGATGCGCGTATTCACATCAAGAAGATGTATTAATAATCTGTTCAATTCGAACAGCTGGTATAAGAAGTTTAATGTATCAGGCGACTCCATTTAATATTC
Source organism: Protaetia brevitarsis (assembly GCA_004143645.1). Taxonomy (NCBI): domain Eukaryota; kingdom Metazoa; phylum Arthropoda; class Insecta; order Coleoptera; family Scarabaeidae; genus Protaetia; species Protaetia brevitarsis. The sequence continues at coordinate 1,990,267 of RXPK01000234.1, read as the reverse complement.
GTTGATATGATAAAGAGTAGTCACAGTTGTTGATATCTGTTTCAAACAATTATATGTTTATGTAATGCAAATGCATATGTTATTTGTATGGGTATAAATAAGGACTATCAAAAGGTTATGCAAATCAGTTGTCAGGGTTTATGTAAATCAATCAGCAAAACATCTCAAAACAACCATATCTACCTATTTTAAACAGGAATAAAGGACTACCAATAACTAATTTGGGAACCGTTCAGATCAGCCCAAAGTATCGAGAGTGAGAGAGAATTGCAACAACTGTAATTTATAGAATTGGGAGGGTTAATGATTCGCAATGTGAATGTGGTGGGGGTAGATACAGTGGAGAATGTTTTATTTGAATGTCCACTCACTGATGAGTGGCAGTCGCGTTTGGAAATTAGGGCATTAGCTAAAGGGTTAAATTGGCTAAGACGCGAAAGAGATACATATTAGAGATAATAAGTCGGTCGTAGTAATGCTGCTGGAAAATTAGATAGGTTACGGCATGATAAGTAGACAGTTAGTAGGGTAGGACGTATTTATAAACTGAGTATCTTATACTCTTTAGTGGGGTGAATTGGTGCTAAATTATGGCGTCTAGCATAGTTGGGGTATATAAATAAATATATAAATCTTTAATTTAATTACTATTGGTTAGAATAATTAGGATTAAGTTATTGTTAAGTGTTAGATAGGTACTGCTGTTGTTTTGTTTGCTTTTATATCACTACAATTATCTATCTTGTTTCAATTTCAAATTCATGATGTGTTAAAAACGGAGCAACTACCTGAAGATGGAATGGCTGTAGGAGTTGAGGCTGCTTGTTACAAACTCAGACGGATGATAAAAAAAATAAAGAATGGATCTTTAAGAACTTGCTGAAAAGTATGGCAACGTCTGAAGCGAAAACATGGGCACTACTGAAGCAAAGGAAAGACAATAATGAGACTACAAGGATGGGGCAGGCGTACTAAGACTATAATAGTAGATAGAAGAAAGATATAGATGTTAGGTAAAGGGAGACTTTGGATAAAAGCTACAAGCACAAATCAATAAAAAAATTCAGCGGTAGTCAGGCGGCGTTGTAAGCACTAGAGGTACATAAGTGCAACTCAAAACTAATTTGGAGCGGCAAACACATCCAAACACATTGGAGATAGCTGCTAATATATGCGTCATCTATTTACGAAGTCACGCCAGAACCAAAGAACTGCTAGAGCTTGACCGCAAAATGTTAAGGTGATTCTCTCTGTTGTCATTGTAGGCTCAGGAAGCACTTACACAGGATGCGACATTCTGATGAGACTGAATGCCGATTGTGTTTAGAAGATGAGGAGACAGTTGAGTATATTTTCTGCCTCTGCCTTGCTGCTACAAGAATCAGGTATATAACTCCTAGAGGAAAACTACCTTAAAGGCCTGAATTTGTTCGATGAACTTTAAGATAACATCCGTTCTAGTCCCTAGTGGTCGCAGTGCCTGGAACGACTAGTCGAACCATGCGGATGCTATCTCTTACTAAATTAACTAACTAACTAGATAAAGGAGGCAAGTAGAAGCTTCACTGAATAATTCACTTGAAAAGAAGCCACAGTTATGAAGATGCATTTATGGAAGTAGAATGTTTTCACCTACTTACTTTACAAGGAGCAAAGAGTGTCTCTGCATTTCTTAATTAGAAGTCTAAGTTCAATGCATACTTTTGTCTCTACACATCGTCTTGTCTATATTCTTCCATTCCTTTTTTATTATTCTCTCTCCTCTCTGTCCAGCGCAAGCCAATCAGATTCCGGCCCAATGTCATATATCTAGATAAAAAAGAAATAAAGAAGGTGGCTTCGGAAAATTTGTAACATCACGTATATTTGTAAATAATTCTGCGATCTGCAAAATCTAGTTTTCGTGCTAACAGACTAGTGGCTACCCGGTATATATTCTATCTGTTCATTTATTTTGCCTTCTAAAACTGCAGAGAACACAGCTTTTAGAATATAAATATTTAAGCAAACAAAATAGAAAATATAGTGAATTACAGCAAGAAGTGATAACAATTGCTTGTAATACACTGATCGTCAACTCTATGGAAAATGGATTTTTGTAAGCAAGTACAATTTTAATGAAATTTTCAACGTTACGTTTTTTTTAAAAGGTAATATAATGGTATAACTTGCAACAGTTTTACGAGATCGTTACCTTTGGTCAATTATTCGGTCATTTCTTTGACATTTATTTATACTTTTCACAACACTTGTGTTTAACGGATCGCTAAAAAAAATCACGATCTAAAATCTATAAAAATGCTCTACCCGCTGTAAGAGTGAGAAGCAAACACATGTTACGTTTTTTTTAGAAGGTTTACAATTGCTGTTTGTAGGATGAAATTTGTGCCATTCGCCTCGAACATATAATGTATGTAATACTTACCTTTCATCTTATGCTACTTTGCTTTTAACTCAAACGCTGTTGTATTCCTTTTGATAACAAAAATCTCAAAGGGTATGTTTATGCTCCCAAACCGGTATATTCTGCATATCTGACCCTTGGAGCTTGCATCTTCAAAAGAAAACTGCTTTTTACTTTTGATTTATACATTGTTCTCTGTTCTATGCAATATCAACCAACCAAACAACACTTTAATAACAAACTTTATATCCTTACAATAAAGAACACTGTTTTTTTTTTACCAACGTTTGATCTCGTTTTTTGCTTTAATCATGTAGATTGGTCATTAAGTTATATTTAACGCCATCGATTTATCGCATACACATAATCTCTTTTTCAGAAGTAATGTCTTCTAGTCCAGGTATATTGAAAAATAGTGCTGTAGCTACATATGAGAGAAAAACTGGAAATCGATTGCATTAGTTAGATCAAGCATTGGACATATTACGGTATTATTTAAATCGAGCAGAAAAGAAGTGAAAATTTTTCATACCGAATATATTAAAAAGAGGAAAAAATTACAGAAATTGTTCGAGTTAAATACTCAAGGAATATTGTTACAAATATTAGCTCAATCATTTATTACAAGAGGCTACACTGCAAATAATTTTTTACTTCGATTATTTGGAAACGAAACGCATTATGTCAAAGCTATTTTTTCCATATGTACAAGAAACTTGTAGGAAATTACTCTACAAAAGCTTATCATGTGTATAATGATCTTTATTCACCTAATCTTCCATCTAGTAAATCACTATCCAGAACAATTTAACGGATTGAGGAAACATAAAGGGGAAACTTTGCCCCCGGGTTCTAGGAAACCAATTGCAGGCAATTAGTTATAACATTATAAGCCCTTCCCATATGTTTTGACAAACTATAAGCCACCAGATAATTTCACGTTGATGATAATATCAGATGTTCCATTAAGAACAAACTTAAAAAGTTCCAAAAAAGATGATTTTGGCCATAGGGCGGAGCTCGCAGTAAATTTGACCAAAAAACATAGCTATTCATAAAGGATCAAAAAACGTTCATAAAACAATTCTACCTAGTTTTGTGAGAAAATACCAACACTAAAAACACAAAAAAAGGATTTTTAAGAGCTTTTTGAGAAATATGGGAACGTCTAGACGTCTAGATAATATTTTCATTGTGATCAATGAAAGCATTATCACCAGTAGGTACTGTTTTTTTTTTTTCTGTAGATGAAATTCAAATTCGAAATTCAATATACTGCTGCTTATGTGTCATTTCATAGGGTTTGGCAAAAAATTACACTTTTGTACAATTACTTACCCGATAGATTTCAAGCAGTATATCTGTCCATTGAGATCTCATCGTTTTTGCCAATTGAGTGTGAGGTGTTGAAGCGGTCTTCTGTTGTACATCACATAATATATACATCTGAGATGAGTTTTCACATCTTGAACGGTAACTCATACTCTTACAGTGATGATATTCACGCACATAAGTCTTTCAGCGTTCCTAATACTTTTGCAGTGTCTGAACAAATAAATGGGAGATTAAATTCAATGTGTGCTTATCTGCCTAAGCGTCACCTTTCCAAATCAATCCTTCCAAATATAGTATCATGATATTTATTAGTAGAATGATTCATGGTTATCATTTGGTGGAAAATTTCTAGATAGAAATGGATTGTGTTACGTTGGAAAAAGTATTGGATATGCATATCTCTTTGCAGTCTGACTTCACAGATATTACAGTTGTGTAACGGCTCTATCAAACATGACTGATAAATGTCATCAATCATATTTGATAGAGCCGTTGCGCAACTTGGCCCAGAAAAGAAATAAGTTGTAGCATTGTTTGTTTTTTCTAAAGCATTTAGTAACATAAAATTCAGTATGTTGCTGTCTATATGGTGTTTCGCAGGATTTGACAAAAAATTACACTTTTTTACAATTACTTACCCGATAGATTTCAAGCAGGATATCTGTCCGTTGGGATCTGATAGTTTTTATGTGCATTGGCACTCCAATTGAATTGATATGTCAACAGAAAAACGTGGAAAATTGCTATAAATTCGGTTTCGTCACAATTTTATGTGTATAAATAGTTGCCTACTTTTTGTGCAGTAATTAATTTTAAGATTGTCGAAGACAATTGCATTCAAGTCCGTTAACATTTTTCAATTCGAAAGGATTCACTAGCCAACGTTCCTCAGAGGCAGACGTGTCTCAATTTATTTCGTAAAATTTAACGGCTATTTTGAAAAAAAAACCAATTTTATTCTAAAGTCCAACCTAAAAATGATTGTTAATTGTTGAACAAAGTTTATCACATTAATATTATCCAAATTACCTACAACCTTTGGGTAATTTTCTCCAACGACGATTTTCCCGAGTAATGTTCCTGTCCTGACCGAGCTATCCTCTGTGATCAGAAGTATGAAGACCCCCTATGTCCCGTTCCGACCTGCCACTCGTCAAATCTATCTAAAAATAAACGTATTATTTTAATCCTAATCTAAATTTTAATATACTTATAAGAAATTTCATATTTATACGTTCGGCAAATTTTGGGGTTAGGAATTTGTATGTTGGATCATCGCTGAACGGTTTGCAATCACTTGGGGAAAATTTGTATAAGTTGTACTTTTCTAGGTTAATATTTGGTATGTATTTACGGTACGAACCAATATCCAGTAATTTTACAATCAAGGTTGGCCATTCTGATTTACACGTCTTTTAAGCATAGCATAACTCCGTTTGAACGTTCAGAAAACGCGGGAATTTTGAAATTTAATTTAAACGTATTCACGTTCTCTATAATGAATTTATATTGAAAAAAAGTGGAATTACTAGCAAAACGTAATTGTTGTTAATTAAGCGAACTTACCTGAGATAATAATATCCTTATTTATGTCTTATTTTACACAGGTTCACATTTCGAACTTCGTTATTAAATAAAACCACTTTTATTCGCATTGAAATGTTTTCTTGATAACACAAATTTGATCATAATTGATGTACATGAGTCTTGCGCGTATGATATTTTGGAAACTGGCCATTATACATACAAATTAAAGTATCATTTTTTTAAATTTTTTTTATACCGGGCCGTATGCTACTTTGTAGCGTTACAATATAACTCTTTCAGCGTTTATAATACTTTTGTAGCACCTGAACAAATAAATGGGAGATTAAATTTAATGTGTACATATCTGCCAAGGTATGTCGTCTTTCCAAAGGAGTCCTTCCAAATATAGTATCATGATATTTAGCAAAAAGGTTCATGGTTTTCATTTCTTGGAAAATTTTTAGTTAGAGATGGATGGTCTTGCGCTGGAAAAAAGTATTAGATATGCAGATCCTCTGTAGTCTGCCTTCAGAGATATTACAGTTGTGCAACGGCTCTATCAGACGTGATGGATGACATTTTTCTTGGCCCAGAGAAGGAATTAGCTGTAGCATTACTTTTTTTAAGCATTTATTACATAAGAATTCTGTTGTACACGATATGATAAATGTATCTGAGATGAGTTTTCACATCTTGAACGGTAACTTATACTTTTACAGCGATGATATCCACGTATATAAATCATTTAGCATTTCTCATATTTTTTTTTCAACATCTCAACAATTAAAAAGAAGATTAAATTTAATGTGTACTTATGTGCCTAAGCAGGTCTTCTTTCCAAATCAATCCTCTAAACGCAGTATCATGCTTCATCGTTCTCATTCGTTGGAAAATTTTTAGATCAAAATGGATGGTGTATGTTAATTACTGCGACCTTGTCTTCGGCTTTGCGTTACCCCTACTCCAAAGATTTTATGTCTGCAGTTGATATTCGGAAACATGGTCATATTAGTTCACAAACTGAAAGAACTTAATTGGTTAAGTATGGCTAATATGCAGAAGCGTCACGTATTATGTTCTCCCATATTCATTCTATAATTGTTACTACAATACCTCATCTTATCTTCATAGGAGATGAAGCTCAAAATTTCAATTTGCGTCAGAAAGATCTTTTACAGTATAACTCTTTTTGGACGGTAAGGTTTTCGGTTTGATTCCACTGCCGTATTAAGGTAGCTCTAAGAAAGACCGTACCGTTATACGTAGCATTTATTATATAATAATATAAAATTATGATAATTATAATATTATTTTGCCCATAAGTTATTGCAGAACAATTTTATTGACGGTCCTTTTTTGTCTACTCAGGTTTTGTAGACACTACAGTTTTACTGCAAATAAAAATCGCGCCGCATGTTATCTCTCAAACGCTTCTTATATTTTGATGGCATGCATCAAGTCAAGCGATAAACATCAAACAAAAATGAAAAACCGTTGTTTTCTGGTTTTCTTGGAAAGGTTAGTAATATATAACAGTCTTAAGGCATGCTAAATGATACAAAAGTTGTATGTGCCTAATAATCATGCACATTATTTAAACACTAACAACCCTTCTATGTACTTTATTTAGACTGACTTCCATATATATTCAAAGTCAATCACTGGTGACGTGCAGCATAAATTATGTTCAAATCTACCATAGACAATCACTTTGATCGATTAGTAAACTGTCTGTAACAACAATTGAAGTTCTATTATCTTCATTGAATGGTAACACATAACTTTTAAATTGACGTAATTTGTTCCAAGTCGCGCCGTTGTTTCAATTCACTCGAATCGACGTTAAAATAATATAAATGCAAAACAAAACACTCTGCAAAGAAAACGAAAATTGAGAAAGAGTGGAAGCCAAGGCGAGAAGGATGGAGAGATTCCAAACCTTTCATTTTACAAAAAAATAGCATCTGGATTACATAAGCAAACTATTAGTGTGAGCAATATGTGTTTTATTGTATACACGGTGGAAAGTGTCTACTGTATTTACTTACATTCATGTTCGCATATTATATAACAACCGTGACGTTTAGAACGGTGGCATATCTCTTATAAAGAAAGAGACGAATGTGTCACAAGAATGATAAATTTAAACTAAAAGGCGTACTTTCTTTTATAAAAATTGATGTATGCACATTAACAAAAAGGTAGGTAATGGAAAAATAACCTGATTTAAATCATTTTAGTGCATCTAATCCTTTGTTGGTCTTATAAACCTAATTTAACTTGAAAATAGTTCATAAACGATTTCTCGTGGAAAATATTTTAATGACGTATTTAGTGAGAGGATTTAATCGACACCCACTTGATAAATTAATAAAGACACTTCAAGTTTCAGTTTCATTTCTATAAGATCAATCATTACAGATTTAGTTAACAAGGGAGGAAGAATCTTAATTTTATATTTAATTTAAGGAATTTAATATAGTGTTAAGTTAACAAGCTTCAATCTCACTTACGATGCTTAATTGATAAACACCGAAGTTAATCCTTTTAGGATAAAACCGGCTATTACGTCACATATTTCCTTAACAGGCCCAGTATTTTCGTAATTAAGTAATAGTGAAAACTCCTTGCACATTCAAAGGATTTCGGTGCAGTGAGCGGGAATTGAATCAGGACAAATAAGTAGCTTCCTTACATACTCTGCTCTAAGAATATCCACTTTCCAGGGTGTGTAATTGCATTACATGCCTTACTCTGTGAACTCCAAAGGTAATTAATAGGGTAGCTTCACTTCGTTAAATTGCCAATCCTACACATATAATCCATTCTTTTTGTATTTTCATCACAAACTCGGTTAATGTCAAACTGTTCCTAATTTAAAAAAAAAATCAGGGACGGTACTTTGAAAATAAATGTTAGAACAAATGACCGCAAATTATCTTTTAACTATCTGAAACAGAAAGCGAACAGTAGAACAAGAAGAAAGGCAGTGATTAATTTGTATCTTGAAATGACATCACTGCCGAATTAAGCCAGTCAACTTAATTCTAGAGAGATGACAAACAGATCGTTTGATGTAAAGTTCAATCAAAGATAAACTGAAACAAAGATTTTATCGTTTTTGGGACGTAATCTCACGACTAATGATGTCAGGGATAAGGCAATTTGATAAATACTAAGTATGTTGACTCCTTCGTATTATTTAGGGCAATGAGAATTTGTGTTGACGATGTTATATTAATATCGACACGAAAATTATATTTTAGCTGTGAAATTACTTTGATGTCAATGATATTTACAAAATTATATAAATACATACTTATTTGGAAGAATAATTGAATCGAAATTTAAGATGGAAATCTCATTATTAATGTAAAGATATTTGCTAAATTGTCAATCTGAAACTACAATACGTATTATAAAGGATAACAATAACTGTAGGACGACTTTAAGCCATCAGCGGTAATTAACTAACACTGATTAATAATTAGGTAACATTAAAAACGTGTGTAACATTCGGTTGATATTAGCATACATGTGTTTCACCTTACCAAGGATATTCAGTGCTACTGGTCAACCTTAAAGTCGTCCTATAAATATTGTTATCCTTTATAGAGACATATTGAAGTTGCAGATCGACAATTTAGCAAATATCTTCACATTAATAATACGATTTCCATCTTAAATTCTCATTTAATATTCTTCCACTTATTACGTATTGCTGTAGCAACCCACATTACCGCGAGTGTATTTTAAGTTGCCTAATTTGTCATGATGACCTTAACGTGAGTACTTGTATTTTTAAATCTTTGCTGCCATTTTGTTAATTCATTTGATATAGAGATTTGATTTAATTTGTCTTTTATTCTGTCCATCAAGGAATCCGCTTTATAATAATTGTTAATATATTGATGCGTGCACATTATAGATATAAGATCATTCATTATTTTGGTTCGGGAAGATATTTTAGTTTAAAGAGTTAATTTTTCGTTATTCAATTTTGCCGTTTTGTTCTTAATTATCTGTTACCTCGGTTTGGGTGAGTAGAAGCATTGTGCTTGCATTTAGTTTTTCATTTTTGTTATTTACTAGTAATTGTCCACGTTTAATTTAGTTTGTTTTAATTTGAAACCACGAGGATTGAATTTGTAAGAATTAGGATTATCTTCTTGAACAAACTAATCTTTTGCTTTGTATAGGAAATAGCATTGTCCTATTGTAAATTAGAATCAAGTGCAGTTTTTAAATTTAGGTTACAACCCTCCATTCACGGTTTTTTTTTTGCACAAATTGTAATTAACCCTTTTTGAATAAATTTTGATTGTTACTTAGCATCTTACAAATTCTGTTCTTCTATAATTTAATTTTTCAATTTTTGGGTATTTAAGAAAGTCAGATTTCATTCACTCACAATTTACTTTTCGTGGCTAGATTCAAGTTTTAATTCGCGAGGGTAACTCTGAAGTTAATAGTTCTTTTGCGCCCTTTTATAATTTTTTATCGTTGAGCTAGCTTATTTAATTTTCTTTTTTCATTTTTAAAAATCATTTTGCATTTTCAAATTAAATCAGTACACAGCAGTATATATACGACTTCCTTCGTATAATACATTGACTTGACCAATAGCACTAAAGATCCTTGGTAAGGTGAAACATATGCATGTTAATATCAACCGAGCGTTACACACGCTTTGAATGTGACATACCTATTTATTTAAATTAAAAGTTAAAGAGTGTATTGCTCCAAAATTGCAGATATTAAACAGAAAAAAACTAAATTTAAATATTTATATAATACAAATAATATAAATATTTATGTTTTTCCTTCTTAACTATTCAGCTGTATTTTTTTCACAAGCATCTTTTTGTTGTGCCAAACTGAATGGAGGAAGCTTGTATTGAATAATGGTAAAGAACATGCTAGCTTTTAAGATATAAAGCACATTTCATTTGACGGTAATGCAAACAAAACGGAATAATAGCAAATAGTTCCGGAAAAAACTATAACTACAAGCCATAAACGGATAGTGTCATGCAGTACCTATTTATATCCCAATAAGTTTTACAATTTTTTTTATGTAATGTATATTAGAAACGGGAAATATTTTTTGAATGACACATTCGTTTTAAATATATGTTCCTTGCATTTTTACATATGTCAAAAGTTCATTTCCAAGTTATGAATGTAACATGGATTGAGTAAGTTAAAGTTTATTCATTTCCTCTTGGAACAGTTTGTACAAGAAGATATGTGCCAGTTTTTCCTTCTTCTGTACGAAGTATTTAAGGTTCGGGCGAATGTAAATACGTATGCATCTAAGTGCATGCATTTTTCCATTCTTGCAAGGCAAATATACGTTAATAATAGATAGGGTAAATATTACGACGCCCGTTCAATATTTTGCTTGCAAAGAAAACGTAATTTTGCAAAGTACATACCTCGGAAACGGCAGAAATATCTCGGTATCCCAGAGGTCTGTCGTGGGACATATTTTTCACGCTCGGCAGAGAAAATTCAATTTATATAAAAAGTAACTGACAGGCAGCATTTGAAGTTGAAAATATTTTCTAAGTACGTCTAAAAAATAAATTTTGAGAAATTGCATGACGTCATCTATTATGTATTCGATATCGTCACACCCACACTAGTGAACTATTTAGGCAATACGAGAGAAAGGTTACCGTTTTAGTTATTCTACCGTCTCATTGTCAGTTAATAATACATTTGCATATTATACTTTATCATATTATGCTTGTTTGCTGTTTTGCACTAGAATAGTGATGGGCATATCGATTTTCGCTATAGACAGTTGCAACTATCGATAACTATCGACAATTCAAAATACCTATACTGCGTCCAACACTAACAATAAGTAGTTCATCTCAATGTAATGTTCTTATCTGATAAATCTTAGTTTGAAAATTTTGGGTGTATTTGCCGTAGTAATTTGGAGAAGATACAGATAAATTTTCCAAATTCTGCGACTGAGTTCTAGATATATTGATCGCATCTTGATGTCGTCATGCAAGTAATTTTTCGCATACTTTAGCATACTTAACTTATTGGCGCTGCGCCATTTTGGCCATTCACCAGAAGTATTTCCATACTTCTGATGGACGGTACTTTTACAAACGATTAGAAAAAATAACACTAGTAAATGAATTTCTTTGTGCCTTACAAAAAATAGATTTTTAGAATACAGTTCGTTACTTGTTCTTATTATTCATACCAAGGGTGCATTGATTATATTTCTCAATTACATCTGCACAACCCTATGAACTCAGTGAACTAACTGATAATATTGTCAGTTTCCATTGCTATATTTATAAACAGCGTGAATACTTAACAAAGATTCAGTTCAAGTACTGTGTAGTGCTCTTTCTTTTCGCTCGTGTTTTAAGTGCGTATTTTTGCGTATTTTTTCATCTATTAAATTGTAATTGCATGATAGTAGCAGCATTTATGCTCTATATCGCTGTTTTATCTATTTGTTAATTCATAGTTCCCTTACTGTGCAATTTGCATTTATATGTATAAATTTTCCTCATATGTTCGGATCTTTTATCAGGTACCTCGTTTTTACTGGTTATTGTTTTTCTAAAACAGATATTTGTTTATAACTTCGCAATTTTTGCGAGATTCCGAACGGAGTTTCCTAGACTCGTTTTTCTCCTTTTCCGTGGCCCTCTTGTTTGTGTTGAAAGGCACCAGGATAGGCCCCCTGTGTGTGAAGAGTGTCCTTGTGTTAATCCTTTTCCCTTTGTTGACTTGCTTCACTTCTTCTATTCAGCATACATTATGATTTGCTACGTCTGTAAGACGGAGGCTTCTGAGGAGAATGATATATCTTGCGACCTGTGCCACTCAATTGTTCATACCACTTGCAGTGGCCTATCAAGAACCGAGGTGCAGTGTTTTAAGAGTAAAAACCGGAAGTTATCGTTTCACTGTGAAACGTGCAATGATTTCAGATCACAATTGACTAGAATCAATGATCTTACTACTGCTGTTACTACGTTGCAAGAGGAGATTGTGATGCTGAAAAACAAGCTGTCTCCTTCGGCTGAATCTGGTTCGAAGCTTGACCCTCTTGAGTTTGATGCTATCGTTAGGGAGGTTTCTAACAGGGAAAGCAGAAAGAATAATCTGGTGCTATTTAATTTGCCTGAGTTGCCGAAAGTGACCAAAACACAACAAGGTGCCTCTGATATGGTAACGGCAAAATGGAATTTTTCTACACTGAATGTTCGGCCGAAGTGCTGAAAACACAGCGTTGGTAAATATGATCCTACGATTGAAAATCGCAAGAGACCTTTAAAAATTACGTTGTCTGATGAACATTCAGTTATTTTAGTTCTGCGCAAGCCCAAAGATCTGAAGAAATTGGATCACTTCAAATCCTTGTCGATCTCGAAGGATAAAACGCCACGGCAGCAACAGCTTTACAGATTTGTTAAAGAGCAAATGAGTGCTCGCATAGCGGCTGGTGAATCTGGCCTCTCCATCAAATTCGAGAATGATGTTCCAAAAATTATTAAGTCTGTCGAGCAGGCGGAAAACTAGATTTGTCCAACAGATATGCCAATACTTTGCGTTTATACTATCAAAACTGAGAGACTGTGTTCGAAGTTGATACTGTATTCTTCTTTTCCTGCATGATGCGGATATTGTGTGTTTGACTGAGTCCTGGCTAAAGTTTGAAATACGGACCTCGAACTCTTTGATTTGGCTACATACACGTCTTTAGAAAGGATAGAGACTTCCATAGTGTCGGACGTTCGACTGGTGGTGGGTTGTTCAATGCTGATCGTCGATTATGTTTTGGGCGACAACAATATAGTGACTAACTTAGTCGAATTAATAGATGTTAATATTTGTAAACTTCATGTTGGCTCATGTATGCTGTATTTAGTTAATATTTATATACCGCCAGATTATTCTCTGAAATTATGAATTTCTTGATGCTCTTACGTTAGATCTTCTTGATAAAAAGCTTTGATTTGTGGCGACTTTAATTGTCCTAAATTTAATTCTGCTGATATCTTTGACCAGAAAAGCAATACTTTAATGAATTTTATGCATGCTTGGATCTTAAACAGCACAATCAAGTATTAAATTGTAATAATAATTTGCTAGATTTAATTTTTTCTAACCTTGGTGATTCGTTTGTGGTATCCCATGATACTAATCCATTAGTACCTGAAGACGCCTATCATCCAGCACTTAATATATACATTGACTTACAAGAGACTCGCAAACTCGGAAGTTTTCGCTCTAACGACAATGTTAGATATAATTATAGACGTGCTAACTTTCTGTATTATATAATGATTTACTTAAGTCGATTGTCATTCTGCATAATATCTTTGATGTTAATGAGCGTAACTTCATTTATACCATTATTAATCAGATTTTGCAAAGATCTGTACCCACAGTCAGATCAACACGTAGATATTTTCCCCCTGGTATGACTGTAACATTATAAGAAACATTAAGCTTAAGAATATTATTATAAAAGTGGAAAAATTTAAAAGCGAAATTTATCATGGTGAATATAGGAGATTACGCTCGTTGGTTAAAAACCAGATCAGGGCGGCATATCAACTTTACATAAGTAGACTGGAAACTAATATGTCTCGCAACCCCAAACTTTTTTGGCAGTTCATGAACAATAAACGCGGTGTTTCTAGAATACCTGGTGTAATGCATTATAACGACGTAGTTGTAAATACCCCTTCCGGAATAGTTAATAACTTTGCTTGCTTTTTTCAACAGTATATTAGAACGTACAGTATCTCTTAGGTAATGTAACGCCGTCTCATATGAACTCACTACCTCTTTTATTTTCCTGCTATTACATCTAATGATGTTCAAGCCAGTATTAAAAAACTTAGAGCTGATATGACCATGGTCATGATAATATACCTGCATTTCTGGTACGGACTGCGCAGTTATTTTTCTGAACCACTCTCTATTATCTTTAATTTAGCAATACATACCGGTGTGTTCCCTGATTTGTGGAAAATAGCCAGAGTGACCCCTGTTTTTAAGAAGGAGACAAATCTGATATGCACAATTATAGGCCAGTTAACATTTTATCGAACTTTGCAAAAATTTTTGAATGTGTTTTATACAATCAGATGTCTTTCATGATCAAACCATATTTGTCAATACACCAACATGGATTCATATCTGGAAGATCAACTACAACTAATTTAATTGAAGTGACACAGTTTGTTTGTGAAGCCTTGGATGATCGTCAACAGGTCGATGTTCTTTATACGGATTTTACAAAAGCGTTCGACACCATTAACCATGCTTTATTGATTGCAAAATTATCAAACTATGGCTTTACGCCTCAAGTTACGAATTTGATTGAGTCTTATTTATATAATCGTACATGCTATGTTTCTATATAACGGCTTTAACTCTGGTCGTTCGTTGCTACAGCAGGTGTCCCGCAGGGATCCCATTTGGGACCCTTTTATTCAATATTATATAAATGATTTATTAACTTCACTTGACGGTAAATTTTGCTGGCCTATGCTGAATGACTTAAAAATTTATACCAGGGTTTCATCTATATCTGATGGTGTTCTACTTCAAAACAAGTTAAACATCATATACAGTGTGTCATCAAAATCAATTGCACCTTAATGTTGACAAATGCCGCCATAGTGTCTTATGTAAAAAGTAACACTTTATAGCGTATCCTTAGGGTATTAATGGGCTATCAATTCCTCGGCATTCCACCTACAAGGATCTAGGTTTTTTTTGATTCAGCGTTAACATTTAACAATCATATTAATGAAATTGCAAATTCGCTCCAAAAGTTTGGGATTTTTGATTCGTTCCTGTAGATTGTTTACAGAGCCTACTGTTTTTAAAAACTTTATTTAACTCTATTGTTAGGCCGAAGCTTGAATATGCCGCTCTGGTCTGGTATCCACACTACACCGTTCAGAATTGACAATTGAAAAATCCAAGGAGATTCCTTAAATATTTATCATTAAAATTTGATCATGTTTATCCACCACGTGGAGTGAATTATACTGATCTACTTAATAGACATAGTTTCTTTTCTTTGGAGAGCGCAGGACAAGTGCTTAGTGTTAGGTTTTTGGAGAGTTGATTTGTAATGATGTTGATTGCTTTGCTGTACTTTCGCAGATTAATTTTGTCTTCCTACGCATAATACTCGTGTTTTGATGTCGTTAGATACCTTTTCGAAGTCAATATACTCAGGCGAGCACCACTTAACACAATGGCAATTAACCGGCAATAGATTGTCTCAGAATTTGTTATTTAATGTTTCTGAACAATTCGTATTTTTTTTTTTTTTTTACATTTACTAAATTAATTTAGGTTTGTTAAGTTATTATAGCACTATTATATAGTACTTTTATATTATTTTGTCCTGTTTTGGCAGTTCTTGTTGGACTAATATACTTTATTATTATTTTATTATTATTTAAAGATAGACTTTATTGATGAATCAAACTTGAAATCATGAAACATTCTATGAAACCTTACATATACAGTGCTAATGTTTAAATACCAGGAACTCATTGGAAGTATACGTTTCTCTGCCTGCCCCTGTCATGGCGTATTCTACATTCAAACGCGTCTAGCTCGTAATATATAGGTATTTAGCGCCTGGTGTAGTTTACACTGTTTACAACATAAAGATAATCATATAACAATGTGTAGAGTATCTCATTAAAATAGAAAAGTATGAAAAAAAAATTATATTTTTCTGGACAACGTGTATAATCATCTAAATCACCTTATACAGGATGAGTTTTTATCTTGAGACACGGAATATCTCTAAAACACTGCATTCAAATACAAAAAAAGATTTGTTATAATTAGGAGGTTCACTAGATGGTGGCGAACTGTTCTCCCTCCCCCAGAGTGGAGGGGGAAACTTTGAAATCTTAAATGGGAACCCCTATTTTGTATTACTGATTCGGTTTCCACGCCATCAAGTATGTAGTTTTTGTTTGAAACTTTTTTTCGATTTATAACAGATTGCGATGTAATCGCAAAAAAAAATCCTGATTGTGAACGTCTAGGAAAAATACACAAAAAAGAGAAGCAAGCAAACATGATTTTGTGTTTTTTTTTTTATTTTAACATTAAATAACATTTCAAAAAGCCATTCAACAACGAAGAACTTTACTTTATCATACCCATTTCAGGAAATGTGTTCGAAAATGTGCTCTTCCACTTCGATACCTTTATTTATTCGCAATTGGAATGATTGCACACAACTGAGAAGTGTTTCCGGCGTAATCCTTGAACAAGCGTTGGTGATTCGGTCAATCATGTTTTCCCTCGTGGTTGGCACTTCTGTATAAACTTCAGACTTTAAGTGGCCCCACAAAAAGAAGTCAGGGGAAGTAAGATCTGGCGATCTTGCAGGCCAAGACACTGGACTACCTCTTCCGACCCATCGACGATTGTAGGCTCGATTTAATACTTTTCGTGCTATTCTGGAATAATCTGCTGGACAACCGTCATGTTGGAACCACATTGTTTGTCGTACGTCCTTCCCTTGGACGTCTTTAAGTAACACTGGAAGTTCGTTCTCCAAGCTGTTTCGATATTTTTCACCATTTAAGTTTCCATGGATGAAATATGAACCATAAGCTTATTGCCAATTATTCCACACCAAACATTTACGTTTCAAGGATGTTGGTGTTCAACTTGGCACAACCAACACAAGTATGTCTAATCGCTGTAGAAATTTAATCGCTTCTCCGCGTTTAAAGATTAACTTTTTTTCTGTATTTCCGGTAAAATCGTAAGTGTTAAAAGATTATAACATAGGTTCGATATTTGCAAATTTGCAGTTTCAAAAATCATTCAAATTTATCCATAAATAAAAGGTTATGGCCGGGAGGCTCGCTATTTTGATGTTATATCTAGGCAAGTAAATAAACATTCCTTCGTTGTGAACGTTCTAGGTAACTGAAAATCGATAAGGGATCTTCTGCCACGTAGAAATAATTGTGAATTCTAGGAACATCTACTACTGGAATTTAAGCTGCAAATAGTATTACTACAGCATTTCAAGCATTATCTTATTGTTTATTTTAGGAGGTGTAAAACATTCTGGCAGTTTTAGGTAAGTATAATTTAAATGAAACTATGTAATGTTGAAGATTTAAATCACAGAAACGTATGTGCACTTTGTTAACTTGCGTTACTGCCTCTTCCATATTATGCGAATTTTATAGTTTACAAATACACCAAACGGAAATATTTTCGTTTTTTCGAGTAGTTCTTTGTGTGGAAGAGAGGTTGGGCCTGTCGCTTTTTTCTGAACCTATAAATAAAATGGGATGTCTATTTACTTCAGAAATATATATTTTAATTTTGAATCCTTCCTCTGAACTCTCTTTTCTTTCTCCTTTTGTATCGTAGACGCATGCAAGAACAAGATATTTTAAAATTACGAATGCAAAGGTAGGGAAACACGATACGTTTTAAAGCGATTTGCAAGTAGCAAGTTCTTCTTTACGTGGCTTTCATCCAGTGGTTATTGTTGCCAGCTCTCTGTTTATTTTAGAGTTGCCGCTGCATGCAGATTTTGTTATGTGCATCCATCGGTATAAAGAGCAAGTCGACTAGAAGATCTCTGTGAAACTGTAGTATTGGAAACTTTTAACGATGTGTATAGAATTTCGTTTATATGGTGAATGTATACATATATGTCCAAATTAATTATGGTTTTGACAATTGAGATGGTGTAGCTACCTTAAATGCTTCAGGTACATATTTCCCTTTTCTTATTTGTTGTAACTGTTAGTTTTCTTTTTTTTGTATATTTTATATCAATGTGTTCATACATAATTAATTATAAATTATTTTAATTGATTTATTCTTATGTATCAGTTTTTTTTGTTTTGTTGGAGAACATCAACTGTATAATGTTTCTATAGTCATTTGAGGCACGTAGTTCTCTATATTTCAATCTTTCTTTAATTATTGCCTCACGATTTGATTTTCCATACCTCTTTATACAAAGTTTGGTTTCTAATTTTTTATTCACAATGCCATAATGAACTCACAAATAAAATAAGGGAGTTTTAAATATTAATATATAGTATGTCTACGGATTGGGTTTACAAGAGGAAAAACTTTATCTTCAACTTTATCGAAAAACTGTGTTCTTTATAAAAAAAATCTGCTTGTTTTAAAACAACGAATTCAAGTAAGATATTTTTAATAACTTCACTACTTTCGCCAGAAATGATAAAAAAAGGAAATTTATGCGATAATGCGTCATATCATACAAAACCTATTGAAGACATGTTAATTTATGTCCAATCCATTAGAAATTTGTGTGTTTTGGAACAGATAACAAGACTAGACTTGAGATTTTATTCAACTTTTAGCGAAAAAGAAACAATACTAAAATATTTGCTTTCACTAAAATTAAATAGTAATGTAATTTGAACAGAGAACAAAGAAATAAAGTTTTATTCAAATAAATCTTTTCCCTTTTCCGCACAGAGTTCAATTCTTCCTCGAAATTCTTTTTCTTATTTTACGAATTGACAAGGAAGCTACTGCTTGTCGTATGCGATCTTTCAAAGCATCCCTATCATTTGGTAAGGGCTGACTATAAACTATCTGCTTCAAACGTCCCTAGAGATAAAAATCTGTAATTGTGAGATCTGAGCTTCTTGAAGGCCATATAATTGGTCCATTTCTTCCAATCCATCTATCTGCAAATTTATTGTTTAACCAATTTACTACAGCACGAGCCATGGGACCGGGCAGCCATATTGTTGAAAGTACATTGTACTGCGATAAGCTAAACTAAAGGTGTCCGTAGTGTCGCTAAAAAAATTTCTAACAATTGGAAGCCATAAAAAAGTAAGGTCCTATTATTCCTTTCCATGGTATAGCATACCAGACGTTAACCTTTTGAAATATTGGCCGACGATTTAAAATTCGAAAATGCGGATTAATGTCATTTCAGTATCTAACATGTTGCGACTAACTTTCCATTAGTAGAAAAGGTCGCTTCGTCGGAAAAACATAATCTTTTATAAACTTTCTTCCATTTGTAACGATTTTCTCACCTATCCATAAACAAAGAGTAGTCGTTGTCTTCATCGCCTCTTTCCAAATATTGAATTAAAAACTGGCTTGTAAGGTTTTATTTTAACCCGTTTTAAGATGTCATGAATGTGCGATTTGCTCATTACCAGCTGCAAAGATCGTCTTCTTAACGACATGGTACACAGTCAGAAATTTGTAACACTAGAACTACACTACGCCGAGTTCATGGAGGTCCCTCTAAATAGTGTAATTTTTTTAACACTAAGAGTAGTGTTAGTAGTTAGAGGATATTTAATATGCTTAGTGTAAATATGTATATTCACTACTAGTGCGAATGCTACTGCTTTCTTAGTGTTTATTTTATTTTTTAGTGTAGAGTCGTAAGGCTACTACTAGTGGTGCATTAAACAGACATCAATGTGATTGTTACATCTACAAAGAGGTAAGTTTCTCTATTAAATGTTTTATCAATACTACTGTAACGGAAGGAAAGTAAATTAAGTTCCTTATTTACTAATAAATAAAGCAACGACCGTGTTCGTTGAGATAAAACGTAATTACTCCGACATAAAATAATTCTATACATATACAGTACTTATATAGTATAAAATATAAACTCAAATAATTGAATAACATAAACACGAAAGTAGTTTTTTAAACATGTTGAAACATCTATCATTCTTGCTATCAGGTGTCTTCTACTGACGATGCAGTAACTTCAACACTGCGGGCACTTTATTAATCAGAAAAGTGATAAGAATCTCGACCTATTACTTTCTCCTTTCTGATGGTATCCTCCTATAATACAAATGTAAATAAATGTATTGTTTATAATGTATAGACAATCACTTACCTTTTATTTTACTGCAGCACGTATGTAATACATAACCTAACTAGAATAGCGTATTGGCGGCTGATGTACCTACCAGAGACCTGCACGAGTGAGTACGGCATCGGGCGAGTATAGGTACGTTTACGCATTTGACGAGTATAACGATGCGTCTAGTAATACGCATAATCGTGTATATGAGGTATATGAGTAGTAATCGGCATCGTGGCATCGTATGATTACTACTCGCAGCATCGTCAGGAGCACTCAAGTCCGTATACATATGGTTACCTCGTAAGGGGAGGCCCGTTAAAGGAGAGGGTGGATATACGTTGACGCTGTGATGACGCGCTTCCCGATCATCCCTGTTGTTTACATTAAAAGGCTAGTATTGGGTATTATAATAAAAGAACTTGAAGTATATTGCAAGACACGTTCCTGTTGATAAAACATGAGTGGCGACCACCAAGTACACACAAAAAAGAATTTGCATGTAATTCAGTGCATTATTTTATTTTTATTATTTTGATGTATTTTTATAACGATGGTATGAAAGTATCCTTCTGCACCGCAGACGCTAGCGTATATGCGAACGCTATGCGAAGCGAACTATGTTCCGGGGAACTCTTTCCGATGTACCTATTTGGAGTATGAATCGGACGGCTCCGTTTATCTTCGCTATATGCGCTTATACGGTCGCTACGGGGCACGTAATGCCGTGTCCCCAGTTAACGTCTTGCATTCGTTGCGACTTTCAACGCGTACCGCGCATGTGTGATTTCAAAGGCTTGAAGTGACGTTTATTATTAATGATGGAAGTTAATTGAGTGCAAAATCTTGAAAAAAAAAACTCGCTATCATTTGAGGAAAAACTTTTAATTAAAGAGAAAGGAAGGCCTATTCCTGATCTTCAAATAAACTACACTTCACAAGTAAAACTCGAACTTAGAATAGAGTATTTAATAAAAATATGAGTGGATGTGCGAATGTTCACTAACAAATAAACTATTTTGTTTTATCTGCTTAATTTTTAAGAAAGAGGTCAGTAATAAACAAGGGTTAAATGATTTAAAGCATATCGCAAAGAGGGCAAAGAAACACGAAAATTCCGTTTCTTACATGAATGCATGCGTGGATTTCAATGTTCTAGGCAAAGTAGACATACGTGAATAGTTAGACAATGCTTATTTGCGACATAAAATTAGGTACAACGAAGGTGTAGAAAAAAATCGTCGTATTTTGCGTCGGTTAATTATGTGTATAAAAAAATGTGAAATCTTATCCTATGTTGGATAGAGTAAAATTGAAAAGTGAGCTTTCAGTAATTTATGAGCGCGAGGTCATATGTGACGTAGATGTAGGTGGTGTTTTGCCGCTTTTAGTGCTCATAACACACAACAACTTAAAAAAAAGTTTTGAGGGAAACATATAAACTGTTGGATATTATTTGTACAACCCCCATATCGACAGCAAAATGTGAACGATGTTTTTCCACCCTCAAACGGATTAAAACATTTCTGAGAAGCACAATGTCAGAAGATCGACTGAACGCATTTTTACAACAAAGTCATTGACGTCTTTTCCAGCATGAAAAATATGAGAATGAATTTTATGTACAAAAAATAGGCAAGTTCTTATATTGTGCCCACTCTCTTTCATAACTCACGAGCCGCCACTGTAAAACATTAATTGAAAAATTTTCTAAATTAAGATTTTTTAAAAAAAATAAATATTTAAACTTAAAACAAAAAAAATCACTCGAAAGAGAGAAGTTAAATCTGAAGGAGGCAAATTTGTCAATAAACAAAGAAAAAAAAACATTAATTTTAGTTTTCTTAGTTTTTAAATTAATGTTATTTTGTTAGCTTAATTTACTTATGCTTATGATTATATAATAATAAGAAACTGCTTTTTTATTAGGAAGAATAAATATTTAGTTTGATAATATATAATCGTTATCTTTTACCATTTTACTTTACTTTTCTTAGTTTCTAATTTAATGTCATGCTCTATGTGCGTGTTCTAAGTTTTGTGTTATATTTATATAATATTTACTTGATTTCTTATGTTTACTATTACATAATAGTAGAAATTCGTTTTTTTTATAAAAAATAAATATTTAGTTTGGGAGTACAAATCGCCATTTATTTTTACATATATGCACCACTTTATTTATTAAAAACAGCATACATGATGACGCGTTCGCGCTCTTTCTCTTGATTAGCTGAAAAGTTATAAGGTAACCTTGTATATACGAACCTTGAGGAGCACTTGCTTTTTTTTTCTCAAGTTTTGCGATTAGGGCAGTTTACAGTGTCATTGTTATTCGTTTACTGGTAGAAAGCAATAAAACTAACGTTTGTTTAGACAGATCTAGTATGACTTAATCTCAACAGAAACCATATCATATAAAAAACACGAAATTTGGAAAACTTTTATTAGAAACTATAAACATACAATACATTAGGAAAATCAAGCCACTAATAAGTGATAATAATAATAATAAGTGATAACCAACAAATAGCACCATATATGCACAATTATTGTACCCTATTCTTACGAGTAAGAATCGTACGATTCTTGCGATGCGACGATGCCGATTCCTACGATGCCGGTCTTAATGATTACCTACTCGCATCGTCGGGAAAGGTAATCGCCGATTATTAATCGACTACATTTTTACTTACTCGTGCAAGTCTCTGGTACCTACATATGTAGGTCTTGTCCAATGAAGCACTGAACACTAAACCGTTACAACTATTCTGGCCAATCAGAATGCATTGTAACTGATCATGTGTTATTACAGCGCGCGAAATACAATATGCTCCAAAGAATTGACTATTGTTACACTGATAGAGTATATACTTTACTCTGCCAGTGTTGAATTGCACTAAGTAGCCTGTTAATGTAATTATTTCACACTAAAATTTTTTTAGTGTAATTATGTACACTACTTTTTTTTAGTGTTAAATCAAAGTGTATAAATACACTACAATTTTAACTCTATTTGATCAACCCTAACACTAAGAACATTAACACTGGCGCTATTTCTTACTGTGTATGAGATACAGGAACATCCGGATACTTTTGATGAAATTGATCAATGACATACCTGTAGCTATTTTCTCCTGTTCCACAGCACTGTTCTAATGTTAACATTTTAAAACAAGTACCTGATAAATACCTAATTTGACAGGACTGTCTGATAACTAGAGAATATAACTAGATAAGTTGCATTATCGCATAAATTTCCTTCTTTCATCGTTTCTGGCGAAAGTAGTGAAGTTATTAAAAATATTTCACTTGAATTCGTTGTT
The DNA here is from genome assembly GCA_004143645.1 of Protaetia brevitarsis. Classification (NCBI taxonomy): domain Eukaryota; kingdom Metazoa; phylum Arthropoda; class Insecta; order Coleoptera; family Scarabaeidae; genus Protaetia; species Protaetia brevitarsis. Next base: position 1,966,779 of record RXPK01000234.1, on the reverse strand, counting down.
TTAAAACAAGCAGATTTTTTTATAAAGAATACATTTTTTCGATAAAGTTGAAGATAAAAAAGTTTTTCCTCTTGTAAACCCGATCCGTGGACAACTGTATAAATAGTATTAAATCTACTTACTTGCTTAATGTTGGCACATGGAATGTTGTTGAAGCTGAAACCAGAGACCGTATTCGATTTGATAACTTATTGGAATTGCTCTCAACGCCATATCATAAGTAATATATTTATTTATAAAGCACAGCAAAATTTATGTAGAATATTGATTATAACAAATTCTTGATCGTAGGTATTCAAATGAAATATAAGATTCATTTTTTTTTCTTATATTGTTGGTCAATTTATGTACACGGTGATTTATTTATCATAGACTTAGTGATTTTTAAATCATTTTTTCCAGCAACATATCATTTTTAGTACGCCGCTGAAAAGGATCTTTTAATTTAAAGGTTTTGTTTTCTTCTAAATACGCTTACTTACAAGGGAACCTCTCGAGCTGTAAATCGCGGATTCTAATGAAGCTTCGTCAGTTTCTAGATTCCATGATATCCCATAATGATAGTACGTTATTTGTGACGAATGAACGTTGAAGTAGTAATTTGTCGCTACTTTGTGTATACAGGATGTAATGTCTAATGGTAAGGATACACGACGACACTGACACTCGACACAAATGTCGACACTAGTGTCAATTGCGTCCACACGGTAAGCAATTTTTTGTGTCGACATTGGTGTATACATTTAGTGTCCCGGCTCAACTGTATTGCTTGTCTATACAAATCACGACATGCTACACTGACTGCAATTCAGTGCTGCACATTGCATCGATGTGCTACTGCCGCAATCGTCGCGATATGTGTTTCAATTAAAATGTTTCGTTGCAAAAGGAGATCCGTATGGGTTTACAGATTGGATTAAAAGAAAAGCATAGCTAGGAGCATATAATTAATTGTTATCTGAACTGAAAAATGAAGATTCAGAATTAGTGCTGTTGATATCCGTTAAAATTGAGATCCGGATATCCGAATCCCAAGATCACTATCGAAATCTACTATCCGGTTCACGGATCCAGATCCGAATCCACGATTCGAGTTTCAGATCCGAATCCACTATCCGGTTCTTAAATCCGGATCCACGATCCGATTCTCGGATTCGGATTTGGAAAATATATAAATTATCGACTAACTCAATGTTAATGTAGGTACTACATATGTACATATCAGAGACTTGCACGAGTAAGTAAAAATGTAGTCGATTAATAATCGGCGATTACCTTTCCGACGATGCGAGTAGGTAATCATTAAGACCAGCATCGTAGGAATCGGCATCGTCGCATCGCAAGAATCGTACGATTCTTACTCGTAAGAATAGGGTACAATAATTGTGCATATATGGTGCTATTTGTTGGTTATCACTTATTATTATTATCACTTATTAGTGGCTTGATTTTCCTAATGTATTGTATGTTTATAGTTTCTAATAAAAGTTTTCCAAATTTCGTGTTTTTTATATGATATGGTTTCTGTTAGATTAAGTCATACTAGATCTATCTAAACAACGTTAGTTTTTATTGCTTTTCTACCAGTAACGAATAACAATGACACTGTAAAACTGCCCTAATCGCAAAACTTGAGAAAAAAAAAGAAAAAAAAGCAAGTGCTCCTCAAGGTCCGTATATACAAGTTACCTTATAACTTTTCAGCTAATCAAGAGAAAGAGCGCGAACGCGTCATCATGTATGCTGTTTTTAATAAATAAAGTGGTGCATATATGTTAAAAATAAATGGCGATTTGTACTCCCAAACTAAATATTTATTTTTTTATAATAAAAAACGAATTTCTACTTTATGTAATAGTAAACATAAGTAATCAAGTAAAAAACTATTATATAAATATAACACAAACTTAGAACTACGCACATAGAGCATGACATTAAATTAGAAACTAAGAAAAAGTAAAGTAAATGGTAAAAAGATAACTATTATATATTATCAAACTAAATATTTATTCTTCCTAATAAAAAAAGCAGTTTCTTATATATATATCATAAGCATAAGTAACTTAAGCTAACAAATAACATTAATTTAAAAACTAAGAAAACTAAATTAATGTTTTTTTTTGTTTCTTGACAAATTGCGTCCTTCAGATTTAACTTCTCTCTTTCGAGTGATTTTTTTGTTTTAAGTTAAATATTTATTTTTTTATTAAAATCTTTATTTAGAAAATTTTTCAATTAATGTTTTACAGTGGCGGCTCGTGAGTTATGAAAGAGAGTGGCACATATAAGAACTTGCCTATTTTTGTAAATAAAGTTCATTCTCATATTTTCATGCTGGAAAGACGTCAGTGACTTTGTTGTAAAAATGCGTTCAGTTGATCTTCTGACATTGTGCTTCTCAGAAATGTTTTAATCCGTTTGAGGGTGGAAAAACATCGTTCACATTCTGCTGTCGACATGGGGGTTGTACGAATAATATTCAACAGTTTATATTTTCCCTCAAACTTTTTTTAAGTTGTTGTGTGTTGTTATGAGCACTAAAAGCGGCACAAACACCACCTACATCTACTTCACATATGACCTCGCGCTCATAAATTACTGAAAGCTCACTTTCAATTTTACTCTATCCAACATAGGATAAGATTTCACATTTTTTATACACATAATAACCCACGCAAAATACGACGATTTTTTTCTTACTCCTTCGTTGTACCTAATTTTATGTCGCAAATAAGCATTGTTTCTAACTATTCCGTATGTCCACTTTGCCTAGAACATTGAAATCCACGCATGCATTCATGTAAGAAACGGAATTTTTGTTTTCTTTGCCCTCTTTGCGATATGCTTTAAATCATTTAACCCTTGTTTATTACTGACCTCTTTCTTAAAATTAAGCAGATAAACAAAAATAGTTTATTTGTTAGTGAACATCCGCACATCCACTCATATTTTTATTAAATACTCTATTCTAAGTTCGAGTGTTACTTGTGGAAGTGTAGTTTATTGACGATCAGGAATAGGCCTTCCTTCTCTTTTAATTAAAATTTTTCTCAAATGATAGCGGGTTTTTTTCAAGATTTTGCACTAATTAACTTCATCATTAATAATAAACGTAACTTAAGCCTTTGAAATCTCACATGCGCGGTACGCGTTGAAAACGATGTGAAGTCGCAACGAATGCAGACGTTAACTGGGACACCGGCATTACGTGCCCGTAGCGACCCTATAGCGCATATGCGAAGATAAACGGAGCCGTCCGATTCATACTCCAAATAGGTACATCGGAAAGAGTGCCCCGAACATAGTTCGCTTCGTATAGCGTTCGCATATACGCTAGCATCTGCGGTGCGGAAGGATACTTTCATACCATCGTTATAAAAATACGTAAAATAATAAAATAAAATAATGCACTGATTACATGCAAAATTCTTTTTTGTGTATCTTGGTGGTCGCCACTCATGTTTTATCAACAGGAACTGTCTGCAAATATACTTTCAAGTTCTTTTATTATAACAGAATACCCCAATACTAGCCTTTTAATGTAAACAAACACGGGAATGATCGGGAAAGCGCGTCATCACAGCGTCAACGTTTATCCACCCTCTCTTAACCGGCCTCACCTTACGAGGTAACCATATGTGATACGGACCTTGAGTGCTCCTGACGATGCTGCGAGTAGTAATCATACGATGCCACGATGCCGATTGCTACTCATACTTCATATACACGATTATGGCGTATTACTAGACGCATCGTTATACTCGTCAATGCGTAAACGTACCTATACTCGCACGATGCCGTACTCACTCGTGCAGGTCTCTGGTACATATTCACCTTGCATTGCATAGGTATAGGTGTTCAACAAATTTTAGTGATTATTGCATCTGAGGTTTCGGATAACAGATACGGATCTGATGGTTTCGGATAGTGGATCCAGATCCGAGGTTTCGTTTAGCAGATCCGGATAACGTGTTAGATTCGGATAATAAATTATCCGTACTCAAAATTAACCGGATCCGGATAACGGACTATTCAGATGCTAAAAAAAAACTTTTCTTCGGATAAAATACGAAGACTTTCAGTGTTTATAAACAAGGTTGCAGCTGTGATAAAGAAACAAGCCACGAATATGAGATCAGCTATTAGTGTGGGAGAACGTTTAGTGGTAATATTAAAATTTTTGGTTTCCGGTAAAACGTTTTTTAAAACCATGAAAGTATCCATATGGTACAATGTGCGTATATAAACTAGAGTTGCCCTTTTTAATATGTTCGGCGAGGGCAAGCTCTGGGGAGCCCTAAATTAAGTTAGTATGGCTAATCGAACGATTTTTTCTGCATAAATGAGCCCTTGTGAGGATTTCTCTTGTCAAAAGAGGCAGGTATCAAAACGAGGACAATCCGCGCGAGGCGAGAACGTGTGGCACCCCTATTATACACACGTACAGTTTATTTCTATTTATTAAAATAAGTAATATTCGTTTTAGGAGCTTCTACCTTTCTATCTAAATCAACGTTTTATTTCTCTACAGATCAAATGCATGACGTCATTGCTCTAGCTAAAAAATTCGCGCAGGTTCGAAATTCTCGACACCTAAGGCAGACACCCTGAAAGTCCTGTCTCCACGGCAGTGACACGGACACTTAGCGACATCGCCACAATATCTGCAACTCGGTGTCGCGGCGGCAGACACACGTAGACACTCGATGTATACACTGAGTGTCTAGTGTCTAGTGTCGTCGTGTATCCTTACCATAAGGTATCAAGAACAATCAGTGGAAGTATACATTCTTTTTTTTGCAAATATTTCTCCCTGCCCCTTGTCAGGGCGTAATATATTGCTACATTCAAACGCGCGCATAGCTCGAAAACTATCACATGTAGGCATGTTATATTTTACACTGTCTTCAATATACAATGCATAACAATGTATACAGTATCTCATTATAGAATAAAGAAATATGAAAAATATCATAATTTTGTTGATAATTATTTAATTCAGGTCTATATACAGTAATATTTCGTTATTCGAAATTTAAATATTATATTGTTAAATTCTAACTATTTTACGGACCATGCATATGCTTAGAAGTCGGTGTGCAAGCTTACAGTTAGACGTATTTGGTATAATTCCTAGCAAATATTTTAATTGACCTTAACCGAGCAAAATATAGAAATATAAAAAAAAAAGAATATTGTGTTTAACATATTTTAAAATCTAGGAACTTAAACTGTAACTGTGTTAAGATATTTCCTTAGCGCTTAATGTCAAAGAAGACACCTTTAATTTTTTCGCATTTCCAGAAATTTTTTAGAAACGTTTTATGCGTGTCGTGGTTTTTAGCTCGGTAAAGCCACATTTGTCTTTTAGATTACTAGAATTGAGGTTTTGTTCATTTTAAAACGTTTAAATATTGAAATATTGAAACATCGTTTCGTTTTTATTATCTTTAAATCGAGACATTGGTGAACCATGCCTTCTTAAGATATTTTGTTGTCAGGTACCTCTTACGAAATTAATCAATCGGTCCTGGAACAACCCTATATATTTAACCTAATAGTTTAGCTTTCAATCAATTAGGCAACTGATAATTACAATAAAATTACAAACGACTACAACGTTCGTAATCACATATTTCATAATACCTATTGCATATGGATATATACATAGAGACATGATTTATTATACCAGATGTTCATGTTTAGGCATTTGATTTAATTTGGCCAGTTAAAGGTACCTTAATCTCATCCAAACAAGATTTCCAAATAACCATAACTGCAAACGTAAAATATTTGATGAGCGAAATCTAAAATTCTATTGTAATTAATGTGATCAGTAATACTTTCTTTTTTTACGGTTTTTAGAGGTTGTGACTATTGCCACACCTTATAGATGAAAATAAATCCGCTGCAAATTAAATTTAATATAATAAATTTAATTGTCCTGGTTTCCTTATGATTTACACTATATTATTTCCTCTTTCTATAAAAGTGACTTTACGCTATGTGTTTAGGGATTTGCAAAATTAATAAGAAGCACTGTAGTCAAAAAATGAGGTTACTATAAATCATTTCCTAGCATTGCATTTTGCTTTGTTTGAAATTTTGCTTTCCGTTTGTGTTTTGATTATGCTTGTGTTAAAGTTACATTTAGTTTTCTTCTTGCCATATTCAAGTCTCTAAAGCACAACTAATTACATTAATTTATTCAATAGCATAAACCCTTCTATGTTGGAATTGTTACAAAAGAAATCTAAACTGTATAATATAATTATCGTAGCTAGTATTTATGCTTTAAAATAAAAAAAAAACTAATTTATTTCAGAACGTGATATATGTTTCATGGAAATTTCAGAATTTTTCTAAAGTTAAGACAATATATTAAAACTATAAGCTGTGTACATAAGTATTTTTACTTAATCTTTTGTTCAAATGGGGAAGAAAGCAAACGCACATTCAAAATAACCTGCTTTTATTTGGTATACTTTGCACAAAAAAGTCAAATCGATAATACAACTATTTATATATTCATCAAATACTCTGTTTTTCTTACATATTAGGACCTTGATACCACGACATGTCAAACTATACACAGTTATCCAATTCGTTGGCAACCTTTTATAATCAACAAGCGAAAACGGATAAAGATCACAGTATTATGATATTCGTTTTAATCAATAATAACAACTTACAAAGCTTAACGTGTGTAACATTAAACATTTTCACATTTATCGACAGATATTCTCGAAATAGTAACTAGATGACCAGTTGATAACACACAAAAAAAAATATCAGGTAAAATTGAAATAACATTATTGTTGTTCCATTAACTCTTACATTACACTACAGAATATACACTAAAATCGCATTCCTACCGTAGTTCTGGGCTCTTAAACTACGATACAAATTCGACAATTACATTTCTTTGGAATGATTTTAGGATCCTTAATAGTAAGTACAGTTATCTTAAATACTACACTTCATTCAGTCTTCTAATATATATACAGTAAAGAGAGAAGGGAAATTAAACTTAGTTGGCGACGGATTTTTGCACACAATCCTATATCTATTACACACTGTGTTCAATGGCACGCTTTTATTAAATTTGACTAGGCATTTTACACTTTCAACCCTAGCAGCTTCTTAAAGGCTCGTCTGAAATCTAAATTGAAATATGGTGTAGATAATTGGGTTCAGGGCTGAGTTTATGTACCCAGCCACGTTATGAAGTTGATGAATCTACTCGATGGGCAGCATGAGTCACAGAAAGGGCCGATGACATACATTAAAAGAACGGCAGCCAACACACTACGAAGACACCCTGATGATGCCAAGAGTCCTTGCAGCTCGCGCTCTTTCGATAAATGATATCCTCTGTTTCTCTTCGATAAATTGATAAACCGTTCCAGGTTTCTTGTTTGACGCAGGAGCTGTAGCAGATTTATTGTTATTTGTGGTGAGCTTAGCATGGAACTGTGTTGAATCTTTTAATCAGAAGTCGATGGCACGGAATTCTTCCTATGCGAACCCGAAGTGTCTGCGTTTGTCAGTGAATGAATCTTCATGAACCAAAACCGGTTTGAGATAGACTTCTTTGTTGTTCTCTTATCGGCCTTCTTCTTTTTTTACTTTTCTTATGCTTTTTATCTTTTGGCTGTCCATTAGCTGGAATTTTGAAAGGTTTTCGTTATGATTTGTCTCACTACTAACAGATTCTCATTCTTGTATGCTTTATTGTTTTGAACATGCGTCCTATTTACAAAAGCGTTTAGTTTTGATGCTTGAGCTCTTTCTCTCACCTCCTCTTAGTAGCTATGAATTTTCTACATACACTATAGTCATTATAAATAACGGTATAAAAAAATGATCCGGCGATGAATATACAACGTAACCTTGTCTGTTCAGTCAATTTACAACGCTCTTCTTTGTGAAATACTGCCGTTTCCGGCCAATCATTCCATCCGATCAATGGGGGTGAACTAATAATCAATGAGACGATCCAAACGCCACTATCATCAGTAGAACTCGTTTTTAGTGTGCGCTTTTGAGCGTCGTAGTTTATCGGATCAGTAAATCGCCCAAAATCTATCCAAGGCAATGGCGCACAGATTCAAAATTTGAGGCGGTACAACACATGACGTCAGAGGTGAGCCACATCTTGCATACATGTTATACCGAATGGCCATCGTCCTAAGATCGAGTAAGCTACGTTTAATGGCATAACCAGTACGGCGACGGTCAAATCGGCGACCGCAGAGAGACAATGAAGAAATTTTGTACAATTCGCAGCGGTTTGTAGTGAAAACGCTGAGTTGACCAGAATGTTTCCAATAACTGTGAGTATTATGATGAGGCCTAGAGTAAAAATCGTCAATATAGCTTCCCATTGTGGTACCGCGACTGGAAATCCCAAACTGATGTTGTAGAATCTAAGATCTTCTGTTGGACAACTCTTGTTTACTTCCGCCATATTGTCGAAATTTACATAGTCACCTGAAACAAAAACAAATGAAATCAATTAGTAATGCACTATTGTTTATTCAGCTCTTGGAATTTCTTCAAAGGCCATAATTTATTTTCTTTAAACATCAAATTATCTATTGGTGAATGTTGCCATTTTTAGAATTATGTTAACTAAAATGTACAATATTTATAGAATATAACAATTAAAACTCTTTGTTGAGTGAGTTGATTGATTATTGTTTTTGTAAACTAAAAAGTTCCAATATTAAAAATTTTAAAACTTTTATAGTCAGCTACTAAGAGTAAGTACATATCTAATGTCAGTCCTTGTATTCTGTGGTTAGTTGTTCCAGCCATTTGAAAGATTAGTTTAGGTAAACAATAAGAAATGATAACACTAAAAGGTCACCATTTAAAAACATTATTAAACAAAACAATAAAAAGTCTAAGTAAAAAATGTAAAGCTAATTCGATCGACAGATTGTACAAATCAATGCTAAATCTTCAATATCATTATAAAACACTGCTCTGATATGTTATATTTTCTAGGTGAAACCATTTTGGTCATTTATTTATATCTTTTATATCTTTTAAATCTTTGTCTTATGGATCGCTTTTTATATGGCTCATGTTATGACAGGCATCAGCAATATACGTCATGACAGATTAATTTTGGCGGGATATTGGGCATACTTATAGTCGGGGAGCTGACGTCAAAAACGTACAAGAGTTATCGGAAGGTCGATATTTTCAAATCGAGTTGTACTTTAGTGATAGAGAGCCACCGTAGAGACAGCACTTCAAAGGCTGGGACACCTGGCGTTGGGACGCTCGGAAGGTGTAAAATTAATTAGCATCCTCTAAAACTGTTTCTGAAAGCTCAACATTGTAAATGATTAGTGAATGAATATTGGACACGAATCAACAGTCAGACAGCAAAATAATGGGACGCGTGACGTCAGCGCTATTACATAAATTCGAAAAAATGACGTCAGCGCAACTATAATTTCCCAAAATAATAATAATAATAATAATAATAATAATAATAATAATAATAATATAATTATATAAAATAATAATTTTGCAAAACATTAATTTTAACAATAAAATTCACGAAACAAAGAGTTAGACTCGTTTTTAATAGGACCCCGTCAGTCAGCTGACAATAGAAGTGAGTATAACAAGTGCCTACGAATTGTGGCAATTAGAAATTAATAAGTGCTTATTTAGTAGAAATCATTTATTTTACATCAACCAGCATCCAGCCGCCCCTTAAAAAGCCCTTAAAAATATGGTCTTATAGGACGCTAAACTCTCCTTTTCTTTTAAAAATGTTAGTGCAACTCACTTATTAAGCGAATAGCTTATTATTCCCTTCTTAATATCAATTTACCGGCTATTTACAGTTTATTGTAGAACCTGAATCTAAGCAAATTTATAAGTCTTGCTAATTTTTTCATAACTTGCTGCTACATATCAACGGACTATATCACACAGCAACAGTTATATTATCAGGATTATAATTGTGAGTTTTTACAGCTATTTTCAGGAAAAATTGTTGATTGCCAGCAAATTTCAGTTTATGGTTAAATATGCAGTAGATTATTGTTATTAAGAGTCATAAAACTAAGGGGCTGAGAACTGGAAGTGGCTGAATTTAGGCGTATGTACCCCACAAGGTGATTTATAATGGTTGCAAGTCTTTAACATCTTGCTCTGCAAGTCATGTATGTCAAAAAATGTTATATAAACTGAAATAATGTGGAGTTTCTTGGGTTTGGCTAGAATGAGATGACTAATTAAATGTTATTCTCAATTCTAATTGCCAATATTTCGCAGCAATTTTGGGCTTTCTGAGGGCGTGAAATGCAAATAATATCGAAAAAAAAAATTAGGACGTTTTTAAAATCTGTATGGTAGCATATGTTTCTTCTTCTGTTTTCTTAGGATATTGGCTAAATTAAAATTTCTTTATGAAGGTATTTTAGTTTTATTTCGTGCTACATACTGCTGTGGTTTAGGCAACCCATTTTGCTGAGTTTATTTCAAGTTGCATATTTTGGTTATTTATTGGTTGTTTCTTTTGCTTAAAACAGCTGATTCAGTTTACCGAGAGCTTTTCAGAAATTTGATGTTTATTTTGTATAAGTTTAGTTAAAGAGTTAATTGTATGATTTAATTAATTAAGTGTTAAGTTTTTTTTTTTTAATTAATTCCATTCATTTATTTGTCTATTGTTCGCTTGTGTTGTTTAATGCGGATTCTATTGAATATTGTCGTTGTAAAACTATTGTAGAGTTTTGTTAAGGACTTCCTTGTTCGACTATTGACGTGAGTAGACGTATTTTTGTATATCTTTGTTGCCACTTTGTAATTCATTTTGATATTGTGAATTTCGCTTTTATTGTCTTGCCAATCAAGGAATTCTTATCGTGATAATTGTTAATGTGAATACATTACATGTACACGTAGTAGATATAAGGTCAATTATTATTTTTTGATTAGGAAAATATATTTTTAGTTTTTTTCACTCATTATAGTTTAAAGAGTTAATTTTCCGTTATTCATTTTGCATTTTCATTTAATTCAATCAGTACACAGTAATACGTTTCATTGCCTGTTGGCAATTTTTGCAAGCACCTTAAAATAGTAATTACTTTTTAGCTTTTTTTTTAAACAACACAATTCCAATAATTTATAATTGATATAAAAATACAAATTACCTATTCACGTTTTTCTTCTGCATTGTGTTTAAATCAATATTTTATAACACGAAATGTGAGGTATAAAATCTCGCGTCAAATTTACAGCAATACTGTAACATTTTAAAAATGCAAAATACTTAGGACACGAATACGAACAAACATATATAGGTACTAAAGCATATAAGGTTGTAGAATTTCCTACCGAACAAATTTAATTTGGTAGAGCGTTTTACAATTTCTTTACATTACTATTGATTAGTTAAAAAACACTATTAGTTTTATAGATGAATACGCATTTACAATTTTGTTAACATTACAACTAATTTTATAACTTATAAATTACTATTGTCACTAACTGTAGGTAAGGTGGTGGCCAATTGGATTATCTGGTTGAATTATGATAAATTGAGCTAAATGTATTAAAATCCTCTCTAATTGATTACCCCTTTATTCTTTTTTATGTAGAGCATTTCTTTTAAAGGTTTTTTTGTAATAATTGAATTATTATGTTATTTGTATGAAAAATCAAAAACAAACTCGAGCATCATAATTTTCTGTGAAACGAGATATGCAGGCGTGTATATCTTATAAATAACTTCGCATTGTAATTGGTTGCATCTTTGTCAGGGAGGGTCCTTTAAGCTTTCATTAAAAAATACTTTTTATCGTGATATTGAAAACATGAAAAGTTATTTTATTTTTATCGACAAATTAAATTTAACTAAAAGTTTATACCTCTTTAAATAGCTTAGATTTCGAACTAATTCCCATTGATTTCACTTATTGGATAAAACTTTATATTGTTACTTCTAAAGAACCTGTATATAACTGTTCTATTTTCATAATAAAAAATGGTTTATAACATTTCGCACTGGATTAATAAACAGCAATTCTAAAAGCAAAATATTATCGCGTTAGTACGGTGGCTCTAATGATTTTAGCATAACTCTTTCTGCGATTGAAACTTCTGAAAAAAAAACGCGCAGAGCGTACACAAAGCGTTTCATGTTTGACAATGTCAACAGTTCGCAAATTTTCAACTTCTATTTATTATGCTTTTTGCTTCCAATTTCACAGAGATTTTAGCGGTATTTGGGTATTAATTAACAGACGTCATTTCTCCAGAAGAAATAAAAACTTTTTAATGAACAATTAAAGCAATCCTACCTAACAATGAACATCGAATAATTACATTTCACTTTAGGTACCTACACATTTTTTTTTTAATTTTTACTAACAAAGAGCAGCTTTAGATGTAGGGTATATTACACTTTCAAATTTTATATACTTCTTAATACGATAAAATAACTAATTAAAAATTTTAATGAGTTTTCTGTTAAGAACGTATTGTTTTCTTATTTAAAATTTCTTAGAAGTGCTGAATTTCGCGAGTCGAAGCTGTACGCAAGCCACAGAAACCGCAACGTAATTTATAACAACGTGAAACGTTGATTTCCGTTAAGGGTGTCTGTTTTGTGTTTTCATTTGGTTTTATGTAATTGTGTTGGAGTATACACCAAATTTAAAGGAGTGTCGATGCAAAATATCTCTTTCTATTTTGAGCACGTCTTTTACAATTCTTATTGCTTGTTAGGAGGAAAGTATTTCGTTGAAAATTGTATTTCACCTTGTATAGAGAAGGGAAAATGAAGTGAACTCTTGTTGAACTTCCCAGCTCTTTGCTTGTTTATGTTAGTAACGTAGAACATATTTTAAAATCAACCATCGACTTAGCAAAATTTTATTCTTCAGTTCCATCAATATCCGAATCCCAAGACAATCGGCATCCCTAGACACTGTAACGTCAGTAAGTGTGTTATAGATATCCACGCTACTTTGGCAGCTCGTTTTTACATAACAATCGCGGTTGCCGTGGTTAGTAATTTAACATAAGAGGTTTTCAAAATATACAAACGCTTGATTTGTCACTAACAATTTAGCTTTCGCAAGAAAGTTATCTTTCGAATTCTATTAGCATTTTTACTGTCAAAATCAAGTCACTCATAATAATCCGTTATATCGTTGAATAGAAATATGATATACTGCAATTCATTTTAAAACTCTTACAGATGAAATCATATTTTATTACGGGTTAGAATATATTATAAAAATAGTTCAGCTTTATTTCTGATGAAGATAGATTTGGTATCGAAACTTATGTTGGGTTTCAATGCGTCGGGCATGAACGAACTAGTTCGAAACAACTATTCAGTCAAATGTACGTCAGAAATGATGTACGGCTATAATAAATTAGAACTAACGATGAACAGGCCACACCTACTTGCATAGGGCGAACGTAGATGGCGCTATATACACAAAATACTCATATATTATTGGATGAAGTGTGTGAATTATTTTCAACGAAAAACAAAAATTACGGAACACCTATTAATGTCACATACTTGTACACACTGCTCCATTACTTTCGGCTTAAAAAACAAACGATAATTTTTATTCCCAAAGCATAAATTTACTGCACCAAAAAAGGAATGTTCATAACCTATCTGCATATTTATAAATATATCTATTCATGGATTCACCTATTATTTAATACTCTTAAGTTATAAATTCTATGCCTGTGACGTTTCGTCATTGATTAACAACATCTTCATAGGCATAATACTTTAAATTAGAATAACCCTTAATATCTTACCAGCTTCACATAAATCATATATTTATCAAAAACCCATTTTGGTGCAGCAATTAAAAAAAAACTTCTTTGCTACATTTTCCCAGTTAACCCACATGTGTCTGTTACATATCTTCTAAGTATCATTTAAGGAACAGTGCAGTTAGATAGTAAATGTTACATAAATGTATGTATCCTAAATGTTATTCTGAACTGAACTGCGATACGTGGCGCTAGCTACATTATAGTGATGTATCCGAGATGTACCTAATAATACATCGCATATCCTTGATCTGGTACTGTTCATGAACTGTTCGTGACACATCTTTGTGTTTCCCGCAGTTTGAAATTTCTGAGCCGCCATTTAAGAGGGCGTATTGTGTGTTTACGGTTTATGCTACAATATAGTAGTTTAACTGGCGAAGTTAAAACAGTGAAACGTACGCAACGTATACAGTGTGCCAACAAGCACTAAACGTAAGTACATTTTTACTTTACAAAATAACGTTGTTGAATCTGTCTTACGGATTATAAAGACGATGTTTGTCGAAATGCCCGCTTTAACCTCACTTTTGTTTCTTCAGGAATTATTTACCGCCTTTTATTCACAAAGTAGGTAGTTCTAACCTAAAACATCGCATCTTTTCTGTTGAAAAGTGTATAAGACGTAGTTTACACAACATATTAACAAAAATAGAGAGGGATCGCTATCAATATGTGATGATGATATAAGCGAAATAGCAACTCCGAAGAGAGTTTGGTTAATTTCGAAAATTTTTTAGTCAACGATATTAATATTCAAAAATCGTAAGTGGCTTCCTTGCATGGTTTTCAAATTGAAAATGTTAATATCATTTTAGCCATCTTTCATGAATAGAATCGCGGGCCGAGATGTAAAAGATTTTCTGATTCGACTTTTAAAACCTTGCTTTACTAACGAATTTGCAACGAAATGCAATTGGCTAGGCCAAAGAAGCAATATACAAATTAGTAATTTGAAGTTAATCAAAGTAATTAAAAGGTTAGTACATATCTATATGTATATAATTAATTAGAAACATTATATTTTCACTTTTAGGAGTTGTGACCTCACAATTTAGAGAGCATATGATTTTTACCCTATCCAAAAGTTATGTATCATACAGAGAATGTAATAACCACTCTGAAATGGGACAGAGTTCACATATCAGACACATAACGAAGTGATGTCTCAGAGACATATCAAAGAGAGATGCTTGATGCGGACATTACGCACCCATTGAAGCTTACCTGTGCCTTACATGTTTTGTGTCTGAGATAATAGATAGATAGGATGATACGTATCGGTTACGTGTTAGGGATATAAATGGGTTTACTGGGTTACCTGGAAGATTATACCAGATAAGGAGGACTGAGAGACAGGTGCTCCAGTAAGAGCGGACTCAAACTGGTATACAGACGGCTCTAAAACAGACTACGGCGTCTGAGCTGGAATATACGCAAAGAAGCTTAAAAAGGCTCTTTCGGTAAGCTTCAGGAAGGACACAACGGTATTCCAGCCATTCGAGGGTGAGAGCAAATGAGGCGACGGCCGAGCTAGCCAGGCGAGGTTCGTCAAGGCCATTCGTTGGAGCTATCCCTTCTTTCGGCATTACCAAAGCGCAAATTAAAAAAGCTATCAATGAATGGATACATAATCAGCCCAGAGAGTGGTGGCAAAGATCACCGGGACAGAGACAGGCAAAAGAGTTCCTAAAGGAACATAGGTTTGAATTTACTAGGGATCTGCTAGCTGATAGATGACAGAACCTGCAGATTCTGCCAAGAGGAGGGAGAAACACCTGTTTATGTGCTGTGCTAATGTGATCGCCTGGCGAGGACAAGGTTTCCAGTAATGGGCGTGAAGAGCCCTACAGCTAGCAGCTACATAAAGAAGCCACTGTCAAAGGTGATAAGCTTAATTAAAAGGGTGTCTTCTAGGAAAAATAGAATCACAATAGATCTGAAAAGGTCGCGGTGGAACAGGTCCATACGCCACCCCTTCGTAATCTAATCTAATCTAATATACTTGGAAGATTAAACTCTGTTCGACCTTGGTCAAGTTTAACAATGCAAAGAAATATAATAATATAATCAGGATTACTCTAATTTAAAGTATTATCCATCAAGATGTTGTTAATCAACGACGAAACGTCGCATCTTTTATAACTAAATACCAAATGTAAGCATTGATTTGGTTATTCTAATTGACCTTTAATCCCAAATTAAAACTCATCTGTAGTATCGGTATTATTTAGATAATAAATAGCAAACAAAGATTAAAGGCAGTAAAATTAATTTTTATGTACAGCAATAGAAGAGTGACAACGAATCTACATACCTACTTCTTAAACAAATTTTTAACGACATTGTAATGGCGATAATGACTACTTCGAAATTATTGCAAGGAGCTCTGGAAACAACGGATGGGTGGCGTATAAAGGAAAGTTAATTCTGCGGAAAGAACACTAGTTTCCTCTATGAAATGACAAAAGCTCAACGACCTAGAACCACCAACTTCACATAACGAAACAGTAAAATTGAAACCACGCATGATGTATTGGTTATACATCCCAGTGGTAATATCTATATTAAACTATAGCTAGAAGTAAAATGTCTAGTCCTTATTTTACCTAATATTTTTTTTTAATTAGCATGAGCCTGAAGTTCCTAATAAGACCGCAAAGAAACCCTAATCGTACATAGAAACCTCGCGGGAAAGAACTAAAACAAAATATTGCTGTATGCAGTAATGGCGAACCTAATCATTATTTATGGACCAGCAACATAAAGTAGAAGCACTAATCTGGCTACTGCGAGAATAACATTTTTAAAATGTCAAGATTAACCTGCATATGCACAATTGCCGCAATGAGAATCGGTGCTGGCTGCTTAGGTGGTACTAAATCTTACTCTACGTCACATTTTGGTGGAGAGTGTAGCGAGAAAGACCACACCCAGAATGTAGATGGAACAAAGTCTTTGACAGACATTTCTGAAGCTGATCAAATCATGGAATACGTTCCGGAGCGATATCTCAAAGAAAATTGGAAATTATTTGTGAAGCAATTAACCACAAACTTAGCTGCAAGGACGGGTGAGACTCAGGTAATGTCTCCAAACAAAAACGAAGTGTCATCATGTGGTGTACGGATAGCTTCAAAACGCAGAGGGAATTAGAATAAAGGAATATATTGGCTTGGATCATATACTTCTAGGCTTAAGCGAACACCGGGAAATCTACAGGCTGAAATACAGGCTATTAGGGAATGCAACAATAATAGAGAGTACCAAAATAAGAGTTATCTAATATTTTGGTAGTCTATTTTGCATACACTCAACCCTAATATGGTTTGGGAGCGTCTAGAAAAAGTGATTGAATTACGCAAGTGAAAGAAGGTTACCCTCCATGGTTTTCAAGATACGCAGAAGTGTAGGAAATGATATAACAGATAGCTTTGCTATAAAAATTCTTTTCTGATCTAGGATCTGAACTTTTTTGAAGGACAGGTAAGAGCACAACATCAGAGGAGCAGAAAGAAATCCAATTACCACGAAAGTGAGCGAGGATTGAGGCAAACTAAAACCCTTTGGGAAACTATAACTGGATTGTTGATGACTGTTGATTTTAACAGCTTACGCATAAATAATAGTGGCGTAGTAATGGAAATCCCGTCACGCCGGTGCAAATTCAGAGAAAATCTGACAGGCTTACAATAATAGAAAAAGCAAATTTTATATTCTGTGAATTAAGAAAATATGATATAAAATGCGAAGTAGAAAGAAATCCAATTATTGAGAAAGTCAGCGAGGATTGAGACAAATTGTAACTCCTCTGGGAAACTATAACTAGAAGAGATCTGTGCAATGCAGCAATTTACGCATAAAGAATAGTGACGTATTAATCGAAATCCCGCCAGGCTGGTACAAATTGAAAGGAAATCTGAGAGATTTGGAATAACAGAAGAAGCAAATTGTATATTCTACGGGGAACAGAATGAAACATGTATCCACATTCTCATAGAATGTACAGCGCTCTGCAACTTAAGGGGATTATATCTAGCAACATATGAAATCAAAGAGCATACTCTACTTAACTTGGGGCCTTTCCGCGTCCTGAATTTTCAAAAAAGAACATAATTAGACGGCCAAATGTAATGTCGCAAAAAATAGGAACACCAAAATTCTTTTGTATTATTACCATTATCGCAAATACTTTCCTATATATCTCCTATTAACTCGTTGGACTTATTGAAAAAAGTGACTTTTTGATACATGTTGCTGTAGAGAGAATTAAAAGACCTTTTGAATGAGTGGTCACAAGACCCATCTTCACTATTCAAATTTTCAGGACGGGGGCTGCTGTGCCTCCAGGAATGATTTTAAATCGTCAAGTCCGGCATTAAAAGTTGTCCCCCTTATATAAACCACGGCAGGTAAAGAGTTATTTGTATTTGTATCTGTACTACAGAGACAATTAACTAGATCAAGTAGGAATCTAATACTAACTTATTACAACGACCACTGTATTTTTCTTATAATCTAAATTGTATTAGAGAATGTTCTCCGTATACAGATAAGATACTGATACTAATTATGCTAGCGCAAATTCTAAACGCCTAGACCTTCTTGTAACGTTACCTGTATGTAGGAACGCGGGCAAGATTAAGCCTTGTATACACTACAGACGCTGCTTGCTACTTGTTAAGCACCATGTAATTCAATCTGCACAGAGACATTACGTGCTACTTCGATCGCCCATTGATGATGCATACGTTGTCTATTTTTGGAACTCTATCAAACCGACGTTTAGTTGCAGAGTGGACGAAAGTTCTATGTGCTTAGTTTTGTGTACACGTATGTGTCTCTAACTCTCTATTTGAGAATAAAGGTATAAATTAAATAAATTAATAAAAAGGTATAACGAAAAATAATAATATTATTGAATCTAAAAATACAGAGAGACTAACTTCAAGTGAAATATAATCAAGTAGGTCAAGTTACGGGCACCAAGGTGTAGATCCCTTTTTGAAAATTTTGGGATCAACTATTTACATTAAATAATCAAAATTTGTATATACTTAAAAAGATTTATTTTCACCATTCAAATCTTACAATTTTTAATGAATAAGTAATTCGGTTTGTTTTTGGAAAAAAACTTAGTTCTCCATCATCCATGTCTAGTTTTCTATCAGTTGCTTGTTTTTTGTATTAGTATAAAGATGCTACAATGAGAGAAATAATCGAAAAGAACAACAGTGGATACAAAATGCAACTTGTTTGTCGTCCAAAATTGAAATCCTCAATTTTAAGTACACACATACTCTACATGTTTATCCATTCCTTAGAGCTGACCCCAATACAGGCCTGAACCGTGAAGACGGTTATCTCTTATACAAAACCTGGAAGTCCCTCTAATACTTCTGAAAATAATTTGCGTGGTTTGGACATTATTCATAACAAATCTTGACGCCCATGTGTCGCTGATGTCGCTATGAAGTCAACCCTTATAACTGCTCTGCAAATAGAAGCAGGAGAATCATCGTTATTTCTGCGAAGAAGATATTTGGCAACAAAATATATTAAGTTACGAGTGAAAGAAATGTTGTCAATTTTAAACCATAAATGGTTTATGGTTAGAAGACCTAATAAACAAATATTGAACCAGAAAGGAATCGCCAATTTTGGCATCAGCTTTTCGATTTATGGTTAGACTTGAATCAAGTATATATTCCTACACAGAACCGAACATACCATTTTATTCGCACCACCGGGCTTACAATATCGTTTTTCCGAATTACATTGGCCAACCAAACCATGACCTACAATTGCTTACCTCATTAGGTCAAAACTGAAGGTGGCATTAATTATTTATATAGATGGATCAAAAAAATCAGGGGTGCGGTTGTGGTTTTCATATCAGCAGTACTGGAGTACAGGTAGAGAGAGTTTAAGCTAGATCCAGTGGCTACTGCTTTCACGACAGAGGCAGTAGCAATTCTGGAATGCTTGAAGTTTGCGACCAATTCACTGACGGATGCCAAGCATGTAGTCATTATGTCCGATTTGGCCAGTGTACTACAGTGCCTAGAACATCGGAAATACCCTTTAAGTAGGTATGCATCCTATTATTGGAGATATCATACGCAAATTTAATGAATTATGCACAAAATCTAAGCTCATTGATTTTTTTGGATTAAGGGCCACCGTGGCATTAATCCTTAAGAACGTGTTAACAGATTGGCTAAACAGAGTTGCGTGGATGGTAGCGTCTATGGCCTTATACTCTCTGAATTAGAATTACACCAGATTACCAAACAAACAGTGATAACACAGGAGTGATAGATATTGGAGGAGTGCCCATTCTGCACACATGACTCACTATGCATATATGCATCTCCTGATGAACATAGTATATAGATTGCAGTCTACCACGTCATTACCATACAACGATCGCTAGACTAAAGTTTGGTCATGGAAGGCACCCTTGTCATTTACATAAGTCATCGAAGTGTTCATGTGGAGCAGTCGAGGGTAACTTAAACCACATTTTCAATTATATGCCTTTCTCGTAGTAGAATC
Organism: Protaetia brevitarsis; assembly: GCA_004143645.1. Classification (NCBI taxonomy): domain Eukaryota; kingdom Metazoa; phylum Arthropoda; class Insecta; order Coleoptera; family Scarabaeidae; genus Protaetia; species Protaetia brevitarsis. The sequence continues at coordinate 1,946,382 of RXPK01000234.1, read as the reverse complement.
CGTTCCATTGTCGGTTAATGTGACATTCCTGTTAAGTCTGAATAATAAACATATATGCGATAAACATTTTCCTGAAACAAGCACAGATCTACATTTAAGCTTAACGTTAACGTGATCAATATAATAATAATAATAATAATAATAATAATAATAATAATAATAATAATAATATAGTTTTATTCTTTCAGATTATGACATTAAAAGCATGACATGAAAATAATAAATAAAGAAAACTAAATTAGTCAAAAATCAAAAAGAAATCACAAGGCGTACTTCAAATGACAGCATAAGCTGTCCTTGCTCTACCAGTACACCTTGAAACATTTGATAAATATATAAAGAAAGTGAAACCTAAACTACCTTACTACCTAATATTCTGCATGAGCCCCCACCACATTCAAAAGCAAAATAAAATTAAAAGCAAAAAAGTGAATATGCAGTTAAGCAGCACAAAAAAAAAGAAAAGTAAAAAAGCGTTGCGAATGGCACACGAAACAATTATCGCTCCAAAAGATATCGCTTAAATGCAGATTTGAACGCAGACATACTCAGCAATTTAAATTGATCCGGTATCTTATTATAAATCTTTGCTATTTGATAAGTGAAGGATCGCTCAAATAAAGCAGTACGATGAGTAGGGGGTGCAAGCCTACCCCTAAACCTCAAATTCAGATTGTGCATGTCAGTACGAAATAAAATTTTTTGATACAAATAAGTGGGTTGTTTATATAAAATAATTTTATGGAATGTACAAGCGCTCATAAGCAACCTACCGTCATTCATATTCAGCCATCCCACCTCAGGCAACTTGTGAGAAATTCTTTTATATTTCCTTATACCAAAAATTAAACGCAAACACGAATTTTGAACCCTCTGTATACGTGCAGAGGTATCCGCCCTCAAGCACGGTCCATATACCTCACAACAATATGATAAATGTGACAACACTAAGGTTTCACAAAGGATTTTTTTCAAATTAACCGAAGAACAGTGGCGGTGTGGATATATCAGCTTTAAAGCTGCATAGGCAGATCTAATGCACCTCGAGACGTGATTATCAAATCTAAGGCTCCCATCCAAGGTTAAACCCAAATTCTTATATTCAGATAGATTGGCACGTCTGCTCCGTTGATTTGTAACTTTATTGAATTTCTAAGGCAGTCCGCATGGTTTTTGCTACCGAACAGTAAAACCACTGACTTACCCGGATTAATCAGTAATGAATGATCAGCCGATATTTGGCAACGGCAGCAAGGTCACTACTAATATTCATAATACCACTCTGACTGCTGGACAAATGAAACGCATGAGAAAGTTGCATATCGTCCGCATACATATGTATTCTACAGTTTTTAATGACACTTGGAAAAGAGGACGTATAAACTGAAAACAAAAGCGGACCCAGTATGGATCCCTGTGGAATGCCACGCGAGACAAGCCTATAGCGGGAGCTTATATTATTTAAAGTAACACCTTGTAACCTATTATTCAAGTATGACTCAAGCAACAATATGACCGACAACTCCATTGTACAAATAAAATAGGCAGAACCATATTAAAATTTACTGCTGCCAAATGGGCTTTAATTCCATAGGCCAATATACAGAGTGTTTCACCAGCAGGAAATTCCTCCATAACTCGTAAACAGTGGCAGAGAGGAAAAAAGTTTTTACAAATTGTTGTAGGATTATAATTTTTCTGTAGCGCAAAATTATTGTGATTTGTACAGGGTGTTTCGTAACCTCGGTACAGGCTTCAACTTTCTAGCGCTTTCTTTTAAATAGAACACCCTGTATATGTTCACATAATTGAATTTCTATTAACAAGTGCTTTGATTTTTATTAAGCATACTCTATGTCTATCTCTTCTACTTTTCGAGTTATTACAGTTTCGATTAATTTCTCAATGTTACTGTCATATTTGTAATTTAATTATATTAAAAAAAAAGATTCAGGACGCAGCTCCAGCCTGGAACTCCAACAGAGTATAGTAAATGTGTAATTTGATTTTTACAACTATTTCCCACTATAAGAAAACTTTATGAATGAAGATCGAATATCGAACGTAGTGATATTGACGAAGGTCTTTCTAACATTAAAATGCAAGGAACAAACGAAGTTTCGTTCTATAACGAAAACATTGTCCCCACTTTAAGAATAAAATCTAGTACAAGGGATGCCTTTTTATATTGTTAAAATAGACGAAACAAACAAAACTTCACTTTATACTTAGAAATCGCGTAAACAATACAAACAAGGAACAGCCGTAAATGAAAATACAAGATGTAAATATAATTGCGTGTAGATGTCCTCATTTTTCCATATCCTTCCCCGGAAAGGGGTGTACATGCTGGATGTAACCCTATGTCAACGTATGTGTACTAATGACTTACCTCAGTTCTTCAGTGCATCTTAATGTCGATCTACATTGTATTATTAAAACATTACCCCGTTTTTGGTTATTAATTTTATTTTATCCCGTTACGTGGTTGGTACGGGTATTATATTTATATGTATTGCGCAAATGTGTATGTAATTTTGAAGTCACCACAAGTTCATTAACGAACAAATGAAAGGACGATAAAGTGTTAACCACCAGTTTCGAGGCCGATAAGCTAAACCGGTATATAATTCTATTATAAATATAAAATTAACGACGTGTTCATGGCATACGTAAAAGATAATGTAATACTCATTAATTTCCTAAAACTGGGGGTGTATAATTTACTATATTATCGAAACATTTTCCAGTTAATGACGGGTATTGGCAATATCGTACTCATATATTTTCGGTGGAAATTTAATTTCAATAATTGAAAGGAAAATCAATAAAGCAAATTTAGCCTTCCATTTAAAAATTACATATAACCTTCAAGTTAATACATAGATAATTTGGAAAACATATTTCTTCTGCTATATTATATACTTTATCATTTATTTTGAAACTCAAATATTTAAGTTCGACTAAGTAGAGAAAATATCTGTGCAAACGTGAATTTGCCCTATTCAACGCTACCCTTATTAATTGAAATATTTCCCAGTGCCAGAAATATCACAGTTATTTACTTTTGAACGGAACTTAAGGATCTGGAGCTGATTTAGCGAACAGTTTAACTTTGCTGCGAAACGGTTGTAGCCAACTTTATATAAATCTTAATGTAAAAGAGGTGTTTTATTCTTTTGCTTTTCTGGGCACAACGACTTTAGTCATTAGGATGGAACAGGTTTATTTCAATTAAGAACTGAACTAGTACAATTTTCGTTATAAAAGTATTGCAAAGAAGTGCTTTTCCATGAATATTTATTTAGGTATTGCAGATCTGAACTTTATTAATACGTCAGCTTTGTTCCATTAGCTACGAACTCCTGATCACTTTCCAACTCAAAATATATTCCACAAAAAATTAGTATTCGAATGTTTTAACTTATGAAGTTCAATTCTATATAGAGCCAGAAACTTAAATCATCTAGATATCAGCGGAGACAGTGCTGTCACATTGTATTCAAATGCATCTCAAGATATTGCAACAGTACTTTTCATCTGTGCAAAAATGCAAGGAACAGTGTGTTAACAGAAAAAGTAACACTCATGCAACTAAAACAAAATTTTGTGCAGTTCTAGAGTATGCTAATAAAGAGAATTTTTCTTTTAAAAATTGTAAGCTTTTTTTGTTTTTTGGTTGGTGAAACTTTGGTTTGTAGAATGCATTTTTACACTTCCAGGAACTGACACCTATTGATTCATTGTACCATTCACACATGATTTACACTGAAATTTGCTGAACCTGGCAATTTCGGCAAGAATCTTTTTAGTGTCAAACGTTACGTTGTCGCGAGACTTACGATTTTACTTTCTATCTCTGAAGAAGAAATCAAATCTTCTGGACCGGAATTCGATTCAGCGCCGCTTGTATGAAAGATGAACATGGCAATTACTGAAACATTGGCACGATTAAAAGTGTACCCTTAGTATTTAAAGAAAGTGTTCGATTATAATGTAAAATTTGGTATATTCACTAATCGTGCAGATAAACTCCAGTCTTCCGTTACTCATTTGCTAACAAAGTAAAACGTTTTACTTAAGGCGCAATTATTTGTTTGCGCCTTAAGTAAAACGTTTAAAGACGAACTCTTATATCTTTACATTTATTATTTTATTTATTTCGGAACATTGTTTGGGCAAATTCCTGAATTTTATGAATAATTTGTATACACGCTCAAATAAATATGTATGTAATTAAGTGTCGTCGTATCCTGAAGTAATCTTGTGTAAAAAGAAATTCTATACCTATGGCGACGACCATTTCTTTTCACACGTAAATATATATATACCTGAAACATTAAATATCTCCTGCGGTAGACCTATGGAATACAGTGACCTTTATGTTGTTTTTTTTCTTAGAAGTTAGTGAACATTTTTGAACGATTCTTGTTGTATCTTATACCAAAGATTTAAATGAGGCCTCTGGACGATTTTTTCAAATTTGAATCTAATTATGTTTTGTGACAAAACAAAGATTGCGAAAAAAGTTACACACGTTTGCGGAAAACAGTTAACATGAATGCGCCAAAGCATTTCAATTTGGCAGAATATCGGCAATCTATTTAGACTCCTTAAAATTAACCGAAAGGCAAGGCAATCGTATAGACAATTGATAAAGGGAGGTTTTTTGGGATTTATTTTTCACATATATTGAATGAATGAGTATTTGGAACTTTCCCTTATCGACTTTTCTAAATCCAGGTTTAAAAATCAAGACATATGCTATTATATATATTTATTTGGATCTCATAGAAAAACTTCTTCTACTGCAAGTAGAAGAACTACCAACTACATCCAAGTTCTTAAAAAAATTACTAAATATAAGATAATATTTTCTTTAGTTTAGAGAATTTATTAGATTCAAGTAAATAGGTATATTTAAATATAATAAATTATTTTCTTGAAATTTTGCTAATTTCAAACCAAAAATGTATTTCTAACAAATTTAATGTTGTCACTCTTAAAACAAGTACTTAGCCGAATGAAATTTCTTCAACCAAACAATTAATTTCATGAGATATTGAAAAACTAATTTTCTTTGTCCAAGAAATTATTTATTTGCTCATATATGAGAACGGTACTACTTCTACTACTTGAGAAATTCTCATTTGGTTCTAGAAATTATTTCTCTCTGTGTACATACACCTGCACTGGAGCGAACAAATGTAATAGAAGTGTCCCGTATTACTAGATTTGAGCTTATTTTACTGTGAGCCTTTCAAATTTATGGTGATGTTCATTATATTAGAAGGCGCTCTATTAGTCTTCTTAATGACACTTAAAATCCGTGAAAGCAGTGTTCTGGCTAAAAAAATGTCGATCCCAGTAGTAGAAACGTTACCCTTGCCAAGCCATCGCATTGCCACTGAACATGAATTGGGCAGAATTTGTAAATACTATCCTCTGCCAAGCTCATGGTATGTATTTGCCTATTTAGTCAACAATGAACATTTATAATTTTAACAAATTTCCTGTCTTTACTCAGTAGATACTTTACTGGGACTGTATTCTTTTAACAACTCTTTTGCTTGTCTTTGCCCTGATCAGTTTTGTCACACCCTCTGGATTTCTTATGCATCCATATATTGTTGGATTTTGTTTGAATGAGAGGCTGGCTGTAACAAAAAAATTGACGATTCTAGTTTGGTCAGTATATTTGCCACCTCTTTCCTCTGAGAGCCCGTATGGCTGAGCACCTAAGCCAATATTGCTTTCTATGGATGCTCACTTCGTTTAAAGTACTTTTGCATTCCTTGATTAGTTAACACTTGTGGAATTGATCTCCAAGATATAGAAATGCGGCAATTTCAGCGGCAGTTTTTGAGTTGTCAGTAGACCAGTACAAGTTCGCTTTTATCGGATGGCCCTTTTCCCACACCATCTAGGTTGATATATGCCTACTCTTTGTATAATTCGAGTTGTAATCTGGCTTTCTAAATGATAGTAACGGTTCATTAATCTTATCATGGATTTTGTTATTTTAGGCAGGCAAATTAATTTGACATATGTATTAAAAGTCAAATATGATCCGAATGATTTATTGAAGTAATAGATTAATTTACAATATATTCACGCGACTACCTACACCGAGATAAAAGATTTCTTTTTTTCCCAGCAGGGAACATATATACCCGCGGCCTGCAATAGAGCGCTTTCCTCCCTTGGTTTGAAATATACTATTTCGCTATTTAGAAGAAACATTTCTCTACTTCAAAAACATATACTCAGTGACATCAGAAGTGTTATACCCAGAAGGAATAATTTGTTCAATTTAGTTTTTTAGCATCAGAATGACTACATTTAAAGCAAGCTGTGGTAAGAATGTGAATTTTTTAGCTTTGATATGTTTTTGCAAAAAAACTCTTACTTTTTTTGTGAAAAAACTTGTTTATGAGGGCTGACTAGTACAAAAAACAAACAAATGTTTAGTTATTGCGAGTTTGTCCGCGATTGCTAACCGTCAAAAAATGCCTAGAGTTCGAAGACGTCATAATTATCATCCGTGTTAGTGACTTTGACAAGGGTAGAATTGTTGCCTATTTCGATGTTGGTTTGTCCAATCGCGAAATTAGCTGCCGTGTTAATTATACTGCAATGACGGTAATGCGTGTGTGTCGTGTGTGAACAAAAGAAGGTAGGGAAATACGAAGAAGATTAACCAAGACGTAGCACAGAGTGTCAGGATAGGCGCTTCAGACAACCAGCGCTACGAGACCGTTATGCTACTACGTGTCAAATTGCTGACAAATGCTTGGAGAAGAAGGTAATTGTGCCTACACTATATCGCCTCATTCGAGCATTTTGATTTCTTCATACCGTCCACGATTAGTGCTTCCTTTGACTGCAGACCACTGTCGTCAACGTTTGAACTGGTGCAGAGGACGGCAGCATTGGCAGACAGAATGGTATAATATCGTCTTCAGTGACGAATTGCGATGGGTTTGCTGTTAAGAGGTATGCACACGGGACTGTTGGAGTAATGGTTTGAGGGGCTATTGCTTATAGTTGCCGATCACCACTTCTCTTTATTCGCGGCAGTATGAAAGCTGCAAGTTATGTGCATGATGTCCTACAAACCACTTTTCTACCTTAAGACAACGCACGTGCCTATATTGCTCGTCGAATTAGCGATACTCTTCGAGAAGCAGGCGTTAATGTTTTGCCAGGGCCACCCCTTTCACTGGATTTAACCCCCATTGAACATGTGTGGGATATCATGGGGAGGAGACTATCTACTTTGCACCATCATCGTCCACAGATTCCGGCACTGTTAATCCACGAAGCTCAAGCTGCTTGGAACAAGGTACCACAAGTAGGTATCGACCGTCTTATTTTGTCGATACCCAAAGAGGGGTATACTCAGCTCCAGGGTCGCCAAATATATTATTATTTTTTCCGTATTACATGTTAATAATTTTCTTTGCAAATGTTATCGTTTCATTTTTGATGTAAAACTATCACATTATCAAAAATTCAAGTTGAGCAAATTATTTCTCTTACATTTAACATTTCGGAGTATATTTCTCTCATTAAAATAATTTAATTAATTAATTTATTTTCACTATAAGTGCATATGTATGTTTGTATATGCTACTAAAAACTCGGTAAGCGAAAGCAGATTTGAATTTGAACTATAGTGGAAATTTGAATCCTGGAATTATTGTTCCAGAACTGCTGGCAGGAATTTATCTATTATTTATCAACAATAGTAGGCACAGCAAATGTGACAATAAAACTGTAAATATGTGTCATGAGGGTGAATAAGTATAAATTTGCATTTTTACCATGTATCAAACGTTATTGATAGCCGTTATCCAAATATGTTCCTTAAAATTTGATTCATTCCTTGTTTACAATAGAGAAAAACATATGCGAACAATAAAAGATCTAGCAAACGATCCCACTAATTCACTGGAAAATTGCAATAAAACGTGTACAAACTTCCCCATCGTATCCGTAATTACTCTCTCAAGAGCTATCTTCTGTAGCTATTTATCTTCCTCATGCAACGATATCAGTCTGATATTGAAATGAACGCAAAAACGCGCATTTCTCCCCTGAATACGTTAAGTGAAAATATCAACCGCAGTGGGACCAAACAGGCGAAGTAACGGAAGCACGTTTGGAGAGAAAGTAGATTGTAAGCGTTCGTGATGAAATTAGAATTGAGAATTTTTCGAATGCTAGTTCTACAAGGTCAATAATGATCTTAAAGTGCTTTTTTCAAGGAAACTGACTAAATGCTGCATTAATTAATTTATACTGCGAAATGTAGCAAAAAAA